>JAMXDD010000004.1:9859701-10343065 GCA_024733475.1 Syzygium grande | reverse complement strand
CCCACGTAGCTCGGGTTCGATAGATAATGGGTCCGTCTTTTGAATGTCTCGCCGTTGGCAACCTTACGCCGCCTTTAATGTGAACACATCTAAGCTCCGTGCCTCCAAAACATCCGTCCAAACTTTCGTGAAATGAAAAAAAGACATTTGTGGGTGAAATCGACTGGATGTCCAAATTGGCCCAATAGTATTTAGCATCCAAGCTTCAAGTAATGGACATCCTCAACGCTTTTAGTTTCCCGTTGGGCCGCCCTGGATTCACTCTCCGGAGCTATACCTTGAGCCTTCACCAAAGCGTAAAGTTTGTAGCCTAAGGGAAGTTAATCACGGTCCTTGGAGAGAAGACCATCGAGTCCACCAGAAACCACCATCCCGTCACGTCAAACCAAGTGGCAAAGTGGAATCTAGCTATCAATCCATTAAGCTCGTTTCAACTATTCATGGATATCGAGGAACCGCTCCTCTTGTCCCGATATGTCAAAAGCTTCAGTCATGGTAGGAAAAGTCATGATTGGGAATGGTTTTATCCCAGTCGTGGACTCGGCAAAGGGAGGTCGGGGCATTCGAGAACCTATCTAGGTTACCAAGAATTACCGTATCTGCGAATTTGGGGTATCGCGGAGAAAATCCACAAACCAAGAAGGGGCTTATGACAGGCCAAGTCGGTTTGTTACTTCCTCATATCCGGGAAACTTTTCCGTCACCTGCTAAGTTGTTACAGGATGAAAAAATTTATCTTAATCCCTCAGAACAATCCAATGAGGGATTCAAGCATCAGGCCGAAGGTTCAAGCTAGCAGAATTCCTTGATGCTTCCCTTAAATGTTGCTGTTAATCAACATCGGAACCCGGATAAGCTACCAATTGAAGGAGATTGTGGGCGAGAAGAAGCTGGATAATGTGGTTACTCTATTTGACAACATCTTTATAGGGGCCATACACGAGGACTCGACCTCATAAATGAGTACAAACCCGCTGATTTGCTCACAAGCGCGTTTGCGGTTCGATTAGGCGAGCAATTAGAATTGCTTCCCTAATAGATACCGTTAAACAAATCTCGGATATGTCACTTTGCGGTTCCCAATTAGGAGCGGATGACCCGGATAAACCGTCCCAAAGAAAGTCCGCCCCGGAAGCCTTTCCCCGTAGAACTTGGTGAGACATCCAACTCCTATAGTGGCGGGGCAATGTACAACGATACTCATCAATTCCCAAATCCATAGATGTCATATTCCCCTATCCTTCGCACAAAGGACTGATCACGAGGAGGCCAAAGCACCCTACTCCTGAATACTTCATTAACTACGATCCCTCCGGATCTTGTGACTTTCACTCGTGAGAAGTCGAGCACTCATTTGGATGATTGTGATGCATTGAAGAATAGAGTTCAAGACCTACTAGATGCTAGGGCATTTACTTTTAGTGTCCCGTGGCGTGTCATGGTGAGGATGACCTATTGATGGTGCCTAGCCTTAGTGCCACCACACTTGAGCTTTTGATAAAGCACGTAAAGGAAAGGCTATTATGGATATCCCGGGCCAACCCAAAGGTAAATTTAACTATTACGTTGACTACCGGATGCCATCAAGTTTTTATGAAGACCAAAGCAGGATAGCATTCCTAGCGGATGGGACGACTTGGAAAAGTCGACACCAATGAAGAGAAGAGCTGATGAGCTGGATTCCCGGAATGATGATTTTGAAGATTTTTTCATCGGTATAATAGATGAAGGACCGGGTGGAGGGAATGGGCACAAGCCCGCTTTGAGTAGAATTCCTCTTCTCCTTCCTACATGAATCCACGAAAAAGGGACTATCTTTGTGTTTTGTTTTTTTGATGTTGTTTCTTTTGAAAGAAATGTCTTTTCGAACTTTCCCTCTTTTGAGATTGTAAATTCGTGTATTGTAAATAAATAATGTTTTGAGGGCATGAGGTAGTACACCAAACCGGCCCGTTGATGATATCCAGCCACGAAAAGGGAGGTATTCTGAGGCCCGGACTATCTCATGCTTCCTCGTTTCTAAAAATTTTTCAAAATTAAAAATATCTCATGATTCTTTAAAAAAATGCTTTAAGAGGAAAAGGACAATGAAAAATTTATATCCCCTTTTATTTAACGGATCGATTTACCTTGTGTTTCAGGCATGATCTTGTGGCTTGCGAGGGAGTTAGTATGGTTCGACTGATAATGCCGATCTCGACAACAAATGATTATTCGATGATTCAAGTGATGACCTGCTGAAATTCAAAGAAACTGGGAGCAATATGAACAGATCAAGTCCCTTATAACCAAGATACCGTTATCATCAATTTGGGTGGTACTCGGGATCCAAAAGAAGTAAAGATCGGGACCAATCTTCCCGAAGAAAAAGTCATGCAGTTGATAACTCTCCTCAAGGAGTACCGGGACATCTTCGCATGGTCTTATTCTGATATGCTAGGACTAGACCATCGGATTGTCAAGCACAGCTTGCCTCCCAATCCCGACATACCTCCTAAAAAGCAAAGGTTACGAAAAGACCAAACCCGAGCTGTTGAAAAAGATCAAGAAGAAGTGATGAAGTTTTTGAAAGTTGAGTTCATCGAAGTTTCACAATACCACGATTGGGTAGTGAATATCGTACAAGTGAAGAAGAAGGACGGTCGAATTTGAGTTTGTGTGGATTACCACGACTTGAACAAGGCTAGTCCAAAGGATGATTTTTCGCTTCCTCACATAGATGTCCTTGTGGATAACACTGCTGGATTCGAATTATTTTCTTTCATGGATGGATTCTCTGGATACAACCCGGATAAGGATGACCGATCGGGACAAGGAGAAAACGGGGTTCATCACTCCTTGGAGGACCTTTCATTATAGAGTTATGCCTTTTGGTTTGAAAATGTCGGGGCAACATAACAACGTGCTATGGTCACTCTTTTCATGATCTAATGCACAAAGAAATTGAGGTTTGTGTCGATGACATGATCGCCAAGACCAAGTACGGAGAAGACCATATTGACGCCTTGAAAAACTATTTAGCCGGTTGTGTGAGTTCAAATTACGCCTAAACCCCGCAGTGCATTTTCGGGCAACCTCCGTAAGTTACTTGGATTTATCGTGAGTAGCAAGGGATCGAGGTTGACCCATTGAAAGTCAAAGCAATATGTGAACCGTAGCCCCCATCCACGCAGAAAAGAGGTCAAGTCCATTGGGAAGATTGAACTACATTGCTCTGGCCCATCTCCCAACTCTCTCGAGACTACACGACCTTTCTTCAAACTCCTCGTGAAAGGCGCCCAAATCAACTCGGATGAAGACCGAGAAGCATTTGAAAAAAACGATGCAATATTTGATGAGTCCCCCCACTAGTTCCACCAGCTTGCGTGGCATCCTCTAACTCTCTATTTAACTATTCATAGTAAATCGTTGGGAGCCCTATTGGCTCAAAAGCTACCCCGAGGATGGAAAAGAATGAGCCATTTATTATCCGAGTAAGAAATTCACCATTTCAAAACAAAATTATTCCGAATCGAAAAAAAACTTGTGTCGCATTGGTGTGGGTTTTGCATAGGCTCCGACAATATACTTTACACCATCGACGCCCTCGTGACTCAAAACAATCCTATCCGGTATTTGCTAAATCAACCCATGGCGTTAGTAGGAAAATTAGCTAAATGGCAAATTCTAATTTAAAATTGACATTCAAATGTTATCACGTAAATCGGTGAAAGGTCGAGTGATTGCTGATATGCCGGGTGAATGCCCTGAGAAACACATGATGATGATCTTCCGGATGATCACATTTTTTCAACGGAAGAACACAAGTGGACCATGTTTTTCGATGGAGCAAAGAAATCTATCCGGTTTACGCACCGGGTAGTCTTGATATCCCAGATGGACAAGATTATCCTGTACGCAAAATTGGTGTTCCCCTACACCAATAATAGAGCCAAGTATAAAGCATGTATTCTTGATTTACAAGCAAGAATTGATATAAAGATCGCTAAACCGAAAGTATTCGGGCGATTCTCGCTTTAATCATACTCCGCATCGTTGGAGAATGGAAGACTAGGGATACTAAATTAATACCCTATCATGATTATCCGAAGACTTGGTTTTCGAGTTCGACGAGATCTCATTCGATTACTTGTCTAGATCCCATAATCAATTCACGATCGTTGGCTACACTATCATCCATGCTACAAAAGTTACCATGGTTTGGAAATAGAACCTCTAAAGATTGAAATTCTAACCAGACCGGCACATTGCATGACTGTGGATCGATGAACCCGATGGTAAACCATGGTATTACGATATCATGAATTACATCAAAGAACAACAATTCCACTGAAGGGATTACCTCTGCAGACAGAAAATATATAATGAAAATGACAATGAAGTTCTTCGTCGATGGGGAGAAGCTGTACAAGAGATCCTATGACTTCTTTTTGCTAAGATGCATGGATGCGATTGAAGCAATCGCGAATTATGCAGGAGTTGCATGAAGGAGTATGTGGTCTACACATGAATGGACACATGTTGGCTAGAAAAATAACAAGATTAGGTTATTACTGGCTTTCCTTGGAAAGTGACCGCATCCAACACGCTCAAAATTGTTATCGCCGCCAAATCCATGGAAATAAGATAAACGCTCCACCCATCTTGAGCTACATCGCTTGTCGAACCGTGGCCTTTTTCAATGTGGGGCATTGATGTGATTGGCCCAATTAATCCAAAAGCATCAAATGGGCATCGTTTTATCTTGGTTGCAATTGATTATTTTTCTAAATGGATTGAGGCCGCGTCATATGCCAATGTCACTTTGCTTTAATGTGATGAAATTCATCAAGCGAGATGTAATTGCTCGTTATGGCATCCCCACAAGCCATCGTTATGATAATGGGACAAATCTGAATATCAAGTTTGTTGATGATTTGCTCAATGAATTCAAAGTTCGTCATTTGAATTCGCCTCCCTATCGTCTCCAAATGAATGAAGTCATTGAGGCTACTAACAAAAACATTAAGAAAATCTTAGCCAAGATCTTTGAAAACTACCGAGATTGGCATGAAAGATTGCCTTTTGCATTGATGGCATACCGAACGTCAATTTGGACATCCATTGGGGCAACTCCTTTTTCTTTGGTGTATGGCATGGAAGCAGTCTTGCCAATTGAAGTAGAAATTCCCTCACTACGGGTATTGTCCCAAGTGAAACTGTCTGATGCAGAGTGGAAGCAGCAGAGATTGGAGCAGCTGAATATGATTGATGAAAAGCGATTGAAGGCCCTTTGTCATGGACAATGCTATCAACAGAGGGTAGCCAGATCTTTCAATCGGAAGGTACGCTCCAGATACTTTGAAGCAAAGCGATCTTGACCTAAGAAAGGTACTACCAATATCTCCTAAACTTGAGGTAAGTTTGTTCAACTACAAAGGCCCCTATGTCGTGAAAAAAGATACTCCCCGGAGGAGCTCTGATTCGAATGAGATGGATGGACGCCAATTCTCCAGCCCGGTCAACTCGATGCCGTGAAGAAGTACTATCCCTGAAATGATTTCTCCCTTCACGTTGATAACAAGGGAATTGGCAGAAAAGTTATTGATAGAGACACTCCTAATGGCGATTCTATTCGGGGAGAAGCTCATACATGACAAAATGGTGCCAAGGCCAATCTTGACAACCATGGAGCCTCAAAGGTATTCAAAGGCTTTGAAAGTAGAAACTAGCTTTGCTGCGAAGCCCTCTACATCCACAAAAGACTTTGAAAACAGAAATTAGCTTTTCTCGCGAAGTTCCCCCACAAAGAATCAAAGACCTTTAAAGTAGAGATTAGCCTTGCTGCGAAGATCCCTATGCAAGCAATTACACATGCCTTGTGCATGTCGGGAATCGTGAGGATTTTCGAGAAATGTCTCAAAGATACCGTAATCAAGTTTAGCACAAAGATGCGCTAACAATAGGTCTTTCCAATTGGACGCACCCCTAACTATAGAGGATCTCATTCGAGCTTGAGACCAAGTGTAGGGAGGAGCACACCGAGAGAGAGAAGGCTAAACAAAGTAAAGAGGAGAAAAGACTCGCTAGCTTTGAAGGCAAAATGGAAAAGGGTAATCAGATCGTTCTCAATTTACCCTCAATCATCTCACTTCTAACATAAGCTTATGTTTTTGTCAAAAGGGAATTATCAACATCCGAGAAAACTCAAGGAGTTGTTAGTTGAATCTCCAATGAATGTAATCACGAAGGGTAACATTGTATCGTTTCCAATTCCTATCCCTTAAAAAGTCATTCATTAACACGATCTTTCTTATTGCCTTGCGGGTATGCCTCACTATCTCAAAGATAGGTAAGTATCCCTTTCCCTAAATAAATTTTTCTCATAAAAGTAAAAAGAAATAGGAAGGAAGAAATAATTAAAGAAAATAGATACTTTTCTTCCTCAAGTGCATTACATGGAAGGGACTCTTGCATGGTAATTTTACCTGTTTAATTCACCAATTCCCTGTGAAAATTTTGACAATTTGACGAATGGTGTCGAACTGCTCCGATGTATTGAACGAGGTGTGTCAGGGTGAGGAGAGGCAACCCTTGGTCTATACACATTCTCACGTACCAAACTCTTGCAAGATGAGTGAAAGAGTCTCATTTCTACAAGGTAAAGGGATTTCTCGCATAAGGTATGATAACCAAAGTGACGGGAGGCGCTCATTTCTTTGCCCCATACACTACCATTGATCCTTTGCCCGACCATTTTTGAGCTCGATACTCGGAGGTTCCTTTCAAATTACCCTGTCAAGAACCACCCCACATCGGGGTAGCTTGAGGTGAATTAGCCTCACAGATGAATTCAAACTCGGAGGAAACAAGAAAAAACATCCCTTCTTTTCGGTCACTGTCCCCATGGCTTCAACCTCGTTGTTTTTATGGAACCCGTGATCCTTGATGGAGTCCTCCAAGACAAACACACCATCGACGGCCGGATAGTCGAGACTAAGAGGGCTTTGTCAAGAGAGAAGCAGCAAACTAATACCTGTTCAGAATGCCAATGATCTTATTGATAACAGTGATGTTTCACTAAGCAAGATAAGAAGGATGGAGAGTTTGTAATATCTAAAAGTTTCTAGGATTATCAGCTACGACAGCTAGTACAAGGTGAAAAGATGAATAGAAATTTTCTTGCTCTCACTTGCCTCAATCTTTGAATGTTTTTATTGTAGATAAACTCTCACGATAATTTAAGTGCCCTAGGATGATGAAGAGCAATTCTTTTCTATCCCATACACTTATATCCCTTGCTAGCCCAATTGAGCCGACAATTTCATTTAAATGAACCCAATTGGTGATCGTCCCCCACACCGGGCAAGGGCAAAAAGTCACCATAGTTTGAGCATCATGGTCTTAAGTACCGAATGAAGATGAAGACTCCAAGAGCTTAAAAAAACATTATTTTGTTCAACTTTGTTTTGGCTAATCCCGACAACACCAGAATCTTTGAAGAATTGGGACATGAAAAAGCGGTGTGCCTAGTAAAAGCAAGGCCAATGTCCATGAATAAAAAAAAAAAAAGAAAAGGAGAAGAAGAAAAAGCGATGAAAAAGATTAGAAGAAAAGAGTTCTTATTTTCTGGATAACGTGCTCTTAAGTACCTCAAAGTTATTAAATGGTGGAGAATAGGTGACCCCAAAGGGTTTAAACTTGACTTCTTCCTTGATATAAATTCCTATTTTAGGAATTTTGTCTTGGCAAAGATCTGCTACATGACAAATAAAATGGTATCCAGAAAATGCTTGACACGAAGCTCCTCAAGGAAAAGTTGTTAAAGATGCTAAAACACAAGATTATCCGGGGAGTCTTCCAAAAGGATCCTGATGGTGGAAAAGAAGACTGGTGACAATGCCAAGAGGATCACCAATTCTCACCCTTACACACATTTTTGAGCCCAACGATCATTTCGTTCCTCAACCAGTAAACCAAGCCCACGTTACATCCCTAATAAAGTCTCTTCTGACTGAGGCACTTGAATTAGCGTGGGATTTCAAATGTTTATAAATAACGTTTGAGGAAGTGCGAGCAAGATTACTTCTATCTCTTTTGCAGGGTTCTTGACTTGTAAACCCGGAGATAATTGCAGAATATTTTCTTTCATGACCTTGACTTGGACAGTCACCTTTGTTAAACCATTGACTAAGCCAGCATTGCGACCCTGAAGAAGACCTCTCAGATTGGTAGCATCGTACCGCTTGCGAGGAAGCTCAGACCCTTGTTTATGTGATAGTGGTCAGATTGATTGTTTTCGATGTTCCTGCATCAATGGACGGGACAAACAGCCCTTTTCAATGAGAGCGAGTGGAAAGTCCTCTCTGACTGAAAGTCCCTCATTCGTCATATCGAGAAAGTCCACCTTGCGAAAAAATTGTCTTGATTGACCCTTGGGGATTTCGGTGATGTAAATATGGTAAAATCATCATGCATGAACCTTTAAATGCACACTCTGGAATAGCCCATGCTAATTATCATCCCAAGTTTGTGATGAATGCTATCCTTAATGAATGCATGCATGTTTGTTTGTAATTATCTTTGACAGCTCGTAGTTTTAATCCCCATTGATAGAGTACAAAAATTCGAGCCCTTTGGAAAAGCCCTCATTATCATCCCAAGAGATATGCCCCCAAAAAGGTTGGTTATTCAAGATGATACATCAAACCTCCGGGGAACGTGCCTGTGTAAGTACATTCTGCCCTTACTTGATCTCCAAAAATCAAATTTCTTTTCAAACTACCCGTAGATAAACCGGTGTTTCTTTGAAAATGAAATGCATCTTGACTAGCTGGTCAAGATATTTCGTACAATATTCAAGAATAGCCTCAGTTGTCTATTCCTCCAATCAATGCGTATGCGTTTGCACAAAAAACTTGTCTGACAGGAGACATGCCCTTAAGAGGCAGGAATGCACCTAGGTAAGTATATTCTACCTGCGCCAGGTTCCAAAAATCCGTGTACCCATGATTGTTATGGTACCCTCCCGAGCATGGGTTCAACCCCTTCGCTCACATCAAGTCTTTTGAGATACCCCTTATGAAATACAGGTACTACGGTGAAGCAAAATCCAAACAAATAAGGCGATCAAGAAAGGTTCAAGTCCTAGACAAACGAAATCCAAAGCAAAGCGATCAAGAAAGGTTCGGTCCTATGTAAGCGATTTCCCTAGTCACGGCAAATCGAAGGTAGATTTGGGTCCGCGACAAACTAATCCAATTAAGGCATCAAGAAAGGTTCGGTCCTAGGCAAACAAAACCCAAATCAAGGCGATCAAGAAAGGTTCGGGTCCTAGACAAGCGAAATCCAAAGAAGCGACCAAAGAAAGATTTGGGTCCCGGTAAGCGATTCTCCAAAATACGGGCAACGGGTAGATTCGGTCGCGACAAAGCGAAAATCCAATCAAAACGACAAGAAAGGTTCGGGTCCTCGACAAACGAAATCCCCGGTCAAAGGCGACCAAGAAAGGTTCGGGTCCTAGGCAAGCGATTTCCCGGTCAAAACAAAATCAAGAAAGGTTTGGTTTGTGTAAGCGATTTCCCCCGTCCACGACAACCGAAGGTAGATTCGGGTCCGCGAAAAAGCGAAATCCATCAAGGCGACGAAGAAAGGTTCGGGTCTGTGCAAAGCGATTTCTCCCAGTCAAAGGGACCCGAAGAAAGGTTTGGGTCCTCGACAAACGAAATCCACCCAAAGCGACCCGAAGATAGGTTTGGGTCCTAGGCAAGTGATTTCCCAGGTCAAGGCGATCAAGAAAGGTTTGGGTCCTAGACAAACAATCCCGTCAAAGGCGAAGAAGAAAGTTCGGTCCTAGACAAACCATTTCCCCGTCAAAGGCGACCAAAGAAAGGTTTGGGTCCTCAACACACAATATCAATTATCTAGAATTACTCTACCCTTCAAAGAAGGTAGGTAGTCCTAGGTATGTTTTTATTTGCTTTAACACGCATCATTTTATCTCATAAAAAATGAGACTCATAGTCTCGCCAAAAATAACATTCATTGAACATGCATGGGTCAAATTTAGGTGTCATTTTATCTTTGAACGTAACCTCTGCGAGCTCAAACTCTGCGAACTAACCTTCAAAGAGGGGCAGCTGTTGACACCTATTTTTAATTTGTCCAAAATTAATTACACAAAATTTAGGAGTTAAATTCATTTAATTCCTAAAACAAAAATATTTCTATTTAAAATGCATTGCATATAGAAATTAGGCACATTTTGCATTAATAGGGCCTATTATTATTAAAAAATCATCAATAAAAAAAAAAAAAAAAAAAAAAAAATTCAAAAAAAAAAAAAAAAAAAAAAAAACTCCTTTGGGCGGGTCGGACCGGCCAACCCGGCCCCTTTCCTTTTCTTTTCTTTCTCCTTTGTGACCCTAGCTCCTCCCTCCCCTTTCTTTTTCTTTTTTTCCCGTGGCCCTCCTCCTCTCCAGCCCATCCCTCTCTTTTCTTTTCTTTTTCTTCTCTTCCCCCCAGGCGTCAATCTGTTCACCTTTCTTTCTCTCCCCCCCTCACCAGTTGGGGCCCGGCCCGCTCCACTTCTTCTTCCTTCTTCCCCGCAGTGCGTCGCTGTCGCCTCCCCACTGTTCTCCCATGTGGCCAGAAGGAAGCATGGCGCCTGCGCCCGGCACGCTCCCTCATGGTTGCTGTCCGGCCCGGACCCGGTGGATGAGCCGCAGCCGTGGGCCCAGCAGTGTGGGTCCAGTCTTTCCCCCCTACCTCCTTTTATCCTCTCCTCTCTCCGGGTCCTCTGTTCACCCTTTCTGCATCCCAGGCCCACACCCCCCTGCAGCCTATGGCCGCGGGTCCCTTGAAGCCCTAAGCCGGTCGCGAGGGCCATCATCGACCGGGAGCGGGAAAGCCACCAGTCATGCCGCCGCCTATAAAAGGCCAAAGAGAGAGAGAGAGGCCCATCGCCATTTCACAAAGAAACCGAGAGAGAAAGTGAGAGAGGAAGTGAGAGAAAAAATAGAGAAAAAGAGGGAGTCTGGCTTCGTAAGTAAGCGTGTCCCCAGCCCCCCCCCCCCCTGAAGGCCGGAAGCCCCCACACGCCCATCGACGGTGAGATATCCTCCCGGCCCAACCTCCTCGCTACGCCTTGTTTCCTGTTTGGTTTGGCGGGACCCGCACCGCTCGATTTAGCGCGAGTCGGCCCTGCAGCCCGCCCCCTACGCCGTCGTAGGTGAGGTAAGTTCTCAGTCGATCCGGCCAGCCCGGCAAGTCGAATCCTGTTTTTGGTCACGCCCCTAACCTGTTTTGATAAAATGCCTCGGTGAGGCCATTTTTAATTTGGGTCGCCGGTGGTGAACGGCCACGGACGGTGACCAGGGGAGGTAAGGCTAGGTGATGGTCCCAGGGGTCGATTTGGGGCGGCGTCGGTCTGGGTCGGCCGGCGGACGGCCAATTTTGGCCCCGGCGTTTCCCCCCCCCATGGTCTCAGAGATCCGGGTCGGATCCAACCCGAATCAATAGATCCGACCCGGGTCAACGCCGGGTCGGATCCGCTTGACTTCGGGTCGGTTCCGATCGACTGGATCAACGGATCCAACCCGGTCAATCCTCTGTCGGTTCCTATCAACCCTGATCCCCGACCCGACCGGTTTTAATTTTAATTTTAATTTTAATTTTGTTTTATTTTAAAAAAATATTAAATAATTTTAAAAATAAAAAAATTTTAAAAAAAGAGTTTTCTTTTCCTTTTTTTTATCGAAAAAATTAAAAAATAAAAAAAAAAAAAAAAAAATTTAAAAAAGGATTTTCTTCTCCTTTTTTTTTTTTTCCATATTTAGTTTTTTAAAAAAAAAATAAAAACTTAAAAATTAAAAAAAAATTCCTTAAAAAATATTTCCTTTTTATTTTCTTATTTCGTTTTTTTTTTTTTTTTTTGAAAAAAAAAAATTAATTTTTTTTGTGACTTATTTGAGTGTTTTAATTCTTCATAATTATGCATGTTGTGGTTTTATTTAAACTAAATAAGCCCGAAATCGCATGATAGTATGTCGCATGTTTTATTATTACCGTTGTGTTATTACGCATTTTTTTTAATACAAATTGCATGAACTGTTGTGTTTCTGAATGTCATCTGACTTAAGTTAAGGTTAGAACCCTAGGCTGCATGACTTGTTGTGTTCCTGACTGCTGATCATTTCTGATTATGCACTCGCTTGATCACCTCACATGTTAGGAGAAAGGTCCTAAAATCAATCCAAATTGCTTGACAAATGTTTTAAAAAAATTGAATAGGGTAAAATGGTACCGAAAAGGGCATTAGTCATTCAACTAATGTAACCAAGTCTCCGAATTCGATTAATCTCGGGTTCATAGAAATAGGGTGATACTCCCATCGCCCTATTTGGGGGTTTAATCGACCTACCCCAAATCGATTAGTGGCGACTCTTTCGTATAAACTATTTGCACGTTAAATATTTAAACCTTAAGTCGCGATATGGTATGGGCTTGGGAGAGAGCCGGGTTAAGTCATGAACCTAGACTTAGCATGTACCAAAGAGCCCCCTTTTTGCATGTTGTCCAAAAGAAAGGGCTCGGGAGTTCGGTCATGACAGTTTAAAAAGATGTGTGATTGGCTTTCTTAAAGTGTGATATTTTTGGTAAGTGAAAATGATGAATCTAAACCTAAGTAGAATTACTCCACAGAAACCTGAATAAATTTTACTCTTTGAATTCTAATATATTTACTTTGAACTCGAGTAAATTTTACTGTCTTAATTTGAATATACTTATTTCTGAACCCGAAGTAGATTTTACTTTTTGAATATGAATATATTTACTTTTAAATCTGAGTAGATTTTACTTTCTAAACCTGAAGATACTTACTTCTGATCCCGACTAGATTTTATTTTCTGAATCTGAATATATTTACTTTTGAATCCGAGTAGATTTTACTTTTTGAATTTGAAGATATTTTTGAACCCAAGTAGATTTTACTTTCTAAATTTGAATATGCTTACTTCTAAACTCGAATAGATTTTACTTTTTGAATCTGAGTATATTTACATTCCGAGTCTAAGTATAATTACCTTCTGAACTTGAATATGTTTACTTTTTGAACCTAAGTACATCCAGTTATTGAGTGTTGAAACCTAATTTTATCGACCAGGTAAGTAGTCAAAAAAATTGAAAACGAAAAATATAGACAAAAGTATAGAATAACCAAAAAAATTAAGACAATTCGACCCGGCTCGCCTGGTTTGGGCTCTAGCCCTCTCCCTTCTTTCCTTTCCTTGGCCCGTTTCTTTTATTCTATTTAAGCCCAGCTCATTTTCCTTCATAAGCCCGGCCCCTCTTTCTTCCTTTCCCTCTCTCTCTTCTTTCCTAGCACTGGCTAAAGCGAGGACGAACGACTGCTCGCTCGTACAAGAGACAGGCGGCAAAGCAGGGCTATGGCCAATAGAGGGGGCGTGCGCTAGCTACGACTACAAGTTCAGAGGTGGCCTTAGCCGAAAATGGATCTCGGCTGGTCCCGAGGTGAGGAGCGGCGGCAGACCGACACTGGGAGGAGGCTTGAAGAGAAGGGAGGTTCGGGGACACTCGAGGTGGGGGGGGAGCTGAAGGAGGGAAAGAAAGAAGAATCCAAAGAGGGAGGGGGCTGAGAAGAGAAAATCGACGGAGAACGGAGTAAGGGTTTCAGTGAAACGGTGCAGCAAAGATTCTCTGGTGTCCAGAGCAATGACAGGCTATTTTGGTTGCATTGGAGTACGTCGGCACCTAAATTTTTTGCCCTAATTGTCTCTTTTCGCATTAAGAAGTTAATTTCTCGATATCATCAAAATTTGGCCCCTAGCAAAAATGTTCACATTAGATTTCTACATTTCACATCGTACGGTGCTCATTTGAGTCTCGTAACTTTTTTTTTTCTATCACTTGAGTGTCATAATTTTTCAATAAATTACTTGAGTTCTATAACTTTTTAAAAACGTTCACCATAAATGTCATGCCACGTCACGTTACGTCAGAATTTCGATACTTAAGTTAACCTTTTTAAAAAGTTATGAGACTCATGTTGCGACCCTCATTAGGTGTCAACAACTCAAGTAATCAATTAAAAGTTATGGCATTTAAGTGGTCGAAAAAAAAAATTCTGGCGCTCAAATGAGTGCATACAAAAAAGTTATACCACTTGTACTGTCCTTATTCCTTACTTTTATCATTGTGATATCCTTAACATTTCTCTTTATTAGAGTTGCATTCACATGCGTTATGTGACCTTATTTTTAAAATAAGCTTCATCTGCATTTTATTATCTATTTAGAGGGAAAAATTTCCAAAAAGTCTTAAACTTATTACCCTTTTACAAATTTACTCATAAACCTTTCAACTTTACCAATTAATTCATATACCTTTCATACTTTGCCAATTAAGTCGATTTGGCTATTTTATCACTAACGTGGATATCGATTGTCACTATGTATCATGTTCGGTATTGCTAACACTGGATAATTTTTAATAATATTTTAATATTTTTAAAATTATTCTTTTTTCCTTTTTTTTCTTCTCTTTTCCTCCTTTTCTTTTTTTCTTTTTTTTTCTTTTCTTTGTCTTCTCTCTTTTTCCCTTTTTCCCTCTGTTGGCCACCATTGAGCCTCGTCGATGGCCGACGAGGGTGGCCCTTGGTCTCGGCCTTGACCCCGACCCGAGCCATGACTTTCAGTGGTAATCGGGATTTGAAGCTCATGGCCGCCCGGGCCACTTGAGCTCGAGCTCTGGCTCACTGCCATGGTCGGGATGTGGAGCTCACATATCTTGAGCTCGATGCCTCGCGGCCATGGATGTAAGGTGGTGGTCAAGATCTGGAGCTCCTAAAGATCATGTCAATTGAGGGTTCAATCTTTAGTCCTAAACATCATATCCCAATTATCAAACGTATATACGAAACTGACTTAAAAAGGAAAATGTCTATTCTGCAACGCCTAACAAATCAAATCAAATCCAGTTATAACCAAATAATATCAATTTAGGCAATTAAATATTCAATCAAGCATGTAAATTAGGAAACTACCTTAATTGGGCGTTCGACTTGAATGACGACCAGCGGTGAGGAGGTTTGACGGTAATGGTAAGGACGAACTTGACCGACGAGGAAGCAGCGATGGTGCGGTGGGACCGTCGAACTTAGTGAACGACCAACGAGGGATTGATGCCGGCAGCGATGGAGAAACTGCTCTGGGCGCGGCAAAGGACTTCGCTGGCGCGGCAAGCTGTCGGATAGCGCTGGAAAAACCTACAGGAATTCAATGAGATTGCTTGGAAATTGCTGTGGTGGCGTTAGGGACTGTAGCAAAGAAGAGCAAACAACGATGAGAGGCGACGGCAAAGCTGAATGGCGATGGCAATTGGACTGAGGACCACAAGTAGTGACGCCGGGCGGGATCTACTGCTTGTCGGGACGGTGCAGGTGGCGCTGCGGGAGGGACGGCTTGAGGAGCAACGGGCCCGAAGTCCTGCAGGATGTCGCGTGGCGGAGGTTAGGTTGTACAGCGAGGTGACGAGGCCTGCAGTCGATGGTAACGCACACGGCAAGAGGGACGACGGAGCGGTGTCGTGCGGCTCGTGGCGATAGGTGTGAGGGAGAGCTTCTCTCTAAATGTGTCTCATAGATTCTTCAAACTTTCTTTCTATCGCCATCCCAACCTCTATAATTTGGAGAGAAAGTACATTTATATAGGATGAGATTAGGCCACTTTCTTGTAAGAATAAAGAAATGTCTTGAACACGATATGACCAAGATAAGAAACTAGGGTATATCTATTTATTACTTTTCCATATTGCCAAATCTTGTCATATAACATGCTTCACCACTGCCAATTTGACACGAGAACATAAATCTTTCCTAGATTAGGACATCGTACTTGCATGGCGCATGAGATTTTTGACCAAAATGAAAAACGGTCCTACTCGAACCCGATCCAGAAGTTTTTTTTTGGAATCGAGAACCGACTCGATCTCTATTTCTATTCTCCCCAAAATCAGCCCAGAACTGGACCAAGTGACATTTTTGACTGGGCCTCGCAAGAACTATTAGGACCTCGTCAAATTGAAGGAGACTAATCGTGGAGGCCCATGAGCACCGAGACTTTGTTCTTCGCGACCATTCACGACTACTCCCCATTTTTCATTCTAAAAGAAAAATTTCTTCCGAAACCCTCAGCTACATCGCCATTTACAAGGCCAGTCCCATTGTTATCTTCTCGGTTGCAATTCGCATGAAAAATGATGGATTGCCTGCCCATCCCATAACGACACCCACTTCTTCAGCCATAAAACCACAACTTTTGAGCCGATTTAAGTTCACTTGAAAAAAAAAAAAAGGAAAAGAGGCAACAACATTCGGAAAAAAAAAAAACACTACTCGCGACTTCCAGAAAAGCCCACTGAACGCCTTAAATTTTCAGGCGAGCACTTGAACGTCACGACTTTCTTTGTTTTTGAGAACCCATTATGCGAACGAAGACGTACGGCTCTACGTGTGCATCAACTTTGATTGAGATCTCAATTTTCTGAATTTTTCACATGCCTAAGAGGATAAATATACCGAGCAAGTCCAAAGGTTGATGGAAGAAGTTGGGGGTCTATTCAACAGCGAGACGAACCAGGTAGCCAAGCTCGAGTTCATTGACACGGTTCAAAGACTAGGACTAGGATACAATTTCCAGACGGAGATAAAAAACGCTCTTAGTTCCATCTATAACAACACTGGAGATGCTCAGCTTTAGACGATCCCTATGCCGCCCCCTTCGATTCCGGCTACTCAAACAACATGGATACAATGTACAGCAAGGTAGTGGCCACCTATTAACCTTTTGTGAATCATGTTGATGTATCAAAAGTTACCTTACCGTTCCTTTTGTTGGACGTATAGATGTGTTTCGAAGGTTTATGAACAAGACGGGCATGTTCAACGACTCGCTCAATAAGGATGTGAAGGGGCTTCTTGGTCTTTATGAAGCTTCTTTTCATGGATTGGAAGGTGAAACCATACTTGATGAAGCTAGGAACTTTGCTTCCAAGCATCGAAAGGATCTAAACATCGACGAAGTTCCCGCTATATTAGCGAGCCACGTGAGTCATGCATTAGATATGCCGATCCACTGGAGGCCAAACGGGTTGGAGGCTCGGTGGTTCATGGACATGTACGAGAAACAGGGTGACATGATCCCCTCTTTACTACGATCGGCTAAAATAGACTTCAATTTAGTGCAATCAGTCCACAAGAAGGAAGTTAGCAATATGGCAAGGTATGCGCAAGCACTCTACATATAGTTGATAGATGCATTTGACGTGAGGATATAAATTCATGCAAACACCAAACATATAGGAGCGCATTCAGATCGACTTAGTCGTTGTATGGCAAATTTTTCAAGTGGTGGGTTGAACTTGGCGCGAACAAGATGACCTTCTTTAGAGACAGGCTAGTGGAACACTATTTTTGGTGCTGCGCAATGGTTTTCGAACCTCAATATTCAGCTTACAGGGAAATGACGACGAAGCTCACTTGTTTGGTGACACTTACCGATGACATTTATGATGTATATGGGACGCTGGAAGAATTTGAACTCTTAACATATTTCATTGTCAGGTTAGTGTAATATGATTGCCATCATAATTTTCTTTTGTAACTGTTATGGGCAAGAGAAAAGGAAGGCGATTAATTAGTCTCTGAATTACGCGAGGGATAAAACAAATCCTGAGAATTATATGATTTAAATTCTCCGATGTATTTTGAACATATCACTTTTTAAATTAGCTTTTTTTTTTCCCTCTATGTAATTGATTGGTTTGGGCAAATAAAGTAATTGTAAGCACTTAACCTTCATTGTTATCACTAAAAGCGTATTGAGTGATGATAAATTTTACAAAATGTTGAAATGGTGATGGCTTATTTAGGTGGGACATCACAGACATCGATAAGCTTCCTCCAACAATAAGGGATAGTTTCACGGCCTTGTACAATACAACCAACGAAATTGGGTATTGGACGATGAGAGAGTTAGGGATCAACACCATTCCTTACATGCGAAAAGTGGTAATCTCGATTTGCTAAATCTTTCGCCTAATAATTTCTAGCCCGTGTAGGGCAACTCGCTTTTCTACTTCTAACTTTCGTAATGGAACGTACTTTTCGAATTTCAATCCTACAGTGGGCGGATGAATGCAAGGCCTACATAAAGGAGGTCAATTGGTACAACAAGGGGATTAAACCGACACTGAAGGAGTACATGGAGAATGCGGTGGATTCAATCGGAGGGCTGATTATGCTGTTGGGCAGCTATTTCCTAACCACGGACAAATTGACCGAAGAGGGACTTGATTACGTGTCGAAAATCCCGAGTGTCACGCATTGTTCTGCCAAGATCCTTTGACTCAACAATGATCTCAGTACCTCATCTACATCATCGATGTGTTCACAATGACGTGCTATTCTTGAGACTAATGTTTGTAAAACATCAATGTTGTCCATGCACAGTATGAATTGGCACGAGGAGACAACTTCAAGGCGCTAGAATGCTACATGAATGAAACTGGCGCTTGGAAGAGGCCATGCGGAAACATGTTAGGCATCTGGTGCACGAAACCTGGAAGAAAATAAACAAAGACGTTTTTGAGGACTACCCATTTCCTGGGTTCGGGCCTTTTCTCGGTGCTTGTTTGAACTTGGCACGAGCTTCTCAGTGCTTTTACTAGTATGGAGACGGACACAGCCTTCCCGATAACGAAACCAAGGACCACATTGTGACGGCTTTATTCGACCTTGTGCCCATTGATTAGGGATGCATTACTAGCAAAGGTGTCGCTGTTGGAGAGAGCCTATAATCATACGTGTTATTATAAGCTTTTGGGGTGGCTCTGGAAGCTCTAAGACATTAAAACTGTTGTAATTGAAGTCTATCGATGTTCGTTGTAGGAGCTCCATAAAATTCGCCGGAGAAGCACTTGCCATTCTGTGCTTTGTGCTGTGGCTGATAAACATAATTGATAATTATATTTGTGGTGATTATCTTCATTGTTGTGCTAACTATGTCGAATATTTTATATTGGAGAATAAATGGAAAGAAAATGAATATATGGAGATACAGAAAACTGGTCAGCTTTGATCAACGATGAAACAATGCAATTCGAAACGATGGCCGTGCGGGAAGTTTTTTGCCACAATGGAGTTTCTGTCAAAACAGTGCCGCAATGTCCAGAACATAGCGAGGCTATTTCGGACCGTCGTGGTTTAAGTTCTAATCGAAACACACTTCGGAGTACACTGTTGTGTTTTTATGTGATTTTCCTCTTTGCTTTCTTTTTCAATGTGATTTTCTCCATTTCCCTCTTTCAATTTCATGTATATTGTGAATTTGTAGCCTTTATTGGCATCGTGTTCTTCTCATAAAGCTCGTTTGGTTATGTTTTTAGACACTTTTTATTTCTATTTTTCAAAAGCGAAAAAATTGTTTTTCACATTAAAATATCATTGGGATGGTTATGGATAAAACCAATTATTTCAAAAATAAAACATCAACATTAATCTATTTTCTTGAGAGCAACACATTTTGCATTACATAATCAGAAAAGTGATTTTGGTTATCTCTAATTTTATATAAGTGGAGGAAAAGAGTTGCTGGCCTCTTTTACTTAAGAATTTGTGTCTTCTTCTTGGCCATAAGAAAGATGAGAGAGCTCTGAGTGTGGTTAATATTTTTACCAGGGCTGAAATTACCTATACCTATGATAGCTGCATACATTAATGTCATAAAAATGGGAGAAGGACACTAGGAGTGTTAAAAGTTGTGTACAACGCTCACTTTAGTGTCAAAAGTTTATTTTGGATCACTTAAGTGCCGCTTTTTAAAAAAATTGATCACTTAAGTGCCCAATCCGATCTGGATTGCCGGAAATCTGACGTGGTAATATTTTATTAATTTTTTGGTCGTACGTGGCTCACCGGCGTGCCCAGTTAGTATATAACTCATAAACGACGTAGTCTAAAAGTTGTAAATAGTGATCGTTTGAGTGCCAAATTTTATTTAAAGTAATCACTTCAGTGATAGTTGTTGTTAAAAAACGATCACTTCAGTGCTAGTTGGATTGTGCGATGTCGTTTTGGATATGCACGTGGACTAAATTTTTAAAAATATATGTCAAGTCATATTAAAAATTTAATTATAAATGCCACGTAATCAATTTGGCCGGAATTGGCACTTAAGTGGTCGCTTTTTCTCCAATTTGACACTTAAGTGATTATTTTTTCTCCGATTTAGCACTTAAGTGATCCAAAAAAACTTTTGGCACTAAAGTGAGTGCTGTATATAACTTTTGGCACTTTTAGTGTTCTTCTCCCTCATAAAAACTATTAGCATCTTTGAAACTTTCGTTTGTCTTTTGATAATTAAAATTTTCTTCCGTCCGATAAATGTCGCGACCTCGCCTTAGAGTGCACTACCTAGGAATTTGGCTAATGTATTACTAAGGCTAAATTTAGCTCGAGCTCTTTCAAGCCCATACCAATTTGTAACTTAGGTTCAAGTTCTTACGTTCATCTCAATTCAGAATCGCCACTAATCTATCTTTTGGTGGGTCAATTAGTAACCCAAGTAAAGTCTTGGGAGAATTACTTTACTCCTACGAACCAAAGGTTATGAATTTTGGAATTTGATTACGCTAGATTACTCTAATGTCATTTTGGTACCTTTTCTCTTTAATTTCAAAATATTTTGCAAGCAGTTTGGATTGATGTAATTTATTCATTAACATGTAAGGTGATCATTCGTCTGCGAAAACATTTAATAAATAAATTGCTAAAATAAAGAGAGAATTTGCTTACCTAGATGCAAGGCAATCTGCAGCAACAATAGTTAGAAACACATATTCATCCTGAACATGATTTCTAATTATCAAACAATTCCAATCAATTCTTCTTCTTCTTCCTTTTTTTGGTTTTCTCTTATTTAAATGAAATCTAAGGTATATGGGATGCATGTAATACAATTCTAAACTACAACTACATGACCTAGCTTAAAATGACCTGTAATTAAAAAACGACTCTTCTAATATGACCTGCAATTATATGACCCTAACATACAATCACTAAATGACGCGAGAGCAATGACGTGGTAGGCATGATGGCGTGGATCTTGACATGGCACAATGACATGCACATGATATATTTTGATATTTTCCGTGAAATTCGACATAAGTAAATGCCCAAATTTAAAAATACAATCACTAATTAATATATTTTGATATTTTCCTTTTTTTCCCACTAATTAATTGATTGGTTTGGGCAAATAAAGTAATAGTAAGCACTTAACCTTCATTGTTATCACTAAAAACGTATCGAGTGATGATAAAATTTACAAAATGTTGAAATGGTGATATCTTATTTAGGTGGGACATCACAGACATCGGTAAACTTCCTCCAACAATAAGGGATAGTTTCATGGCCTTGTACAATACAACCAACGAAATTGGGTATTTGATAATGAGAGAGCTAGGGATCAACACCATTCCTTACATGCGAAAAGCGGTAATCTCGATTTGCTAAATCTTTTGCCTACTAATTTCTAGCCCGAGTAGGGCAACTCGCTTTTTTACTTCTAACTTTCATAATGAAACTCACTTTTAATCCTACAGTGTGCCGATGAATGCAAGGCCCACATAAAGGAGGTCAATTGGTACAACAGGCGGATTAAACCGACACTGAAGGAGTACATGGACAATGCGATGGATTCAATCGGAGGGCTGATAATGCTGTTGGGCAGCTATTTCCTAACCACGGAAAAATTGACCGAAGAGGGACTTGATTAAGTGTCGAAAATCCCGAGTGTCATGCATTGTTCTGCCAAGATCCTTCGACTCAACAATGATCTCAGTACCTCATCGGTAACTTACTTTTTTGTTTATCCTGCTTGTAATTAATCGCTTATGAAGAGAAAGTACGTCATCGATGTGTTCAAAATGACGTGCTATTCTTGAGACTTATGTTTGTAAAACATCAATGTCGTCCATGCACAGTATGAATTAGCACGAGGAGACAACTTCAAGGCGCTTGAATGCTACATAAATGGAACCGGCGCTTCGGAAGAGGCCACGCAGGAACATGTGTGGCATTTGGTGCACAAGACCTGAAAGAGGATGAACAAAGACGTGTGTGAGGACTACCCATTTTCTGGGTACGCGCCTTTTCTCGGCGCTTGTTTGAACTTGGCACAAGCTTTTCGGTGCTTTTACCAGTGTGGAGACGGACACGGCCTTCCCGATAAGCGAAACCAAGGACCATCTTGTGACGGCTTTATTTGAACCCGTGCCCCTCGATTAGGGATGCATTACTACAAAGGTGGTGCTGCTGGAGAGAGCCTATAATCTTACGTATTATTATTAGCTTTCGGGGTGGCTCCGGAAGCCGTAAGACATTGAAACTTTTGTAATTGAAGTCTATTGATGTTCGTTGTACGAGCTCCATAAAATTCGCCGGAGAAGCACATGCTATTCCGTGCTTTGTGTTGTGGCTGACATACGTAATTGATAATAATATTTGCGGTGATTATCTTCGTTATTATGCTAAATATGTCGAATATTTTATCTTGGAGAAAAAATTGGAAAGAAAATGTATATATAGCGACAAAAAGAAAACCGGTCAGCTTTGACCAACGACGAAACGACAAAATATTAGGTACCTTTTTTTTTTTTTTTTTGATCGGAACAAAATATTAGGTACCTCAGTGATGCCAAGTCAGCAAAATATTAGTCCACTTAACGTGCGACACGTGGTGATTTCGGGCCCACATGTCAGATTTCTCTCCCCCTTTGTCTCTCTCCTCTCTCCCCTGCTTCGTCACGACTCCGCTAAAATTTTGCTCTTTTTCATTTCTTCACTGGTTTCGGCTCCTTCTCAGGGAATTGAAATGGTAAATTGAAACCAAAGTTGGGGAAGAAAGGGAAGGCATTCTTCTGGTCTTTGGGAGTTTCACTACTTTCCAAAATCCCATTTTTCTCAGCCATGTGTGTCCCAGAGATAAAGAGGAGAAATTTGTTGGATTTGGGTGCGTTGCAGAGGCTGAGAAAACAGAGAGAGTCCTGGGTTTTGAAGAGGGTTTTTGTTGGGTGTTCTTCTTGAAGGAACTCCTACTGCACAAAAGCGCTCCCAACGACGGCGGTTGCGACGGCGACAACTTCGCGGACTCCTCCTCGTCCGCCGCTCCCCTGGGTTCAAGAACCTGCCCAAGGCCCCCCGTCTTCATCACCCGCAACCCCGAGCCCTCCTACAGCTCCTGCATCCTCGAGGTCCCTTGAGGACCCCGATGTCGTCCCCTCCCTCTGCAGCTTCTGGATCTGGCTAGCCCTTGCTCAGGCAGCGAGGGTCGGTCCCTCGCCGAAGGCCGCGAGGGCGACCCTCGCCCCCGCAAAAATTTTAACGGAGTCGTGAAGAAGCAAGGGAGAGAGGAGAGAGACAAAGAGGGAGAGAAATCTGAAATGTGGGCCGGAAATAGCCACGTGTCGCACGTTAAGTGGACTAATATTTTGCTGACCTGGTATCACTGAGGTACCTAATATTTTCTCGAAACGGTGGAATCAAGTTTCAGTCAAAACGGTGCCGCAATGTCCAGAACAGTGCGAGGCTTTTTCGTACTCGTCGGACTACGACGGTTGAAGTTGCAAACCGTCCACTAAACCATCAAAAAGGTTGAAATGTTGATAATTATGAACAATAGTGCTATATTTCTGTATCGTCCTTTGGTTTAAGTTAATAATCGAAAACACTTTGATATATACCTAAACCACGATGCTCATGCCCGGATCTATAACACTCGAGCTCGGGTCCATTGATGTCAGGCTCAAGTCCACAGACTAGGAAGCACCGACACGCTATTTTTTTTTTTTGAATCCGTGTCCGACACGTGTCGCGTGTCCGACACGCTCCGACACGCTCGGACACGCGGCCGACACGCTCGGACACGCGGTCAACGCGTGTCGGAGATCCGACACGCGGTCAATGCGCCGGACACGCCGGCGACACGCGTGTCCCTTCGGGTGAGGTGCATCCAAGAGAAACGAAGAAGAAGGTGCAGATCTCTAGCGCCGAGGACGACGCCTTCCACGCCGTCGTCTCCTTCCCCACCCGCTTCTCCGGCGCCGAGGACGACGCACTTCACGCCATCATCTCCTTTGCCTGGCGCTTCGCCGGTGACGGAGGAGAAGGAAGAGGTGGGAGGAGCCTGCGTCGTGCGGAGGAGGAAGCTGGAGAGAGAAGGAGGCGGAGGGAGGGCCGTCGTCTCCTTCCCCACCCGCTTCTCCGGCGCCGAGGACGACGCACCTCACGCCATCATCTCGCGCTCCGCCGGTGACGGAGGAGAAGGAAGAGGTGGGAGGAGCCTGCGTCGTGCGGACTGCGGAGGAGGAAGCTGGAGAGAGGAGGAGGCGGAGGGAGGGGAGGGATACGAAGAAGACGTTACTAGGTTTTGACAAAGTGAAATGGGCTGGGCTTCTTTTTTTGATCAAATAGGCTGCTTTTTTCTATTTTTGGTCTTGTATGTTCGTTTTTTTTAAATTTGATTATTTACTTTTAATTTCTTAACTAATATATATTTATACATAATTATTTTTTGAAAATTTATGTGTATAATTATTTTAGGGTAAATTCATTCTAGGTTATTATTATTATTTATTTACTTAATTGAATCAAATTTAAAAATGATAATTTATCATGTATATATAAAAATTTATTTTTTATATATAACGTGTCGCAACGTGTCGGAATTCTGTATTTTTGAGAAATAACGTGTCGCGTGTCGTGTCGTGTCGTGTCGCGTGTCGCGTGTCGCGTGTCGGTGCTACCTAGTCCACGAGCCCCTACCCAATACCTAACGCCCAAGCCCAGATTCATGACCCCTGTGCTAGTGTCCGGGTCCTTAATTAGCACCTAGGCCCTCATCCATGGAGGCCGCGCCTGAGCCGGTGTCCATCAAGGTCACGCCCGAGCTCAAGTCCATCAAGGTTGGGCCTGGGTCCTCAGCGCTCCATGCCTGTGTCCATTGAGTATGGGTCCGGGACCTCAGTGCCCACGCCTAGGACCCCAGCGCTTGGACTTGGGACAACATCTCGACCCAAGTCCCCAATCTTGGGCCCAGGTCAATTCCATCTAGGTTGGGTTTTGGATGCCAGCGCCCACCCAAGTCAATCAAAGCTAGGCTTGAGACCCCAGTGCCCGCAACCAAGTCCATTGAGACTGGGCCCTTGTCCATGGAGGTTGAGACCAGGACTACAGTTCCCAAGCCCAAGCCCCTAACTCCTGTGCTCGGGTCCAATGAGACCAGGATCAAGACCTTAGAGCCCGGGTTTATCAAGGCTAGGCTCGAGTCTTGGCACCTGAGTCGAAGTTCATCGAGGTCAGACTTGAAACCCAAGTGCTCATAGTCGGTTCCTCAGCTGCCTATGTGCAAGTCACTAGCACCCGATAATGCGTGTCTATTTAGAAAATCAAATCAAAATTTTCTTACCAAACAATGAAAAATATTTTTCAGTTCATTTTCGAGTTTTAGCCAAATACTAAAAAATATTGTCGTTTTCCATAAATATCCCATTTTCCGAAAAACAAACGGATTCTTAATATATCATCAATCATGTAGGCCTTATATGTCATATGTTATTCATTTAGCAAACATTCATATAATAAAAATACAAAAAAATATTACATTGCATTTAGGATAATAGATTGCATCCACCTAAGTTTCCTATAGAATTGCATATTTTAGGAAATCATGTAGTAATTAGGAAATTACCCCATTAGATTGAGATTTAATATAAATTATTTCCTAATTAAATTTAGGTCATCATATATTTTAGGCAGTTTTCTATTTTAGCTTTTAAAGAAAATCTACAAAATATAGCATGCATATGTCATATAGAAATAGTTTTATAATTCCTATGTCATATATTACATATTATTTAGTAATCACATAGTGTAGGGTCATGTCATGTAAATTAATTATTGCATCTCATGCACTGCATATAATTTAATTTTAATTAAAAAGAAAAAATAATCTCACCTAATTAAATAATAGCGTTAATTCGTAGTTAATCCTAACTTGTATTATTAGGATAGCATATAGGTTACATTTAAGTCATTGATATAGCTTGCAAGTCATTTAGAATTTCATTATAATTCGTTAATGCATGTTAGTATAATTTAAATTAAATCATGCTCGTTATGAAAGAAAAATCCAAAAATAACTAATTGGCATTGCATTTAGGAACCATGTTTATGTCATGCGTTATTGTTTGGTTTTCAGTTAACATCTTGCAGAATACTTGGTGTACTGGACGATAATAAAGTCTCGCTTTTGCTTTGATACGAATGTATCAGGGTTGTTTGTCTTTTTCTAGCAATTTAGTTATTGCATTGATTTGTTGAGTTTTACATTCATAATTGTGCACCCGCATAAAAACCTCTGGCATGTTGTGGTGTAAGATTAAAATTGACCAAGACTACTTATAAGATTATTTTTAAAATAAATAGAAAATGTACCTATTTGCAAGAGCATCTCTAATCGATCTGTAATAGATTATTGGCGACTCCAAACTGAATTAATTTGTATGTTTCATTAATCAAATCACAAACTCAAAGTTGCGATTAGTATGGGCTTGGAAGAGTCCATGCTAAGTATTTGCTTAATAATCCATTAATTTTTCTTTGGTGTTTCAACTCTAAGAAGGTCATGACAACCTTCCTACAAATTGCAAGAGCTCGTTGTATGTGAAGAGCATTTGTTTGTGCCATTCTTTTAGTTCTTGATTTTGGACCCAACGACCATATCTAACGTTCATGATTGTTATATTTCTTTTTACACTCCAATCTTCCACTTTGCTTATTTAATTAAACACCTCAGCAAAAAATTTCATATCAGTCCATTTAACGATATGAAATTTAAACATTATTATAGTTTCATTCAAGTATATTTTAATTTATGATCTTTATAATAATAAAAATATAACTTCATTTAGAGTTATATTAGGTTTAGAGTTGTATTAGTTCATATTCCTTCCATTTTAATATAAGTGTTTTCATAAGAATATTTAATAACTATAATAATTAATTTATAGATTTCCCATTCTTATATTAATCAAAATCATGTTCCTGATTTTTTAGATAGAGAAGATTTTTAATCTGTTGTGTTTCGCATTTCTTAATTAAATTTTGTTAAATCTGTAAATTAGTAAATTAAAATAACAGGAACATCAACCTAGTACAACTTTAATGAGAATCCAAAAGGATAGCCAAAATTTTTGTCAATATAGGAAATGGATTGAAATGAAAAGATATTCTCGAATTCAGGCTATAGCATAACTATGAAAAATTTGGACTTTTTCATGAAAAATTGAGGAACTAGATTGAACAAATTGACAATTCAGGGAGAAAATAGAATATTTAGGAAATGACTATATTGAACAAATAAAAAATTCAAACATGATATTGCACCTTGGGACAAAGTTTATGGATTATTTGTTTCATTATTCCAAAGAAAAACCATGTTTTAAACTGTTTCCCCGCAGTCGGCCTAAATTTGATTCTCACGCATAGGTCCGAACCCAAAATGAAACAGTGCTACTTGAACCCGATTCAGAAGTTTTTGGAATTGATAACGGACTCGACTCTATTCTCCCCAGAATTGGACCAATTGATATTTGACTGGGCCTCACAAAACTATTAGGAGCTCGTCCGATTAAGGACTAATTCCGCAGGCCTCTAAGCACCGAGACTTTTTTGAGCCGATTTTAGTTGAAAAAGAAACAGGCAACAGCATTCACTCACAAAACACTAGTCGCGACCTTCGGAAAAGCACACAACTATAAGTATAACTCTCAAACATTTTCCGAAAAATGGTTGATTATATCGTTTAGAAAAATTAATCAACGAAAGATATTTTTATTATCGATAAACATCTATGCCTAACTATTTTAGTAGGCGATAAAAAAATTTTCTATTCATTTAGTTTTGTAAGCGATACAAGCGATTATTTTTGGAAAATGTTTTTCAAATCATTCGTTTTCCGTGAAACGAGCGCACCCTAAGTGTCATAATTTTTCAATTGATCTCTTAAAGTCAAGTGATATTTGAAAGCATGAGAGATCATTATGTGAACGAAACTGCACGGCTTGACAATGCAAAATTTTCTTTGTCTGTTTTCTCAGGGTTAATGCCACGAAAAACCCTAAACTAGTATAGTTGTGACAATTTTATCCCAAACTATTTTTTTATCACAAAAACCCCAAACTGGTACACTTGTGATAAATTTATCCCAAACTATTTTTTTGACCACCAAAAATTCTGAACTGGTATACTTGTGACAGTTTTATCCAAACTAATTTTTTAATATTATTTTTTTGATTAAATTTTTTATTTTTATTTTTATTTTCTTTTTCCTTAATCATCTTCATCTTCAATTTCTGGCCGGTCGCCAGTCCGGCAATCGGCCAAAGGTGGAAGCCGGCAAGTTCTCGGCCCCGCCGGCCACTAGCGAGACTGACCTCACTAGCGGCCGGCGGGGTCGACTTCATCGGCTTTCGCCTCTGGCCGGTCGCCGGTTTGGCGACCGGCTAGAAATTGAAGATGAAGAAGATTAAGGAAAAAAAGAAAAGGAAAAGAAAAATTAGTTGGGGTAAAATTATCACAAGTATATCAGTTCGGGGTTTTTGATGGTCAAAAAAATAGTTCGGGATAAATTTATCACAAGTGTATCAATTTGGGGGTTTTTTGTGGTTAAAAAAATAGTTTGAGGTAAAATTGTCACAACTATATCAGTTTAGGGTTTTTCGTGATATTAACCCTTTTTCTCAAGGGCCTCGTAAATATCCCGCATTCCTCCAAAAAAAAGGAGGGAAGAAAGTACTTAGGAATTTAGGTCGCACAAGGGAGTCGCGGACAAGAGAGATTATGAAGCGTCTCTTTATGGACAAGGAATTTAGGTTGTCCTTGCATTCCCAAGGGGGCCTAACTCTATGCAAAATCCTCCACTTTCGAATGTTGTTTTCATGCGCAGTCTCTCAAGCTCCCAAGCAAGCATCCAAAGTAATCATGAATTAAAAGTAGTGTGACGACAATTTGTCGAAGGAGTCCAAACAAAATGGAAAAAGGTTCCAGACTCAAAAGTCATATATATATATAAAATCTTATAAATCTGAAAAAGGTTTGCAATTATAAGAGAGTTTTTTTTTCATTATTAAGCCGATACTGAGTTTTTTTAAGAATTATCTAACTATTTATAGATATATACATAAAAGGTTGTCGTGTACAAAAGATGTGTAATTACTCTTGAGAGCAATTTCTATAATATGAAATTTGGTTTTCATAGTTTAGTAATTTATTCATTGACTTTATTGGGTATTATTGTCTTTTTAAGAGTCACCGCATGATTCTTTCGATCCCTTTCTTTTTGCAAATTCACGTCTAATCTTCTTTAAAGTCTGAATTGAGTTGATATGAAGAGAGATAAGATGGAGTTCTTGTTCCTTTGATGTTTTGTAAAGATTCGAGACATCTTTCCCTCTCGTGTAGTTCTGAAAGCTTCCCATGACACACGATTTGTCGAAGGAGTCCAAAAAAAACGGAAAAAGGTTCGAGACTAAAAAGTTTTATATATATAATCTTATAAATCTGAAAAAGGCTTGCAATTATAGGAGAGTTTTTTTTCATTATTAGACCGATACTGAGTTTTTCTAAGAATTATTTGAATATTGATAGATGTATACATAAAAGATTGTTGTGTACAAAACAAGTGCAATTACTCTCGAAAGCAATTTCTATAATATAAAATTTGGTTTTCATAATTTAGTAATTTATTTATTAACTTAATTCGGTATTATTGTCCTATTAAGAGTCACCGAATGATTCTTTGAATCCCTTTCTTTTTGCAAATTAACGTCTAATCTTCTTGAAGGTCTAAATTGAGTTGATATGAAGAGACATATGATGGAGTTCCTGTTCATTTGATGTCTTGCAAAGATTCGACACGTCTTTCCCTCTCGCGTAGTTCTCAAAGCTTCCCATGATACACGATTTGATGAAGGAGTCCAAAAAAAAAAACGGAAAACGGTTCGAGACTCAAAATTTATATATATATTCTTATAAATCTGAATAAGGTTTGCAATTATAGGAAAGTTTTTTTCATTATTAGGCCTGTACTGAGTTTTTCTAAGAATTATCTGAATATTGATAGATGTATACATAGATGGTTGTCGTGTACAAAGGATGTGCAATTACTCTAGAGAGCAATTTCTATAATATAAAATTTGGTTTTTCATAATTTAGTAATTTATTCATTAACTTTATTGGGTATTATTGTCCTTTTAAGAGTCACCGGATGATTCTTTCGATCCCTTTCTTTTTGCATACTCACGTCTAATCTTCTTTAAGGTTTGAATTGAGTTGCTATGAAGAGAGATATGATGGAGTTCCTGTTCCTTTGATGTTTTGTAAAGATGTGATACGTCTTTCCCTCTCACATAGTCCTTAAAGCTTCCCGTGACACACGATTTGTCGAAGGAGTAAAAAAAAATCGGGACGAGGTTCAAGATTCAAAAGTTATATATATATGGATGAAGATGACAAAGAGGAGCCACCGGAAGATCTCTCCAGATTCTCCTAGGTGAAAAGCGTCAAAAGACTCCTGTCTCTTTTATAAATTGATACAAGAAAGGAGTTTGTCTAAAATGTTATGATTATATCTATTCGCTGTAATACTGTGCACTTATTACTATTTGCTACAGTATCACCCGTGAACTATTTTCAACCGACTTGCCTATATATTCGGACCTCATTCCTTAAAGGAAGGACACAATTCTTCTTTCTTTTTAGAAAACTTTTTATCAAAACTTTTTTTATAAGATTTCTTATAAGATTTCTTTTGATCTTTCTGTTTAGGAGAGCAGTTTCCCGAACACTTGGAAAATTTAAAAGATTCAAAAGATGGATCATATTGGGCACAAAAATCTCATAATCCATTTTCAGAAAGTTTTTGTTCCTTTTTGATATGTTTTTGAAGACGTATATTGGTACACATTTGTGTTCCTATTTTATAAACATAAGAGGTTAATTCACCGTAAGAAAGATGGTCATATGGAATTTGGTTTCCATATTTTTCTCTTATCTTATTCCCAACTTGTTCTCCTATGAGTTTTGGTAAATCAACAAGAAATTTTTCTTTCCAAAAGGGTTAGTTACAATCTGTTCTTTGGAAGGCTCTTCGTAGAAATATTTCTTTATATTCTTTAAATTCTCCTAAAGATCTGCATTTCATATTGGATAAAAGATCTTGATTTTTGTCAAGAATATGAGAAGAATCTCCTAGAAAATGTTGGGATATAGAGAATATCAAGGTATTAACAGCATTTTGAAAGGGTTGGTCATTTTCGTCAATTATATTTTGGCCAAAAGGGTCTAGTTTGTAGGCATTTAAAATTTGAGATCTTTGCTCATCATTCAGATGGTTATCCCACCATCCTTTGAGCTGGCCAATAAACCCGTCTATTAAAAGATAGGCAACAGAATGATCAGAAGTGTTTGGAATGGTTTTATAAGTATTAGCAAGCATAATCATTTGTGTTAAAACATTTAGGGATAAGTGCATTCAAAGTCCCAAAACTTGTCATGAAAATGTAATTGAGTCTTAAAACTTTTAAAAAGTACAACCAAGTCTTAAAACTTGTTACGAAAGTACACTCGAGTTTTAAAACTTTAAAAAAGTACAAACAAATCCTAAAACTTGTCACAAAAGTGCAAACAAGTCCTAAAACTTATCAAATTGGTTCGATCAAGTCCTTCCATTGATTGTACTTTTTGAAAGTTTTAGGACTTGTTTGCACTTTTGTGATAAGTTTTAGGACTTGTTTGCACTTTCTTGACAAGTTTTAGGATCTATTTGCACTTTTTGAAAGTTTTAGGACTCAAGTGCATTTTCATGATAAGTTTTACGACTTATTTGCACTTTTTGAAAGTTTTAGGACTCAATTACAGTTTTGTGACAAGTTTTAGGACCTCTAGTACACTTATCTCAAACATTTATGAGGTTGTGTTATGAAACACCATATATATATATATATATATATATTCCAATCATAAATAACATCAGAAGAATATTTGTTTTGGGTTTTTGAAATTGCTTCTTCTGTGAGAATGTCAGGAGGAGTAGCACGAGAATAATATAATTTTCGGGGATTTCTCCAAGTGATACGGTTTATTTCAGGGACATATTCAATGTCGATTTATCTAAAAGATTGATTTTTATAAGGTTCAGTCCGGATTTTGGCCCATTTTTTTGAATTAAAAAGCGTGTAATTAAAATCAAAGGATTTTAGCTTTTATAATGGAATTTCCTTTTTTGAACTTCTATCTTCTCGGTTCTTATTTTTAAAATTAGAAATTTTTGGAAGTAGAATCGCACTCGTTTCAAATTTTTGGGGCTTTATACCTGAACTTGGCGGTAAGATTTTCTATTCGGTCAAGACGCAATAAATTGAAGATGTTGGTATTAAAAATTGCCGGTATATATATATTGTTATAAATGGTGAAAAAGTTTGGGTTTTACTAGGTTTTTTCAATTTGGACTAGTAGACCTTTCTAATAAAATTTTAGTTCGATTAATTTGGCCTTTGTCCCTTTTTATAGTTACAAGGTTCACTTACTTAGTGAGCAATTTCTTTTTAAATTGAACCCCGGCTTTGTGTTTAATAATTTAATTTGTACAAATTTTTCAAAAATTATTGTCCTTTTAAATCTCTCTTCTTTCGATCATCACTTTCTTTTTGCAAATTTCGTCTAATCTTCTTTAAGGTATGAACTGAGTTGATATGAAGAGATATGATGGAGTTCTTGTTCCTTTGATGTTTTGTAAAGATGTGACACATCTTTCCCTCTTCGTGTAGCTCTTAAAGCTTCTCGTGACACACGATTTGTCGAAAAGAGTTAAAAAAAAATGAAAAGCAGTTCGAGACTCAAAATATAATATAGGAGAAAGTTTGCAATTATAAGAGAGTTTTTCATTATTAGGTCAATACTGAGTTTTTCTAATAATTATCTGAATATTGATAGATGTATACATAGAAGGTTGTTGTGTACAAAACATGTGCAATAATTCTAGAAAGCAATTTCTATAATATAAAATTTGGTTTTCATAATTTAGTAATTTATTCATTAACTTAATTCGGTATTATTGTCCTTTTAAGAGTCACCGAATGATTCTTTTCGCTCCCTTTCTTTTTGCAAATTAACGTCTAATCTTCTTGAAGGTCTAAATTGAGTTGATATGAAGAGACAAATGATGGAGTTCCTATTCCTTTGATGTTTTGTAAAGATTTGACACGTCTTTTCCTCTCGCATAGTCCTCAAAGCTTCCCATGATACATGATTTGATGAAGGAGTCCAAAAAAAAAAAAAAAAAAGGTTCGAGACTCAAAATTTATATATATATTCTTATAAATCTGAATAAGGTTTGCAATTATAGGAAAGTTTTTTTTCATTATTAGGCCTATACTGTGTTTTTCTAAGAATTATCTGAATATTGATAGATGTATACATAGATGGTTGTCGTGTATAAAAAGGATGTGCAATTACTCTTGAGAGCAATTTTTATAATATAAAATTTGGTTTTTTATAATTTAGTAATTTATTCATTAACTTTATTGGGTATTATTGTCCTTTTAAGAGTCACGGATGATTCTTTTCGATCCCTTTCTTTTTGCATACTCACGTCTAATCTTCTTTAAGGTTTGAATTGAGTTGCTATGAAGAGAGATATGATGGAGTTCCTGTTCCTTTGATGTTTTGTAAAGATGTGACACCCCTCTCACATAACCCTTAAACCCTTTAGGCTAATTTACATTTCTAGACCGGTTTAGGGGTTAATTTAGGGTAATTTATGGGTTAATCAAAAGTGATTAGGGATTGAAATTGTGATCGATTTGGTGGATTAGTGTGATAAATTAATGGAGGAATAGTGGATGAAGAAATAAATGGACCGGACAGTTTAGATTAAATTGGCCGAGTTCCTGGATTGTTTTTTAATAGGTGGATATTAATAAAGGAGTTTATTGAAATTTTTTGGTGGTTAATTAGAATGATATTTGAGGAGTATGATGGGATATTTTGATGGCAATTATCAGCCTAGAAATTGTTTCAACCGACTTGCCTATATATTCGGACCTCATTCCCCAAAAGAAGGATTAATTCTTCTTTAGTTTTAGAAAACTTTTATCAAAATTTTTTATAAGATTTCTTATAAATTGAGCCTTTCTTTTGATCTTTTAATTTGATGATGCCATGTTCCGAACACTTGGATACTTTAAATGGATTCAAAAGATGGATCATATTGGGCACAAAATGCTCATAATCCATTTTGTGAAAGTTTTTGTTCCTTTTTGATGCTATGGCTTTTGAACTTGATATTGGTTTGACATTTGTGTTCCTATTTTATAAACATAAGATTGTTAATTCACCCAAGTGTGAAAAGATGGTCATATGGAATTTGGTTTCCATATTTTTCTCTTATCTTATTCCCAACTTGTTCTCCTGAGTTTTGGTAAATCAACAAAAATTTTTCTTTCCAAAAGGGTTAGTTACAAATAATTCTTTGGAAAGTTCTTTGATCAATATTTCTTTATATTCTTTAAATTCTCTTAAAGATCTGCATTTCATATTGGATAAAAGATCTTGATTTTTGTCAAAACTATGAGAAGAATCTCCTAGAAAATATTGGGATATAGAGAATATCAAGGTATTAACAGCATTTTGAAGGGGTTGGACATTTTCGTCAATTATATTTTTGGCCAAAAGGGTCTAGTTTGTAGGCATTTAAAATTTGAGATCTTTGCTCATCATTCGGGATGGTTATCCCACCATCCTTTGAGCTAGCCAATAAACCCGGATATTAAAAGATAGGCGGAGGAATGATCGAAATGTATGGAATGGTTTTATAAGTATTAGCAAGCATAATCATTTGTGTTAAAACATTTAGGGATAAGTGCATTCAAAGTCCTAAAACTTGTCATGAAAAAGTAATTGAGTCTTAAAACTTTTAAAAAGTACAACCAAGTCTTAAAACTTGTTACAGTACACTCGAGTTTTAAAACTTTAAAAAGTACAAACAAATCCTAAAACTTGTCACAAAAGTGCAAACAAGTCCTAAAACTTATCAAATTGGTTCAATCAAGTCCTTCCATTGATTGTACTTTTGAAAGTTTTAGGACTTGTTTTGCACTTTTGTGATAAGTTTTAGGACTTGTTTGCACTAGTTTAGGTTTAGGGAATTTTAGGATTTATTCTCACTTTTGAAAACCGTTTTTTCGGATCCCCGCCATTTTCATGATAAGTTTCCCGACTTATTTTGGGAGAAGACCCGGTTAATTTTAGGTACTTAACCCCAGTTTTACAAGTTTTTGGACCTCTAGTACACTTGAACCTCAAACATTTATGTAGGTTGTGTTAATCGAACACCATATATATATATTTCCATTCATAAATAACATTTTGGTGGTTATTTGTTTTGGGTTTTGAAATGTAATGGTAGTTTTAATTGAATCCGGGAGGCTGTATCTCCGAGAATAATATAATTTTAGAGATTTCTCCAAGTGATACACGAATTTCGGGACATATGTGGCGATCGAGGATTTATCTAAAAGATTGATTTGATTAGAAGGTTCAGAATGATCGGGAGTGTCCTTGACACTCAGCTTTTTGTATTAAAGGAGTACCTAAAATCAAAGGATTTTTAGGAATTAAAACTGCTTTTCCTTTGAGGAGTTTTCTTCTATCTTCTAGAGCTTTAGCAAATTCAATGCTGGGATTTTTGGAAGTTCAAAATTCTTAACGAAAGTGGTTTGAAATCCCTTTTTGGGGCTAATATAGAAGAGGATGAAAAATTATTTTGGGTAAGATTTTCTATTCGGTCTAATTGTTTTCCTATAGTATGAAGATGTTGGTATGAAAAATTATTTTATATATATATAATCTTATAAATCTAAAAAAGTTTGCAATTATAGGAGAGTTTTTTTCATTATTAGGCCGATACTGAGTTTTTCTAATAATTATATGAATATTGATATATGTATACATAGAAGGTTGTCGTGTACAAAGGATGTGCAATTACTCTAGAGAGCAATTTCTATAATATAAAATTTGGCTTTCATAATTTAGTAATTTATTCATTAACTTTATTGGGTATTATTGTCCTTTTAAGAGTTACCGCATGATTCTTTCGACCACTTTCTTTTTGCAAATTTACGTCTAATCTTCTTTAAGGTATGAACTGAGTTGATATGAAGAGAGATATGATGGAGTTCCTGTTCCTTTGATGTTTTGTAAAGATGTGACACATCTTTCCCTCTTCGTAGTTCTCAAAGATTCCCATTATACACGATTTGTCGAAGGAGTCCAAAAAAAAAAAACGGAAAAAGGTTGGAGACTCACAATTTATATATATATATATATATATATATATATCTTATAAATCTGAATAAGGTTTGCAATTATAGGAGAGTTTTTTTTCATTATTAGGTCAATACTGAGTTTTTCTAATAATTATCTGAATATTGATAGATGTATACATAGAAGGTTGTCGTGTACAAAGGATGTGCAATTACTCTAGAGAGCAATTTCTATAATATAAAATTTGGCTTTCATAATTTAGTAATTAATTAATTAATTTAATTTGGTATTATTGTCCTTTTAAGAGTCACCGCATGATTCTTTCGATCCCTTTCTTTTTGCAAATTTACGTCTAATCTTCTTTAAGGTCTAAATTGAGTTGATATGAAGAGAGATATGATGGAGTTCCTATTCCTTTGATGTTTTGTAAAGATTTGACACGTCTTTCCCTCTCGCGTAGTCCTCAAAGCTTCCCATGATACACGATTTGTCGAAGGAGTCAAAAAAAAAACGGAAAAAGGTTCGAGTCTCAAAATTTATATATATATTCTTATAAATCTGAATAAGGTTTGCAATTATAGGAGAGTTTTTTTCATTATTAGGCCTATACTGTGTTTTTTTCTAAGAATTATCTGAATATTGATAGATGTATACATAGATGGTTGTCGTGTACAAAGGATGTGCAATTACTCTTGAGAGCAATTTCTATAATATAAAATTTGGTTTTTTATAATTTAGTAATTTATTCATTAACTTTATTGGGTATTATTGTCCTTTTAAGAGTCACCGGATGATTCTTTCGATCCCTTTCTTTTTGCAAACTGACGTCTAATCTTCTTTAAGGTCTGAATTGAGTTGCTATGAAGAGAGATATGATGGAGTTCCTGTTCCTTTGATGTTTTGTAAAGATGTGACATGTCTTTCCCTCTCACATAGTCCTTAAAGCTTCCCGTGACACACGATTTGATGTTTTGTAAAGATGTGACACGTCTTTTCCTCTCACATAGTCCTTAAAGCTTCCCGTGACACACGATTTGTCGAAGGAGTAAAAAAAAATCGGAACAAGGTTCAAGATTCAAAAGTTATATATATATATGGATGAAGACGACAAAGAGGAGCCACCGGAAGAAATCTCCGGATTCTCCTAGGTGAAAAGCGTCAAAAGACTCCTGTCTCTTTTATAAATTGATACAATAAAGGAGTTTATCTAAAATGTTATGATTATATCTATTCGCTGTAATACTGTGCACTTATTACTATTTGCTACAGTATCACCCGCGAACTATTTTCAACCGACTTGCCTATATATTCGGACCTCATTCCCCAAAGGAAGGACACAATTCTTCTTTCTTTTTAGAAAACATTTTATCAAAACTTTTTTTATAAGATTTCTTTTGATCTTTCTGTTTAGGAGAGCAGTTTCCTGAACACTTGGATATTTCAAAAGATTCAAAAGATGGATCATATTGGGCACAATCTTTACCAAAAACCAAAAAAAAAAAAAATCATATTGGGCACAAAAATCTCATAATCCATTTTGAGAAAGTTTTTGTTCCTTTTTGATGTGTTTTTGTAGACGTATATTGGTACACATTTGTGTTCCTATTTTATGAACATAAGAGGTTAATTCACCGTAAGAAAGATGGTCATATGGAATTTGGTTTCCATATTTTTCTCTTATCTTATTCCCAACTTGTTCTCCTATGAGTTTTGGTAAATCAACAAGAAATTTTTCTTTCCAAAAGGGTTAGTTACAATCTGTTCTTTGGAAGGCTCTTCGTAGAAATATTTCTTTATATTCTTTAAATTCTCCTAAAGATCTGCATTTCATATTGGATAAAAGATCTTGATTTTTGTCAAGAATATGAGAAGAATCTCCTAGAAAATATTGGGATATAGAGAATATCAAGGTATTAACAGCATTTTGAGCGGGTTGGACATTTTCGTCAATTATATTTTGGCCAAAAGGGTCAAGTTTATAGGCATTTAAAATTTGAGATCTTTGCTCATCAGTCAGATAGTTATCCCACCATCCTTTGAGCTAGCCAATAAATCCGGATAATAAAAGATAGGCGACAGAATGATCAGAAGTGTCTGGAATGATTTTATAAGTATTAGCAAGCATAATCATTTGTGTTAAAACATTTAGGGATAAGTGCATTCAAAGTCCTAAAACTTGTCATGAAAATGTAGTTGAGTCCTAAAACTTTTAAAAAGTACAAGCAAGTCTTAAAACTTGTTACGAAAGTACACTCGAGTCCTAAAACTTTAAAAAAGTACAAACAAATCCTAAAACTTGTCACAAAAGTGCAAACAAGTCCTAAAACTTATCAAATTGGTTCAATCAAGTCCTTCCATTGATTGTACTTTTTGAAAGTTTTAGGACTTGTTTGCACTTTTGTGATAAGTTTTAGGACTTGTTTGCACTTTCTTGACAAGTTTTAGGATCTATTTGCACTTTTTGAAAGTTTTAGGACTCAAATGCATTTTCATGATAAGTTTTAGGACTTGTTTGCACTTTTTGAAAGTTTTAGGACTCAATTGCAGTTTTGTGACAAGTTTTAGGACCTCTAGTACACTTATCTCAAACATTTATGAGGTTGTGTTATGAAACACCATATATATATATTCCATTCATAAATAACATCAGAAGAATATTTGTTTTGGGTTTTTGAAATGGCTTCTTCTGTGAGAATGTCGGGAGGAGTAGCACGAGAATAATATAATTTTCGAGGATTTCTCCAAGTGATACGGTTTATTTCAGGGACATATTCAGTATCAGATTTATCTAAAAGATTGATTTGATTAGAAGGTTCAGAATGATCGGGAGTGTCCTTGACACTCAGCTTTTTGTATTAAAGGAGTACCTAAAATCAAAGGATTTTTAGGAATTAAAACTGCTTTTCCTTTGAGGAGTTTTCTTCTATCTTCTAGAGCTTTAGCAAATTCAATGCTGGGATTTTTTGGAAGTTCAAAATTCTTAACGAGCGGTGGTTTCAAATCCCTTTTTGGGGCTAATATAGAAGAGGATGAAAAATTATTTTGGGTAAGATTTTCTATTCGGTCTAATTGTTTTCCTATAGTATGAAGATGTTGGTATGAAAATTTATTATTATTATATATATATAATCTTATAAATCTAAAAAAGTTTGCAATTATAGGAGAGTTTTTTTTCATTATTAGGCCGATACTGAGTTTTTCTAAGAATTATCTGAATATTGATATATGTGTACATAGAAGGTTGTCGTGTACAAAGGATGTGCAATTACTCTAGAGAGCAATTTCTATAATATAAAATTTGGCTTTCATAATTTAGTAATTTATTCATTAACTTTATTGGGTATTATTGTCCTTTTAAGAGTCACCGCATGATTCTTTCGATCTCTTTCTTTTTGCAAATTTACGTCTAATCTTCTTTAAGGTATGAATTGAGTTGATATGAAGAGAGATATGATGGAGTTCCTGTTCCTTTGATGTTTTGTAAAGATGTGACACATCTTTCCCTCTTGCGTAGCTCTTAAAGCTTCTCGTGACACACGATTTGTCGAAAGAGTTAAAAATAAAGGAAAAAGGTTCTAGACTCAAAAGTATAGGAGAGTTTGCAATTATAGGAGAGTTTTTTTTTTTTTATTAGGTCAATACTGAGTTTTTCTAATAATTATCTGAATATTGATAGATGTATACATAGAAGGTTGTCGTGTACAAAGGATGTGCAATTACTCTAGAGAGCAATTTCTTTAATATAAAATTTGGCTTTCATAATTTAGCAATTTATTCATTAACTTAATCCGGTATTATTGTCCTTTTAAGAGTCACCGCATGGTTCTTTCGATCCCTTTCTTTTTGCAAATTTACGTCTAATCTTCTTTAAGGTCTAAATTGAGTTGATATGAAGAGAGATATGATGGAGTTCATGTTCCTTTGATGTTTTGTAAAGATTTGACACGTCTTTCCCTCTTGCGTAGTTCTCAAAGATTCCCATTATACACGATTTGTCGAAGGAGTCCAAAAAAAAAAAGGAAAAAGGTTGGAGACTCACAATTTATATATATATATATATATATATATATATATTCTTATAAATCTGAATAAGGTTTGCAATTATAGGAGAGTTTTTTTTCATTATTAGGTCAATACTGAGTTTTTCTAATAATTATCTGAATATTGATAGATGTATACATAGAAGGTTGTCGTGTACAAAGGATGTGCAATTACTCTAGAGAGCAATTTCTATAATATAAAATTTGGCTTTCATAATTTAGTAATTAATTAATTAATTTAATTTGGTATTATTGTCCTTTTAAGAGTCACCGCATGATTCTTTCGATCCCTTTCTTTTTGCAAATTTACGTCTAATCTTCTTTAAGGTCTAAATTGAGTTGATATGAAGAGAGATATGATGGAGTTCCTATTCCTTTGATGTTTTGTAAAGATTTGACACGTCTTTCCCTCTCGCGTAGTCCTCAAAGCTTCCCATGATACACGATTTGTTTGTCAAGGAAAAAAAAAAAAAAAACGGAAAAAGGTTCGAGTCTCAAAATTTATATATATATTCTTATAAATCTGAATAAGGTTTGCAATTATAGGAGAGTTTTTTTCATTATTAGGCCTATACTGTGTTTTTCTAAGAATTATCTGAATATTGATAGATGTATACATAGATGGTTATCGTGTACAAAGGATGTGCAATTACTCTTGAGAGCAATTTCTATAATATAAAATTTGGTTTTTTATAATTTAGTAATTTATTCATTAACTTTATTGGGTATTATTGTCCTTTTAAGAGTCACCGGATGATTCTTTCGATCCCTTTCTTTTTGCAAACTGACGTCTAATCTTCTTTAAGGTCTGAATTGAGTTGCTATGAAGAGAGATATGATGGAGTTCCTGTTCCTTTGATGTTTTGTAAAGATGTGACATGTCTTTCCCTCTCACATAGTCCTTAAAGCTTCCCGTGACACACGATTTGATGTTTTGTAAAGATGTGACATGTCTTTTCCTCTCACATAGTCCTTAAAGCTTCCCGTGACACACGATTTGTCGAAGGAGTAAAAAAAAATCGGAACAAGGTTCAAGATTCAAAAGTTATATATATATGGATGAAGATTTACAAAGAGGAGCCACCGGAAGATCTCTCCAGATTCTCCTAGGTGAAAAGCGTCAAAAGACTCTTGTCTCTTTTATAAATTGATACAATAAAGGAGTTTATCTAAAATGTTATGATTATATCTATTCGCTGTAATACTGTGCACTTATTACTATTTGCTACAGTATCACCCGCGAACTATTTTCAACCGACTTGCCTATATATTCGGACCTCATTCCCCAAAGGAAGGACACAATTCTTCTTTCTTTTTAGAAAACATTTTATCAAAACTTTTTTTATAAGATTTCTTTTGATCTTTCTGTTTAGGAGAGCAGTTTCCTGAACACTTGGATATTTCAAAAGATTCAAAAGATGGATCATATTGGGCACAAAAATCTCATAATCCATTTTGAGAAAGTTTTTGTTCCTTTTTGATGTGTTTTTGAAGACGTATATTGGTACACATTTGTGTTCCTATTTTATAAACATAAGAGGTTAATTCACCGTAAGAAAGATGGTCATATGGAATTTGGTTTCCATATTTTTCTCTTATCTTATTCCCAACTTGTTCTCCTATGAGTTTTGGTAAATCAACAAGAAATTTTTCTTTCCAAAAGGGTTAGTTACAATCTGTTCTTTGGAAGGCTCTTCGTAGAAATATTTCTTTATATTCTTTAAATTCTCCTAAAGATTTGCATTTCATATTGGATAAAAGATCTTGATTTTTGTCAAGAATATGAGAAGAATCTCCTAGAAAATATTGGGATATAGAGAATATCAAGGTATTAACAGCATTTTGAGCGGGTTGGACATTTTCGTCAATTATATTTTGGCCAAAAGGGTCAAGTTTATAGGCATTTAAAATTTGAGATCTTTGCTCATCAGTCAGATAGTTATCCCACCATCCTTTGAGCTAGCCAATAAATCCGGATAATAAAAGATAGGCGACAGAATGATCAGAAGTGTCTGGAATGATTTTATAAGTATTAGCAAGCATAATCATTTGTGTTAAAACATTTAGGGATAAGTGCATTCAAAGTCCTAAAACTTGTCATGAAAATGTAGTTGAGTCCTAAAACTTTTAAAAAGTACAAGCAAGTCTTAAAACTTGTTACGAAAGTACACTCGAGTCCTAAAACTTTAAAAAAGTACAAACAAATCCTAAAACTTGTCACAAAAGTGCAAACAAGTCCTAAAACTTATCAAATTGGTTCAATCAAGTCCTTCCATTGATTGTACTTTTTGAAAGTTTTAGGACTTGTTTGCACTTTTGTGATAAGTTTTAGGACTTGTTTGCACTTTCTTGACAAGTTTTAGGATCTATTTGCACTTTTTGAAAGTTTTAGGACTCAAATGCATTTTCATGATAAGTTTTAGGACTTGTTTGCACTTTTTGAAAGTTTTAGGACTCAATTGCAGTTTTGTGACAAGTTTTAGGACCTCTAGTACACTTATCTCAAACATTTATGAGGTTGTGTTATGAAACACCATATATATATATATATTCCATAAAAATAACATCAAGAATATTTGTTTTGGGTTTTTGAAATGGCTTCTTCCGTGAGAATGTCGGGAGGAGTAGCACGAGAATAATATAATTTTCGGGATTTCTCCAAGTGATATGGTTTATTTCAGGGACATATTCAGATCGATTTATCTAAAAGATTGATTTGATTAGAAGGTTCAGACGATCGGGAGTGTCCTTGACACTCAGCTTTTTGTATTAAAGGAGTACCTAAAATCAAAGGATTTTTAGGAATTAAAACTGCTTTTCCTTTGAGGAGTTTTCTTCTATCTTCTAGAGCTTTAGCAAATTCAATGCTGGGATTTTTTGGAAGTTCAAAATTCTTAACGAGCGGTGGTTTGAAATCCCTTTTTGGGGCTAATATAGAAGAGGATGAAAAATTATTTTGGGTAAGATTTTCTATTCGGTCTAATTGTTTTCCTATAGTATGAAGATGTTGGTATGAAAATTTATTATTATTATATATATATAATCTTATAAATCTAAAAAAGTTTGCAATTATAGGAGAGTTTTTTTTTCATTATTAGGCCGATACTGAGTTTTTCTAAGAATTATCTGAATATTGATATATGTGTACATAGAAGGTTGTCGTGTACAAAGGATGTGCAATTACTCTAGAGAGCAATTTCTATAATATAAAATTTGGCTTTCATAATTTAGTAATTTATTCATTAACTTTATTGGGTATTATTGTCCTTTTAAGAGTCACCGCATGATTCTTTCGATCTCTTTCTTTTTGCAAATTTACGTCTAATCTTCTTTAAGGTATGAATTGAGTTGATATGAAGAGAGATATGATGGAGTTCCTGTTCCTTTGATGTTTTGTAAAGATGTGACACATCTTTCCCTCTTGCGTAGCTCTTAAAGCTTCTCGTGACACACGATTTGTCGAAAGAGTTAAAAATAAAGGAAAAAGGTTCTAGACTCAAAAGTATAGGAGAGTTTGCAATTATAGGAGAGTTTTTTTTCATTATTAGGTCAATACTGAGTTTTTCTAATAATTATCTGAATATTGATAGATGTATACATAGAAGGTTGTCGTGTACAAAGGATGTGCAATTACTCTAGAGAGCAATTTCTTTAATATAAAATTTGGCTTTCATAATTTAGCAATTTATTCATTAACTTAATCCGGTATTATTGTCCTTTTAAGAGTCACCGCATGGTTCTTTCGATCCCTTTCTTTTTGCAAATTTACGTCTAATCTTCTTTAAGGTCTAAATTGAGTTGATATGAAGAGAGATATGATGGAGTTCATGTTCCTTTGATGTTTTGTAAAGATTTGACACGTCTTTCCCTCTTGCGTAGTTCTCAAAGATTCCCATTATACACGATTTGTCGAAGGAGTCCAAAAAAAAAAAACGGAAAAAGGTTGAGACTCACAATTTATATATATATATATATATATATATATTCTTATAAATTTGAATAAGGTTTGCAATTATAGGAGAGTTTTTTTTTTCATTATTAGGTCAATACTGAGTTTTTCTAATAATTATCTGAATATTGATAGATGTATACATAGAAGGTTGTCGTGTATAAAGGATGTGCAATTACTCTAGAGAGCAATTTCTATAATATAAAATTTGGCTTTCATAATTTAGTAATTAATTAATTAATTTAATTTGGTATTATTGTCCTTTTAAGAGTCACCGCATGATTCTTTTTGATCCCTTTCTTTTTGCAAATTTACGCCTAATCTTCTTTAAGGTCTAAATTGAGTTGATATGAAGAGAGATATGATGGAGTTCCTATTCCTTTGATGTTTTGTAAAGATTTGACACGTCTTTCCCTCTCGCGTAGTCCTCAAAGCTTCCCATGATACACGATTTGTCGAAGGAGTCCAAAAAAAAAACGGAAAAAGGGTCGAGTCTCAAAATTTATATATATATATATATATTCTTATAAATCTGAATAAGGTTTGCAATTATAGGAGAGTTTTTTTCATTATTAGGCCTATACTGTGTTTTTCTAAGAATTATCTGAATATTGATAGATGTATACATAGATGGTTATCGTGTACAAAGGATGTGCAATTACTCTTGAGAGCAATTTCTATAATATAAAATTTGGTTTTTTATAATTTAGTAATTTATTCATTAACTTTATTGGGTATTATTGTCCTTTTAAGAGTCACCGGATGATTCTTTCGATCCCTTTCTTTTTGCAAACTGACGTCTAATCTTCTTTAAGGTCTGAATTGAGTTGCTATGAAGAGAGATATGATGGAGTTCCTGTTCCTTTGATATTTTGTAAAGATGTGACACGTCTTTCCCTCTCACATAGTCCTTAAAGCTTCCCGTGACACACGATTTGATGTTTTGTAAAGATGTGACATGTCTTTTCCTCTCACATAGTCCTTAAAGCTTCCCGTGACACACGATTTGTCGAAGGAGTAAAAAAAAATCGGAACAAGGTTCAAGATTCAAAAGTTATATATATATGGATGAAGACGACAAAGAGGAGCCACCGGAAGATCTCTCCAGATTCTCCTAGGTGAAAAGCGTCAAAAGACTCTTGTCTCTTTTATAAATTGATACAATAAAGGAGTTTATCTAAAATGTTATGATTATATCTATTCATTTGTAATACTGTGCACTTATTACTATTTGCTACAAAGATCACCCGCGAACTATTTTCAACCGGCTTGCCTATATATTCGGACCTCATTCCCCAAAGGAAGGACACAATTCTTCTTTCTTTTTAGAAAACATTTTATCAAAACTTTTTTTATAAGATTTCTTTTGATCTTTCTGTTTAGGAGAGCAGTTTCCTGAACACTTGGATATTTCAAAAGATTCAAAAGATGGATCATATTGGGCACAAAAATCTCATAATCCATTTTGAGAAAGTTTTTGTTCCTTTTTGATATGTTTTTGAAGACGTATATTGATACACATTTGTGTTCCTATTTTATAAACATAAGAGGTTAATTCACCGTAAGAAAGATGGTCATATGGAATTTGGTTTCCATATTTTTCTCTTATCTTATTCCCAACTTGTTCTCCTATGAGTTTTGGTAAATCAACAAGAAATTTTTCTTTCCAAAAGGGTTAGTTACAATCTGTTCTTTGGAAGGCTCTTCGTAGAAATATTTCTTTATATTCTTTAAATTCTCCTAAAGATCTGCATTTCATATTGGATAAAAGATCTTGATTTTTGTCAAGAATATGAGAAGAATCTCCTAGAAAATATTGGGATATAGAGAATATCAAGGTATTAACAGCATTTTGAGCAGGTTGGTCATTTTCGTCAATTATATTTTGGCCAAAAGAGTCAAGTTTATAGGCATTTAAAATTTGAGATCTTTGCTCATCATTCAGATAGTTATCCCACCATCCTTTGAGCTAGCCAATAAATCCGGCTAATAAAAGATAGACGACAGAATGATCAGAAGTGTCTGGAATGATTTTATAAGTATTAGCAAGCATAATCATTTGTGTTAAAACATTTAGGGATAAGTGCATTCAAAGTCCTAAAACTTGTCATGAAAATGTAGTTGAGTCCTAAAACTTTTAAAAAGTACAAGCAAGTCTTAAAACTTGTTACGAAAAGTACACTCGAGTTTTAAAACTTTAAAAAAAGTACAAACAAATCCTAAAACTTGTCACAAAAGTGCAAACAAGTCCTAAAACTTATCAAATTGGTTCAATCAAGTCCTTCCATTGATTGTACTTTTTGAAAGTTTTAGGACTTGTTTGCACTTTTGTGATAAGTTTTAGGACTTGTTTGCACTTTCTTGACAAGTTTTAGGATCTATTTGCACTTTTTGAAAGTTTTAGGACTCAACTGCATTTTCATGATAAGTTTTAGGACTTGTTTGCACTTTTTGAAAGTTTTAGGACTCAATTGCAGTTTTGTGACAAGTTTTAGGACCTCTAGTACACTTATCTCAAACATTTATGAGGTTGTGTTATGAAACACCATATATATATATTCCATTCATAAATAACATCAGAAGAATATTTGTTTTGGGTTTTTGAAATGGCTTCTTCTGTGAGAATGTCAGGAGGAGTAGCACGAGAATAATATAATTTTCGAGGATTTCTCCAAGTGATACGGTTTATTTCAGGGACATATTCAGTATCAGATTTATCTAAAAGATTGATTTGATTAGAAGGTTCAGAATGATCGGGAGTGTCCTTGACACTCAGCTTTTTGTATTAAAGGAGTACCTAAAATCAAAGGATTTTTAGGAATTAAAACTGCTTTTCCTTTGAGGAGTTTTCTTCTATCTTCTAGAGCTTTAGCAAATTCAATGCTGGGATTTTTTGGAAGTTCAAAATTCTTAACGAGCGGTGGTTTTAAATCCCTTTTTGGGGCTAATATAGAAGAGGATGAAAAATTATTTTGGGTAAGATTTTCTATTCGGTCTAATTGTTTTCCTATAGTATGAAGATATTGGTATGAAAAATTATTATTATATATATATATAATCTTATAAATCTGAAAAACCTTTGCAATTATAGGAGAGTTTTTTTCATTATTAGGCCGATACTGAGTTTTTCTAATAATTATCTGAATATTGATAGATGTATACATAGAAGGTTGTCGTGTACAAAGGATGTGCAATTACTCTAGAGAGCAATTTCTATAATATAAAATTTGGCTTTCATAATTTAGCAATTTATTCATTAACTTAATCCGGTATTATTGTCCTTTTAAGAGTCACCGCATGATTCTTTCGATCCCTTTCTTTTTGCAAATTTACGTCTAATCTTCTTTAAGGTCTAAATTGAGTTGATATGAAGAGAGATATGATGGAGTTCCTGTTCCTTTGATGTTTTGTAAAGATTTGACACGTCTTTCCCTCTTGCGTAGTTCTCAAAGCTTCCCATGATACACGATTTGTTGAAGGAGTCCAAAAAAAGAAAACGGAATACGGTTGGAGACTCAAAATTTATATGTATATTCTTATAAATCTGAATAAGGTTTGCAATTATAGGAGAGTTTTTTTCATTATTAGGTCAATAGTGAGTTTTTCTATTAATTATCTGAATATTGATAGATGTATACATAGAAGGTTGTCGTGTACAAAGGATGTGCAATTACTCTAGAGAGCAATTTCTATAATATAAAATTTGGCTTTCATAATTTAGTAATTTATTCATTAATTTAATTTGGTATTATTGTCCTTTTAAGAGTCACCGCATGATTCTTTCGATTCCTTTCTTCTTGCAAATTTACGTCTAATCTTCTTTAAGGTCTAAATTGAGTTGATATGAAGAGAGATATGATGGAGTTCGTATTCCTTTGATGTTTTGTAAAGATTTGACACGTCTTTCCCTCTCGGGTAGTTCTCAAAGCTTCCCATGATACACGATTTGTCGATGGATTCCAAAAAAAAACGGAAAAAGGTTCGAGTCTCAAAATTTTTATATATATATTCTTATAAATCTGAATAAGGTTTGCAATTATAGGATAGTTTTTTTCATTATTAGGCCTATACTGAGTTTTTCTAAGAATTATCTGAATATTGATAGATGTATACATAGATGGTTGTCGTGTACAAAGAATGTGCAATTACTCTCGAGAGCAATTTCTATGATATAAAATTTGGTTTTTCATAATTTAGTAATTTATTCATTAACTTAATTCGGTATTATTGTCCTTTTAATAGTCACCGGATGATTCTTTCGATCCCTTTCTTTTTGCAAACTCACGTCTAATCTTCTTTAAGGTCTGAATTGAGTTGCTATGAAGAGAGATATGAAGGAGTTCCTATTCCTTTGATGTTTTGTAAAGATGCGACATATTTTTTTCTCTCACATAGTCCTTAAAGCTTCGTTTGACATTTACCAATCGCGGATCCCTCGGGATACTTCAGTTCGGGACTTTTATGAGTGCACATGGCAACCTTCGGCCACACTAGACACCATCCGGAGCTAGACGGAACCACCTCCATGCTTTGTGGATAGTACTTCGGACAAGCTGATATGGACTCCTCATCCATCTAATTCATTCTCGATAGCGGTAGCGTGGAATCACACCAGGAGAAAAGGACAGCCGGTCCCTTGGCATTCCTTCATTTGGGATCATCACATAGCTCCCGTCATGCCTTCCTATTATGGTTAATCTCTCTTAACCGACTGCCTACCCAGGTATTCCTCTCACATAACCGCAGGATTGATACTGCCTTGTGTGCTTTCTGTGGTACTAGACCAGATTCGGTCAACCACCTATTTTTTGATTGCACGTCTACTAGGCGGCTGGCATCATTTTGGGCAACAAAATGCAATCTTCCTTGGCGAAACCGTCCTTGGCAAGAACACATAAGATGGGCAATGAAAGTATGCGGCAGACATTTCTTTGCTCACCGCCTATCTAGGTTTTCTTTTGGCGCATTATGTCATATCATTTGGATTGAAAGGAACAATGCTATCTTCAGAAACAAGAGTATCCATATCCCGGGTATGTGCAAACACTTCATTAAAATGGTGAAGGATAAAGCCATATCCATTGGAGGGATTGAGGACACGTCTAGGAACCGGAAATTGCAACGGAAGTGGGGATTATCTCTTTCGATTTTCGATGCGATTGGGTCGGTCTTTTAATGTTGGTGCTCCCTTAGTGGTTCTTGGTAGCCTTTCTTAGACTTGTTGTATAGCCTTTGCTGGGCCTTCCTTGACCCCATTCGGACATCTCTTTGTCCTACTTGGTTCGAGGGTTGGCCTTAGCGTTACTTTGTATATGGTGTTTTGGAAAGTTATACATATTCTTGCCTTTACCAAAAAAAAGAGAAAAGCTTCGTTTGACCTGGAAACTTTCCAAAGAAAAGTATGCAAACCATTTCAATTATGTTGGGAATGAGGGACATGAAAATCATAGAGAAGAAGGCAGGCATCACATTTGATTCAATCACTAAAATTAAACCTATCAAATTTTTTGTGGAAATTGAATGTTTAATAATAACCGTGGATATGAAGAGAAATGATTAATGAACCTGTTCCTTCCACGTCTTATAAAGATGTAATACATCTTTCCCTCTTGCATGGTCCTTAGAGCTTTCTATGACACGGAAACTTTCCAGGGAAAAATATGCAAACCATTTCAATTGTGTTGAGAACAAAGGACATGAAAATGATTGAGAAGAAGGCAGGCACCACAGTTGATTCAATCACTAAAATTAAAACAATCAAGTTCTTCGTGGACATTGAATGTTCAATAATAATCATGGATGCCTAAATGTACTTGAATATTTGTTATGATTATTGTGTGGTCTTCGAATCACACTGTTAGCAATAACGTAATTTTTTTTTATGGAGTATTTGATTACTTATTTGTTGTTCTTGATTATTGTTGGGTTGAACTATAATTCTAGGAACAACTTTAGAAGTTTTGGGTAGAGGAACTTTCATCCTAACATCTTGAATGCAAACATCACACATTCTTTCACTCTCACTGATGTAAACATCTTCGACGAACCTAACATTTCTAGATTCAACAATTTTTGTACTATAATTATGACAGTAAAATCTATACCCTTTAGATTTCTCTACATAACCAATGAAGTAGCCACTGGTTGTTCTTAAATCTAATTTCTTTTTATGTGGATTGTAAATTCTTACTTCTGTTGGTCAACCCTAAACATGCAGGTGTCGTAAACTAGGTTTTCTTTCTATCCACAGTTCAAAGGGAGTCTTTGGAACTGCCTTACTAGGAACTTTGTTTAATAAATATATAGAAGTCTTTAATGCATACATCCACAATGATAAAGGTAGAGATGAATAACTCATCACACTCCTAACCATTTCTATTAAAGTACGATTATGCCTTCTGCTACACTATTTTGTTGTGATGTATTTGGCATCATGTATTGAGCATAAATACCATGTCTTTCAAGGAATTTAGCAAATGGACTCGGACATTTTCTGATTCATCATACTTTCCATAATATTTACCACCTCTATCCGGCCTTACTAGTTTCCATTTTTTATCCAATTGCCTCTCGACTTCTTTAATATATACTTCAAGTGCATTCACTAATTAAGATTTATCATGCAATAGATAAATATAATCATAACATGAAAAATCATCAATAAAGGTGACAAAATAATATTCTCCACAAAAGATAGAACATCAAAAGTGGCCACATATATCTGTGTGTATAATTTGAAGAAGTTTTGTGCTTCTTGTGGCACTTTTCTTAGTGTGTTTTGTTTGTTTACCTTTAATACTATCAATACACGCTTCAAGATCAGTAAGATCCAAATTCGGAAGAATTCCATTCTTCACTAATCTTTACATTCTTTCTTTGGATACATGACCCAAACATTTATGCCACAAGTAAGCAGAATTCTCATCAACTAAACTTCGTTTAGTGCTAACATTATGATGCAAGGTCAGTAAAGTCTCAACAAAAGCATTATCAAGTTTGAACTTGTAGAGACCATCACATAAATTTTCAGTTCCAATAAGATTATTATTCTTATATAAACTGAAAGATGCACAACCAAACTTAAAACAGAATCCCGCTATATCAAGTTTTGGCAAAGAAACTAAATTGTGGGAAAATGTAGGTACATAAAGGGTTTGAAACAAATCCAAATAATGCCCATTACCAAAGATCAAACGATAAGTACCAATGCCTTCAATTGGAGCTTTGTTTCCATTAACCGTAAACGCATAATTCTCATTTGGCTTTATGGTTTGGATTGAAAGAAGTCCCTATAACGTATTTGAAACATGAATGATGGCACTAGAATTAATCCACCAAATATTATGAGGAACTTCAATAAAGTTTGATTTAAAACATACTAAAACACAAAGCTTACCTTTCTTTTCAAATCAAGCTTTACGTTTTAGGTAATCATTCTTGAATTGTCCAATTTTATTACAAAAGTGACATTTGATAAGATTGCGTTCTTTCTTGTGGATTTGAGCTTAGAAGAGTCATTCATGTTGTGTAAACATTTCTTCTTGCTCCTTCTACCTTTCTTTTTGGAATTCTTGTCAACTTCTTAATGACTTAAGAGATGAACATAATGAGTCTTTTGATTCTTTATCCTTGTTTCCTCTTGAACAAGCATACTTGGCCAATTTATTTACATTCCACTTGTCATTTATGGTGTTGTAATTCACTTGAAATGGCTTATATTGTTCATGAGGCAAAGAATTAAGTATGAACTATACTAAAAAGTACTCATCCATGTTTATTCCTATAGTCCTTAATTTTGCCGCTAAGTTTGTCATCTCAAGTACATGTTCATACATGGTACGTGAACCATCATATTTCATGGTGGTCAAAGTACTCATCAATGTACTAGCAAGTGACTTATCAACAGTTGTGGGAAGAACGGTTTTTAAGTTGTTTGCAGCTGTCATTTGCATAAATATTAAGCTTAATTTGTTTGATATTTCCCAAGCTTTATGGAAAGACTTTTCATTATTGATGCTCTCATTAGTAATAGCAGCAGGTTCCTCAACTTGAACAACTAAATCAAGATCCAGGACACTTGGGTGAAATTGGACTTGTTCACTCCAAGCAGGGAAACTCATTCCATTGAATAAAGGAACAGATGAAGCATGCGAATGAAGAGAAATAGGTACGGATACTACAAATATGTAAGACAATACTTATACATTAATACTTTGAGAATATCACATAATCATATTCAAATTAAACAATACATGTGCATCATAGTTTTCTTTTGGGTGATCCTATGGTATACAAACATACAATAAACCATAATGACACTAAAAACTTTTATTTTGTAATTATAAATACACCTCATTAAAATTTATTTGATATCTTTGGATATACAAATAAATTTAACAAGACATATTAAATACCAACTATTACGTTCATAAATTATAAGAAATTGATTAACCTTTGGATGAATACCCAAAGTCTTATAATTAATGAACCTCAATATACCCCCTGACACAAATAACGATATGTAATATATCAATATCAGTCAGAGCATCAATTAATCATGGATAATTGAATGAAACTTTATACAACTTCAAAAATTCAAGATACGTTAAGGTTTGGCCACTTTGGTGACTAACAAACCATTCATAATTGAATTTGTTAAAATTGTAAAGCACAATAATTGTTCCATTCACAAACATTCATCAAATTGCATGCTTAAGGAAAAATCGTAAATTAATGCATAAGAGCAAAACTGTAAAAGCAGAATTCTTTAGGGGCAGAACCGAAAATTTAGCAACCAAGGGAAAAATGGTAAATAATTCGGTCAATGGCAAAACAATAAATAATTCATAAATGGTAGAAATAGAAATCACCAGCCAAGAGCAGAAACGTAAATTTACACATAAGGGGCAGAATCTTACTTTAGCATAGAGGGGCAGCACATGCCTCAATTGCTGAGTGGGTGTGTGGATTCCACCTCCCCGTCTCTCCTCGCACGGGGCATGTGTGGATCTTACCTGCCTGAGGCCTTTATTGGGCGATTTGGCCATTTTCCGCTTCTGCCTAGCCTTCTTCCGCCCGAGTCTCCTCCTACAGCCCATCTTTGACCAAATTAATCTGTGGATTTTGGAGACCACTCCAGCGCAACCACACAGGTCCAAGGTTAGGCAAACTTTATCCATAAACCATACATATTTTTAATAATTGGAAAAGTCATAACATCCTAAACTATGGCTCTGATACCAACTATTAGAGATAACGTAATTTTTTTATGCGGAAAAATTCTGAAATCCAGGATATTAGATCTTCATGATTTTCACAATAACAGGAATGAAGACATACATATATGTATAGCATTGCCCTTGAAGATAATTGTCACCGAAACAGAAGAAACGTAGAAATTTGATATCTCTCTTTTAATTTACTTTTCTCTCTAATGCATTTTATCTCTTGGGGGATAGAATATAATCATTCGTTCTTCTTGGATGGAGAGATGACCAGATTCTATTTATATGGGTTATCAATAGGTGTTTTCCATCAAAGCACATTCTATTTCATAAGAGTCGCACCTCTTCGGAGGAATTGTAACTTCTTAATAGAAATGCATGTTTTCATCTTTTTCATAACCAAGATGTTTTGGCACTTAAGTTATTAAACCATTAATTAATAACATCATGTGGGCCACAATTATTTTTACATCACATGCTCTCAATGGATGTGATTTGTTACATTGCACGAGTCCTATGTAGACTCACTTGATTCTCAAGTTGCCAGAAGACAGCCACCGCTGCTGCTTTCCATTGCATCCATAGCCACGCACGAGCCGACCTCTATTTGCCCCTGTTTTCCAATGCCATCGCTAAAGAGCTCAAGCCGCGGCCGCTATTGTTTTACTTGTTGAATCTAATCCTTAAAGTTGCTTTAGTGTCTGTCTTGTTCAGGTTCAATCCTTGATTACTTCACAGAGAAAGGCGAGTGAGACCGAGACCAAGAGATGCTGGTGAGTGATGGCTTTGAATGCTTGCAAGAAGGATTGAGAAAAAAAAAAGGAAGAGAAAAAGCCACGTAGGATAAATGAAGAGAAAAATCCATGCGGTTGGGTGGGAATTAATAAAAAAAAAAAAGCAACAAGTGAATAATCAATTAATTAAAAAAGCCATGTAGGACTTTTGGCAGGAATTTATCGTCAAGGGCAGTTAAGTGATCGTTTTTTCTCCGATTTAACACTCAAGTAATCCGACGAAAAGTTTTTTGCACTAAAATGAGCGCCGTATGCAACTTTAGCACTTCTAATGTCATTCTGCCCATATAGTTGACATCATATTAGGATTTAGTGCATCTTCTTTCCACTGCTGTTTAGTGAGATGCTTTGGAAGATCAACATCTTCGAGATGATTATCTTTTACTGATCTTCCAGCGGCTGAAAATTCAGAATGCGTAGCCATCTCATTACCAGCCTGTGGTAGTTGGCTATTGTTGTCAGCAGCATTGTGAGTCACTTATTAATTTCTGGCTCTCGCCGTTGCATTTTCTCAAATCAACAAAAGGTCCCATTAGGTATGCCCCAAAGATGTTTCACCAAAAAGTGAAAAATCTCAAAAGATAAGGATGATTCGAATTGAATTGACAAAGATTAAAAAATGGTCATTTGTTTATTTTGGAAAGAAATGTAAATGGAAGTAAAGGTATTTAAATCGCGAGTACTGAACTTCGGAAGTTGCAAGAAAAAAAAAGGTACCGGAAAGTTAAAGGTACTGCGAAGGTAAATTTACAGGATAGTTCAAGACGAAAATAAACGCAAAAACAGATGTTCAAATTGATTTATTATGGGTGCTGACCAAAAAAAAAAAAAAGATTGATTGATTATGTGCAGTTAGATTACTACATGAGCTCTTATAATACACTGTAGCAGTTTTTTACAAGCAGTTCTTGGATTTTGAATCTATACAGACTTCCTAGCACGATCTACATTTACATTCTCTGAGATTCTAGACGTGATTATACACAAAAACATGCAAATCCCTAGATTGTATGCATAATCATATGGCAATCATGTGTTTGAGTCAATCACCTTTTTTCATATTCAACTGTTGTATTAGCAATCCTCTAGTTTATTCATTAATATCGTTTCCTCAACACTTAGCCAAAAATCTGAGATTGTCTGTGGTCGATGATTTTGTCAATCAGTTTCCTTTAAGTTGTTGACTGGTGAAGCCTCTCGTTGATAATTTTTGCACTACATAATGTGATGACTTTATAAATGAAGTTATCGATTTCCTTCACTAACGTCGAGCCTAATAGGTCTCCGTTTGTTTTTTTTTTTTTTATCGATGACATCTGCTTTTAATTATCGACTGAGCATGCCACTCGTTGATACCAATCTAGAGTTGGTCCTTTTTTTTGTGTGTGTCAACACTTCCTTTCTTCTTTCTCATTTTCACAGCAAGCGCTGGCGGGTTTCTGATTGCTTCCCTCACAATTCATTCAATGCCAAGGAAATAGAGATATCCAAGCACCCCTCTATGTCTGCCTACGACTTAAATTAACCGGATAATTTCGATTTAACATGCATCATTCTCTTTTGCTTCCTCTCAAAGCGTATCTTCGAGAAAAGATAAAGGAAGTGGTCCAGATCAATTTCTAATGTTTGGTGAGCGAGTGTGTCAAAGCTGGTAGCCAAAGTCCAATTATCACCGGACCTAGTGGTTTCAAATCGCTTTTGTAGAGATTTTTAAGTAGTTCTGAATACACTGGTCAAAGAGAGTGAGTCCGGTCGAATTTGGTTAGGTCAAACATGGATTCAATCCAAATTGATCTAATTGATCCATGCCGATCCATTTTTATGTAATGCAATCTTAGCAATCTATATTCGACCCAACTCGACCTAAACCGTACTCAACCCTACTCGGGCTCCAATTTTTAGCAATTTCTCCCTTAAATACGAAAAATAATAGTATATTGAAAAGAACTAATGTAAAAAAAAACGATTAAAAATGAAATAAAATCAGCACATAAGAAATTTCTAAATAGTTTCACAAATCAAGCTACTACAAAATCTCCTATTATTTCTCCTAGTGCTTGGAAGACTATTGCCTGAGTAGATATGTTAATTGGGAAAATGCACGTTGAAAGGCAACCATACTTTCAAGCATTAGATATGTAGAGTTTCATCTATTAATCACATCTTGACGTTGTCGGGGAAAATCAAGCAATCAAGAAGAACAACGAAAGCAAACTTTGAGGCGTCATGACACGCTCTTTAAGAAATTATTTGCACCATAACGTTGCTAATGGTTACTAGCAATTCCTCCATGACACAACAAAGTCTCAAGCTAGAATACTCGATAGTAATTCTAGTACTTTTTCAAGAATTCTCAAAGGAAAACAATAGAAAACAGTGGTCGTATATCTTTCGAAAGAAACAAAAATGGAAGTTGTTCTATTAAATAAAAATGTTGAGTAATTAATAGCGAAAAATATGTTTGAACGGATACAACCTTTCAAAGGTTGTAAGAGTGCCTAATAATTGTTCGATAGAAATAATAAATTTCGGAATTAAATAATAACGAAAATAATCGTAACTCTATTACGTACATTTACACTGTGTCAATAGGACACAAATGTTATTTTATAATTATAAATCCGGATTTTAATAAATATAAATAATAATTATTGATTAGAGTCAAAATAATAATTATTGATTAGAGTCAAATTTGCTCTAGAGGCGCCAAAATCACACAACTATTCACACACCGGCACGTGGGTATAGTAGTGTCTAGCTCATGTAGCTATTGTCTTTATTTGTAAGAAAAGAAGACTTTCTCAATTATATATTAGCCAACACACTCTCATTTAATCTATGTGGAACAAGGTTTTCCGACAGAAGCACCTTTGTACCGCTCTTCAAGCATGACACTGATATATAATCAACACATTTCTCTCCTCCCTTATGCAGCTCTCACAAATTTGAACTAGTTAAGTTTTTCAAATCGGTGGTCACTTTAAAAGTATTCCTGGAGACAGATCTATGGACAACGTTGTTGTACACCCTATCGTAATTACAGGCTTCCAAGCAAACTGGTGGTTCATAGATTTCCCTTTCGAAACATTTTTTTCGTGGCCACAGGATTGTTATCCCACAAAGCCATGTTTTTTTTTTGGTCAGACCACAAAGCCATGTTTAAACGGGCAATAAATAAAATGTGGTTCCCAAGAAACACGCGTGCACGAGGGGGTCGCACTAACAGGGTCAGTATGACTCTGTGCATGTAGAAACAATAAAGTGCAATGCTTAGAGAATGGCTCGAGTACGTAGAAAAATTTGCTCCCAAAGCAGCTACGAACTTTTTTCATTATTGATGCACCGCGGCAACGCCTATATAATGGGCGGTTAGCACACTCAGAGACTGGCAACAGATTTGGCAATGGCTCTTCCTGCTTTGGTCGCAAGCTTCCTCCCCTCCTCAATTCGCCATAGCCAACCCTCTCTCTTATTCTTTACACACCCTCGCTCCTCCTCTTCCTCCTCTGCTGCGTCCTCCGGCCCTTGATTCGCAACATGCGGTTTGAAGATGGAAGATCAAGAGATTGCGAGACGTTCAGCGAATTGGAAACCGAGCATTTGGGACTATGATTTTGTGCAGTCACTTGGTGTTAATTACACGGTAATGATTTTCTTCCTTTTTTCAGCACAGAAGGATAGAAATTCTCTAAGTTTATTTTTTTTGGTCGAACAGAAATTCTCTAAGTTCAAGAGCTTGATTGTGCAAATTTTAAGTTCAAAGAGCACGTTGACTACAAAAACAACCTAAGTAAAGCAGCCAAATGTCCACCAATCCAAAAAAACAGAACCAAAAGAAAATTCATCCTTTGAATTAGATATACGGATGTTTACTTCTTATGTACTTCTGTATATAATTTATATACGACGTTCGAGATGTGAAACATCAAATTACACATTCATCCACTGCCACTCTATCACATACACGACCAACCCCATCAACATACTATTGGAGACATTAATAAACCTATTAATAAACCTGGTCGAAATAGCATATTCTCAATATATAGACACGAGTTCAACCGTGCCTACTCAAATGTCTTTGCAAATGAAGTGAGAATCGAACTGTTTCCATACGGGAGGCAATATTGAAGTCTGCTTGTGTATTGACTTTGATTAAGATCTCATTTTGCTGAGCTTTTCATGTGCCTAGGAGGATATATATACGGAGCAAGTCCAAAGGTTGAAGGAAGAAGTCAAGGGTCTATTCGACCGGGAGATGAATCAGGTGGCAAAACTTGAGCTCGTTGACGGGGTTCAAAGACTGGGACTAGGATATCATTTCGAGACAGAGATCAAGAACGCTCTTGGTTCCATCCATAACGGCATTGAAGATGCTCAGCTTTCGGATGATCTCTATGCCGCTTCCCTTCAATTCCGGCTACTCAGACAACATGGATACAACGTACAGCAAGGTAGTCACCAGCTAGTTAACCTCTTTAAATCATGTTGATGCATCAAAATTTACCTTACCATTCCGTTTTTTGGACATATAGATGTGCTTCAAAGGTTTATGAACGAGACAGGCACATTCAACGAATTGCTCAAAAGGGATGTGAAGGGGCTTCTTGGTCTTTATGAAGTTTCTTTCCATGGATTGGAAGGTGAAACCATACTTGATGAAGCTTGGAACTTTGCTTCTAAACATCTGAAGGATCTAAACCTCGACGAAGTTCCCACTACTTTAGCGAGCCACGTGAATCATGCATTAGGTATGCCGATCCACTGGAGGCCAAACAGGTTGGAGGCTCGGTGGTTCATCGACATGTACGAGAAACAGCAAGACATGATCCCCTCTTTGCTACGATTGGCTAAATTAGACTTCAACTTAGTGCAGTCAATCCACAGGAAGGAAGTTAGCAATCTGACAAGGTATACACGAACACTCTATATTTCATAAATGCAATCTGGCAACGAAGGAGCGCATTTTGATTGACTTAGTCATCATATGACAAATTTTTCAGGTGGTGGGTTGAACTTGGGGCCAACAAGATGAACTTCTTTAGGGACAGGCCAGTGGAAAACTATTTTTGGAGCTGTATATTAGTTTTCGAACCTCAATATACAGCTTGCAGAGAATTGACTGCGAAGATGGGTTGTATGTTGACACTTATTGATGACGTTTATGATATATATGGGACACCGGAAGAGCTTGAACTCTTGACAGATTTCATTGTCAGGTTTACATAGTATCTCCACCATCATCATTTTTCCTTGCAATTATTATTGCCAAGAAAAATGATAATTTATTAGTCTATGAACGTGATGGATAGAACAAATCCTAAAAATTATATATTATGAAATAAATTCTTCATTGTGTTTTGCACGTATCATCTTTTATATCAGCTTGTTTTTCTTCTATGTAATTGATTGGTTTGGGCTAATAAAGTAAAGGTATGCACTAATTTTCATTGTTATTACTAAAAAGCATATTTGAGTAATGGTAAAATTTATAATATCGTTGAAACAGTGATAACTTGTCTAGGTGGGACATCACAGACATCGATAAGCTTCCTCCAACAATAAGAGATAGTTTTATGGTCTTGTACAACACGACCAACGAAGTTGGGTATTGGATGATGAGAGAGCAAGGAATCAACCCCATCCCTTACATGCGGAAAGTGGTAATCTCGACTTGCTAAATCTTTCACCTAATAATTTATAGCCCGAAAGAGTAGGAGAAAGAACGTCCCTCTACTTGGTCATTGACACACTTTGCGAATTTCAATCCTATAGTGGGCGGATGAATGCAAGGCGTACATGAAGGAGGTCCATTGGTACAACAAGGGCATTAAACCGACACTGAAGGAGTACATGGACGTTGCGGCGGATTCAATCGGAGGGCCGATTGTGCTATTGGATAGCTACTTCCTAACCACAGACAAAGTGACAGAAGAGGGACTTGATTACGTGTCAAAAATCCCGAGTGTCATGCATTCTTCCGACAAGATCGTTCGATTCAACAATGATCTCAGTACATCATCGGTAACTTACTTTGATATTTGTCCTTTCCTCGTTAAGCGTCTCTTAGGAGAACAGCACACTATCGGAATATTCACAGCGATGTTCCATTCTTTTTTTGCTTCTTTGACACAAATGTGAGATGAATCTGGGGACTTACGTTTGTGATCCGTCTTTTTCGTCCATGCTTAGCATGAACTGGCACGAGGAGACAACTACAAGGCGCTAGAATGCTACATGAATGAAACCGGCGCTTTGGAAGAGGCAGCACGGGAACATATCAGGCATCTGGTGCGTGAGACCTGGAAGAGGATGAACAGAGAAGTGCTTGAGGACTACCCGTTTCCCGGGTTCGGGCCGTTTCTCGGTGCTTGTTTGAACTTTGCACAAGCTTCTCATTTCTTTTATCAGTATGAAGACGGACATGGCCATCCTAGTCACGAAACCAAGGACCAGATTTTGTCGGCTTTATTCGACCCTGTTCCCATCGATTAGGGATGCATTATATACCGAGGTCTTGCTTTTGGAGAGAGCCTCTAGTCTTACCTTTTCTGGTGGCTCTGTGTGTGATATCCAAAATTTTCATAATCATGTTTTCGAAAATTTCCGTAGCCGATAATGATACCTAAATTGTAAAATTAAGTATTATTTATCTTAGAATTGGGGTGGACATTTTAAATCATAGTCAGATTGTAAATTTTGTGAAGCACGGAGGATGATTTTTCGTGAACGTAATCGTTCTGAGTTCGATATATTGAAAATTAAAATATATAAATGTTGATGTCTACGTTAATAGTAGAGCGGTGTTAATCAATTTATCATTGTTTTAGTTGTTGATGGGTGGTATTATTTATTTAAACTTTAGTTAATTAGTACTAATAGTTGCTTAGTTACATTAATGGCCCCAAAAAAGAAGAATACTGTTTTTATTATAATTATTCACAAATATCTTGGATTAGGACACAAGCACATCACGTGGCATTTGAGAGTAAGCTCTTGGCCATATGCCTCCTTCATACTCAAACTTTACCACTAATTTTGACACACATCCTTGAGGCATCATTTTTATTAAGCCACCTTAGTAAGCCACTTGTTTTCCTTAAATAGCATGAGAGCCACTTGTGTTATCTTTGCATGTCAAGACTCTTTTAATCTTGACGCATAATGCTCACATGCCCTTCTAGGGATACATGCAAAGCCCTATGTCTCTTCCAAAGTGAGACTATTGCTAACTTGACACCTAAAGACTAAGTGTCATCACCATAAGGCATTAGTCATCAAATTCTTCTCCCATTTGGCCATCAACTAAGTGAGACATTGTCACATGAGATTTACATGCAACCCTCTATCTAATAATTACACATGATCATCATTTTAATCTTGGTAACATCAAACTCAAATGGTACCTAGCCGTATCACTCTATTTTTCCATTTTCAAAAGCAAATTCTCCTTTTATCTTATCTTCCACGAGTTGGAAGCATTTGATTGTTCAAGATTTTATTCAAGAGGTAGATGAAGACTCTAGATGTTAAGTTAGTTTAATCTACTTAACACTTTTAAGCTTGGTTGGTTGAGATATGTCATTTTGATGTGCTATAATACTGTGGATATAGTGATTGTTGGATTCGTTTCGATGGTTTTGTACATATTTAAAAGGCATGTGATTGGTTTTCTTAAAGTGTGGTATACTTGGTAAGTGAAAATGATGAATATGAACCTAAGCAGATTTACTCTTGAAACTGAATAGATTTTACTCTTTGAATTCTAATGTATTTATTTTTGAACCCGAGTAGAATTTAATTTCTTAATCTAAAGATACTTACTTTTGAACCCGGGTAGATTTTACTTTCTGAATCTAAATATACTAACTTCTGAATCGGAGTAGATTTTACTTTCTGAATATGATACTTACTTCTGAACCCGAGTAGATTTTATTTTCTAAATCTAAAAATACATACTTCTGATCACGAGTAGATTTTATTTTCTGAATCTGAATATATTTACTTCTGAATCAGAATAGATTTTATTGTATTAATCTAAAGATACTTGCTTTTGAACCTAAGTAGATTTTATTTTCTAAATCTAAATATGCTTACTTCTGAAACCGAGTAGATTTTACTTTCTGAATCAGAATATATTTAATTTGTAAACCTGAGTATATTTACATTCTAAGCTTGCGTATAATTACCTTATGAACTTGAATATGTTTACTTTTTGAACCTAAGTATATCCATTTATTGAGTGTTGACACCTAATTTTATAGGCAAGGTAAGTCATTGAAAACGAAAAGTACAGACAAAAGTATAGAATAACCAAAAAAATTGAGACAATTCAACCCGGCTCGCCTGGTATGGGCTCTAGCCCCCTCCCTTCTTTTCTTGCCGTGGCCCATTTCTTTTATTCTATTTAAGCCTAGCTCATTTTCCTTCATAAGCCCGGCCCCTCTTTCTTCCTTTTCCCTCTCTCCCTTCTTTCCTAGCATTGGCTAAAGCGAGGACGAACGACTGTTCGCTCGCACAAGAGACAGGCGGCAGAGCAGGGCTATGGCCAATAGAGGGGGCGTGCTAGCTACGACTACAAGTTCAGAGGTGGCCTTAGCCGAAAATGGATCTCGGCTGGTCCCGAGGAGAGGAGCGGCGGCAGACCGACACTGGGAGGAGGCTTGAAGAGAAGCGAGGTTCGGGGACACTCAAGGTGGGGGGGAGCTGAAGGAGGGAAAGAAAGAAGAATCCAAAGAGGGAGCGGGCTGAGAAGAGAAAATCAACGGATAACGGAGAAGGGTTTCAGTGAAACGGTGTAGCAAAGATTCTCTAGTGTCCAGAGCAATGAGAGGCTATTTTGGATCCATTGGAGTACGTTGGCACCTAAATTTTTTTTTCCCTAAACGTCTCTTTTCGCATTAAGAATTTAATTTCTCGATATCATCAAAATTGGGCCCCTAGCAAAAATGTTCACATTAGATCTCTACATTTCACATCATACGGTACTCATTTGAGTCTCGTAACTTTTTTATTCTATCACTTGAGTGTCATAATTTTTCAATAAATTACTTGAGTTTTATAACTTTTTAAAAACGTTCACCATAAATATCATGCCACATCACGTTACGTCAGAATTTCGATACTTAAGTTAACCTTTTTAAAAAGTTATGAGACTCATGTCGCGAGTGTCAACAACTCAAGTGATCAATTAAAAGTTATGGCAATTAAGTGGTCGAAAAAAAGTTACGGCGCTCAAATGAGTGCATACAAAAGTTATACCACTTGTACTGTCCTTATTCCTTACTTTTATCATTGTGATATCCTTAACATTTCTCTTTATTAGAGTTGCATTCACATGCGTTATGTGACCTTATTTTTAAAATAAGCTTCATCTGCATTTTATTATCTATTTAGAGGGAAAAATTTCCAAAAAAGTCTTCTACTTATTACCCTTTTGTAAATTTACTTATAAACCTTTCAATTTTACCAATTAATTCCTATACCTTTCATATTTTGCCAACTAAGTCCATCTGGCTATTTTACCACTAACGTGGATATCGACTGTCCTATGTATCATGTTCGGCACTAACATGGATAATTTTTAATAATATTTTAATATTTTTAAATTATTCTTTTTTCCTTTTTTTTTCTCTTTTCCTCCTTTTCTTTTTTTTCTTTTCTTTGTCTTCTCTCTTTTTCCCTTTTTCCCTCTGTTGGCCACCATTGGGCCTCGTCGATGGCCGACGAGGGTGGCCCTTGGTCTCAGCCTTGACCCCGACCCGAGCCATGACTTTCAGTGGTAGTTGGGATTTGAAGCTCATGGCCGCCATGGCCACTTGAGCTCGAGCTCCGACTCACTGCCATGGTCAGGATGTGGAGCTCACATATCTTGAGCTCGATGCCTTGCGGCCATGGATGTAAGGTGGTGGTCAAGATCTGGAGCTCCTAAAGATCAATGTCAAATGAGGGTTCAATCTTTAGTCCTAAACATCATATCCCAATTGAGCTCCTGAAAATCTAACACTCTACATGATGTACAATATTAAATATCACCACAAATAAGGAAAAAAAACTTAATTGAGGGTTCAATCTTTAGTCCTAAAGATCATATCCCAATTATCAAACGTATATACGAAACTGACTTAAAAAGGAAAATGTCTATTCGGCAACGCCTAACAAATCAAATCAAATCCAGTTATAACCAAATAATATCAATTTAGGCAATTAAATATTCAATCAAGCATGTAAATTAGAAAACTACCTTAATTGGGCGTTCGACTTGAATGACGACCAGCGGCGAGGAGGTCTGACGGTAATGGTAAGGACAAACTTGACCGACGAGGAAGCAGCGATGGTGCGGTGGGACCGTCGAACTTAGTGAGCGACCAACGAGGGATTGATGCCGGCAGCGATGGAGAAACTGCTCTGGGCGCGGCAAAGGACTTCGCTGGCACGGCAAGTTGTCGGATAGCGCTGGAAAAACCTACAGGAATTCAATGAGATTGCTTGGAAATTGCTGTGGTGGCGTTAGGGACTGTAGCAAAGAAGAGCAAACAACGATGAGAGGCGACGGCAAAGCTGAATGGCGATGGCAATTGGACAGAGGACCACAAGTAGTGACGCCGGCGGGATCTACTGCTTGTCGGGGACGGTGCAGGTGGTGCTGCGGGAGGGACGGCTTGAGGAGCAACGGGCTTCGAGAAGTCCTGCAGGATGTCGCATGGTGGAGGTTAGGTTGTACAGCGAGGCGACGAGGCCTGCAGTCGATGGTAACGCACACGGCAAGAGGGATGACGGAGCGGTGTCGTGCAGCTTCAAACGTGGCGATAGGCGTGAGGGAGAGCTTCTCTCTCGTGTGTCTCTCTATAGATTGCTAGCTTCTTTCTATTGTGTCCAACCTCTATAATTTGGAGAGAAAGTACATTTATATAGTGAGATTAGGTCACTCTTGTACGAATAAGAAATGTCTTAGAGAACATGTGATATGACCAAGATAAGAAACTAGGGTATTTCTATTTATTACTTTTCCATATTGCCAAATCTTGTCATATAAAATGCTTCACCACTGCCAATTTGACACAAGAACATAAATCTTTCCTAGATTAGGACATCGTACTTGCATGGCGCATGCTATTTTTGACCAAAATGAAAAACGGCCCTACTCGAACCCGATCCAGAAGTTTTTTTGGAATCGAGAACTGACTCGATCTCTATGTATATTCTCCCCAAAATCAGCCCAGAACTGGACCAATTGACATTTTTGACTGGGCCTCGCAAGAACTATTAGGACCTTGTCAAATTGAAGGAGACTCATCGTGGAGGCCCATGAGCATCGAGACTTTGTTCTTCGCGACCATTCACGACTACTCCCCCATTTTTCATTCTGAAAAAAAATTTCATCCGAAACCCTCAGCTACATCTCCATTTACAAGGCCAGTCCCATTGTTATCTTCCCGGTTGCAATTCGCATGAAAAAGGATGGACTGCCCATCCCACAACGACACCGGCTTCTTCAGCCATGAAACCACAACTTTTTGAGCCGATTTAAGTTCACTTGAAAGAAGAAAAAAGGAAAAGAGGCAACAGCATTCAGAAAAGAAAAAAAAAAACACTACTTGCGACTTCCAGAAAAGCACACTGAATGCCTTAAATTTTCAGGCGAGCACTTGAATGTCACGACATTCTTTGTTTTTGAGAACCCATTATGCGAACGAAGACGTACGGCTCGACATTTTCTTTTTTCTTTCTCTCAAGGGCATTGCAAGTATCCCCCACGTTCCCATAAAATAAAAAGGGGCAAAATATTCCGTAGGAATTTAGGTTGCGTGTTGATGTAGGGAGTTTTGGGGGATAGATGTTCAATGTTGTTGTCCTCGCGTGTGCCCAAGTGGGCCTAGCTACACGCCAAATCCCCCCCTGTTTTTTCGAATGGCTGCTTTCTCATGAGCGATCTCTCAAAAACTCCGCCCCAAAAAACCAAACGGCGGATCCAAAGTCACCGTGAATTGACAAACTCCAAAGCGCGATGACGATTCGACCACGCGACGAAGAAGGAAAAAACAAAAGTTTATTGCTAATCATCGACGGCCCTCCTTTCTCTGCTGCGCATCGCGCAGAGTCAAGCCCGCCGCCGGGTCACTCTTCTCCCAGAACACAAGCCTCATGCGCAGGAGCAACCCCTAAGATGCAAACAACAATAAAAAGAAAGTTGACAATTCATGTCGGGATGTTACGTTCGACGTGATCATAAGGTGTCCTTTCGTAATGCAATACAGAATGATAATGCATCGATTTGGACTATACTACTCGAACTCGAATTTCTTTCGATAAATCTATATAATATTGTTTTGTCGTGTTGTTGTGTCGTGAATTTTTGCTTATCTAAAACATCGAGTCTGTGATGATTTGTATCTGATTTGACATCATTATACAAAAAAAAAAAAAGATTTGAGAACACGAGTAATGAAGATAACGAGTTGATTGGACTCGGGGCAGTATTATTTGGGAGGCAACACCCCCACGTGACTCCGGACTCTCGGCACGTGATCCTCTCCTTCCCCGGCAGCATCCCCTCGCTCGTGCGCAACTACTACAGTTCACCACCGAGTGTTTCCAAGTGAATGCGCTCGCTCCCTCGCTCTGCCAAGTTCCCGTTCTCCTTCTCCTCCTTCTCCTCTTTTGCTCTTTTTCAACGCTTCCGTACAGTCTATTTAATACGCAGATTCTCTGAGCCCGAATTTTTTTCCAAGCTGCGGAGGCATTGAGATGCGTTCGCCACTTCCGCATTAGCACTCTCCTTTTCTCCGTCCAGCTCATTTTGCGTTCACATTCCCCCGCATTCGCAATTTGCAAGGCCGATAAGGTGAAAGCATGAGGGAGAGATTGGGCGGCGGCCTCACACCTCTACAGATTCTGCTAGCGATTCTTTGTGAGTGCTCTTGTTCCTTTTTTTTTAACTGCCGTTGTCTTCATATGGCATTGCGGTTTCTTTTTTTTTTGGCAAATTGACGAATTGGGTTGTCTCGAATGCTTGTTTTTCGAGGACCCGAGTCTGCTAAGGTTTCTGGGTTTGCTCTGTTGTGTCAGTTCTCTGCTCTTCTGCTTATCAAGAATCTGGGTTTTTTAAATTTCTGCCGCTGGACAGCCAATTTTGGTTCCAGCTCCAGTTTTTGTCGACGCTGTTGTTTTGGTGCAATCTCTTCATAGTTTGGTGGTTTTGACCTGATATTGGAAAATATTTTAAGGTGAAAAAGCTGTTAAAACCGAAAGATAGGGAAATTAGTTGGAACCTTAGCAACAAGGCGTGTGGAAGCAGAAGGTATGATAGGAGCGAATTTTCATACTTCCGAGAGGCTTTGTTGGTATATCCAATCAATCCTTTCGGATGCATAAGAAGGGTGTCATACTTGATTTGTATTGTTAGAGCTTATGAGGAAGTTCAATGTAGAATTTCTAAAACTCGGGATGGGCGTTGATGTCCAAAGAGGCCCCTGAAAAGGGAGCTGGTATCTCGTTTCCAGTCCATAATGCGGAATAAATTGGTGGCATCTTTTGCGCATGCATTTTTTTAGCCAAGTTGTGGTGCACAAAACATTGTTATGAATGCTAATGAAAAGATAAATTGATGGTTTTATTGAAGTACTTTACTGATTGACCTGATTAGCTTCTTGGATCGATGGTAGCTTATCAGTTTGGGTTTCTGTGTAGTTAAGACCGGGAAGGTTTTCAAAGCCCTTTTTTATTACTTGCAGGAAAATTAGAATGGGTTTATTGGTTTGAAGTTGGTACATCAACTAAGCTAAACTCAGCAGGTTGGTCTGTAATATTCCTGCTAACAGAATCATTCTCCAGTTTGTGCAAAACTTGTGATACACAAGTTATGGTGTCTATTTTGTGCAATGTTTTCTCAGACTGTAGGAAACTCAAAATGTTGCATTAACAACTTTCTAAGATGGCTTCTGGGGTCAGCTTGGACCAAAATTTGTGATTTCTGAGTTATGTTGCATTGCTTTAGAACCCATTTACTGTTTAAAGGGGAGAACTTTAAATTTTTTAATTATATTGTACAACAAATCAATACGAGCTGGCGACTTTATGCTTTTCAGCAATTTTCATATCTTCCTTAGCATGTATGACAGGCTATCAATCATTTAGTTCCTTTGTCTCTGCAGGTTTAAAAGTCTCCTATTGCAGCTCAATTCTTGGTGATGAACACAATGCTTTAGTTTCAATAGAGAGAAGTGCTGTGACTCCAGATATCTCGCCCAGTGCGGAACCTCAACCTTTTCTCCCTAGTTTAGCTCCTTCACCATTGATGCCATTCACGAATGCCACTGTGCCGAAATTATCAGGTGCGACTCACTTGCTCAAATATCATATGAATAACGGTTTGCCTAAGCAATGTCAGTTACGCTTGGCCAAAAGTATTCTGGATGTGCTTGGGGCAAACTACTCTGAGTTTACATAGTATGACTATTGTGGAAAGCTTCCCAATAATCATGCTTGTAGAGCACCCTTTTCTTTTATTTGGCTTTGACCCGAACATTGAAGCTCCTATTTGCGTCACATCTTCTCGAATCACGTACAACAGTGGGTTTTTCATGGACACATGACAGGATTTCGTGCTATGATGCAGGGCAACTGCATCCATGATTGCAAACTGGTGTGAACATGTGACAGCTACTCTTGGCATTGATTAAACCCCGTGTGTTCTTTCTACCAGAGTTTGAATTAGCGAGCATTTTCTTGTGTCCACACCAATTTTGGTCAATTAAGGCCTTTCCCACTTGACTTTTTCGACTAGAGTAGAACTATCTTTTCGTGCAAGGCAGTGCACGTGGCCTAATATTCTGTTGCTTTTGGTTTTGGTTCATCAGGACTTTGCAGCTTGAATTTTTCAGCGGCACAAAGCATCATGAGTATGACAGCAACGGACTGTTGGGCTTCATTTGCGCCATATTTAGCTAATGTGGTATGTTGTCCTCAGTTTGATGCCACGCTGGTCATTCTCATGGGGCAGTCCAGTAAAAACTCTGGGATGCTTGCTTTAAATGCAACTCATTCCAACCATTGCCTCTCAGATGTTATAACAATCCTAGAGGCTCAAGGTGCCAATGGAACTCTTCAAAGCATATGCTCTGTTTCTCCTGCGAACCTCACCGCAGCCTCTTGCCCTATCATTGATGTCAATGAGTTTGAGAGCAGCGTGGACACCTCAAGACTTCTAACTGCTTGTGAAAAAATCAATCCTGTCAAGGAGTGCTGTGACCAAACTTGCCAAAACGCAATTTTAGATGCGGCCCAAAAACTATCCTTGAATGGCATGTCGAGTTCGGATGGGATTCCTATCTCAGCTGAGCACTCAAATGGCATTGATGATTGTAAGAATATTGTCCTGCGATGGTTGGCGAGTAAACTGGATCCCTCCTCCGCTAACAGTGTCCTTAGAGGCCTCTCTAATTGCAATACAAACAAAGGTAGGCATGTATCAGAAAACATAGGTACACATGCATGCAAATGTGCATGGTTGATCACTTTTTTGGAATCACATTCTGTTAAGTACTGCTCGTCATTGAGAGCTTTCAAAAAATTCCTGGAACTATCTTAGTCCCTATTTTTAATATTCTTGGGTGTTCTTTATCTGATGCAGTTTGTCCGCTGAAATTCCCAAACATAACGACTCTTTCCAAAGAATGCGAGGGACTCATAAATAGCCAAACAGATTGCTGTGAAGCAATGGAGAGCTATGTTTCGCACTTACAGGAGCAGAGCTTCCTAACCAACTTGCAAGCATTAAATTGTGCTGCGTATCTTGGAATGAAATTGCAGCAAGCCAATGTCTCAAAGAATCTCTATAATCTTTGTCATATAAACCTCAAGGATTTCTCTCTTCAAGGTCAGCAAATCTTTTGCTCTCCATTTTCTTCCCTTCTTGTGGCTAAACGAGCAATTTACTGTCTGCTTCAGTCTTGTAAAGAACTGATACTGACCAAGGTCTTTCTTGTGCTTCATCCTCTATGATGGGCGTTTCTGGACGGGATGCTTAAGCTTTATCGCAAGGTAACATCCTAATCTTAGTATTTTACTAAGATTATGCAGTGGCTTATTTTGTCTTATAGGTGACAAATTTCAGTCTCAAGTGTAATGTCTGATTCCTGCTTAGTTCTTTGGTGAAGCGTCACGGGATAGAAAGGGTTGCAAGGTTTCTGATTTTACAATTAAATCTCTATTTCAAAGCATGAAGTAGAAAGGTTGAGCTCGTATTTCTTCTGAAAATCATAATGATTTTTAGGCTCATATTTACTCATCTATTACCCAGTACACAACATGGCCTTTGAGAATAAAACAATCCAAATGGATACAAATTGTGCTGTCTCTAATTTCATGTGAGATCCCAATTCAAGAAATTCAGTCCTATTCAACAACAACCTTGCCTTAGTAGGCTAAACTCACTAGTTTCAAAGCATTCGCATAAGTACCATATGAACTTATTGGACTCTGTTGTTGCTGTATTTTTTTTTTTTTTGGTAAGGAGTTGCTGTATATTTATTCCTGAGAAATTAAAAACTCCGTTCTTTTTATCCAGAATCTGGCTGTCTTCTACCAAGCCAACCTTCAGATGCGACTTTTGACCAAATGTCAGGAATAAGCTTCATGTGTGATCTCAATGACAACATTGCAGCTCCGTGGCCGTCCTCCACTTCTATTGTACCTTGGCCTTCTTGCAACAAAAGTACATCTCAACTCTGTCTTTCTCTCGTATGTCGGTTTGCGCCTTTGCTACTTTGGTTTCAGCACGTTTGTGCCGACATGTTTGCTCTTTCTTGGCATTGCAGCTAGCAAAATTCCGGCTCTTCCCAAAGCATCATCTGCACACTGCGGTAAGGAAATTTTGCACCCATTTCTAACCAAATATTGCACTGTCATTACTTTTTTTATTGTCTTCTTGAACAGTAACTACTCATTTTCCCTAGTTCAACACATGTTAAAGTCTCTTCGAGTGCATGTGATAGCTTACTGGGGAATTTTTGCGTATTAAGGTCACTATAGTGATCCAAATTTGACTCTTTTTGATTGGCATCTCAACCGGCGTGAGTGCCTGAGTGGTCTGAATGCGGGATACATTTGAGAAGGTCACTGCTTGCTGAATCAAGCCCTTTTCTTATTTTCATTTAAGTTATATAAAGAAATTTGATTACAAAGCCTAAGATGTATATTCGGAAATTATTGAGTCAGTTGGCCCCAGGGTTTGGAATGGATGCAAGGTGCATAGATTGATGTGAGACTGTTTCGACTTAATTGGTAGAACTTCACAACCACAGTGTTCTCTTTCTTTAACAAAATTCCATCACCAGTAAGATCTTCATCAGCGGCGTCTTTGCATTGCAAATATGTGGTGCCCTTCATGTTAAGGGCGATTTCTTTGTTATAGCATTCAGTCTCAAGCACTAAGATTTTCATGATGCATTGACATGCAGGCGCTTGCATCGAAAAATTACTGGTGATGCTGCTATTCACGACCTCGCTGTTTCTCAAGATGCCTCCTTGAACTTGTTGCCGCCACTTTGATTTTCCTAGCTGCCATTCGAGCTCTTCCGTAGATACGAGTTTATTCTCATCTTATATGTCCCTCCGAAGTTGGAGGACGAAGAAATCATACTTAGAAATGACTGTGCAAGACAGGGAAATGTATCGGCAAGCCCAATGCTCGACATCTTCATTCTTTACCAGGCAACCTCTGTAACTGTAAAAGCATTTAGGAAAAAGGGCATGAGGGAGCACAATTCTTCTGGCTCCACACAATAAATGCTGTAACAAGAAACTCATATACAAGTGAAAAAGATGCTGTAATTCTCCTCTTTACATCGATTTACTTTCTGTTTTTCATGGAGTGTTGAACTACTAAGATGACACCTGCCAACTATTATGGACCGTTCTTACCCACCCACTGCAGCTACTCTAGTAAATGTGCAGGATCACTCTTAAGTTTTAAAGTTTCACTATTTGTCAACCACCAACCACCCATTTCGAGTTTGTAATGTATTAACTGTAAAATTTTGTGAATCACAACTATACGTTTGAGTTATTAAATGAAAGCGTAATTTAGCATTTTTAATTTTTAACTCTTAGAAAAGTCAATCATAATATATGGCTTTAACAGAATAATTGCCAATGTGTTCTTTTAAATGAAAAGTCAGTGGTTTCGAGATTTTCAAAGATGATTGCCGTCATCCCGTCCTAAATTTTTAGTTCAGATCAATTTCTTTCGAGGTCATTTAGATTCCTCCTTAAGAAACGATTCTTACTCAATGACGATTTCAGGTATATCAAAATATTTTTCATCACTGTCTCACCCATACATGTGGGGCTGTATGCTTTATTCTGTTGATGGCTCTCAAAGCCAATTTTTCCTTTCTAATTTCAAGGGATTAAAAAGGAAAAAAAAAAAGAAGGGAAAACTTCAATTTGGACTCTACTTCATTATGAACCATTATTAGCAAAGCATCGCTGCTTAGTGCTTTAGCTGACGCCACCTTCTACGGCACCAATTGGTCAAAGTCAAAGTCAACTTGGAGAGCACACATGCGGAATCAAAATTGGCAAGGCAACAAATAAAAGCTTCGGTAGTTCGCGCATGAAGCAAATTTGGACATTGATGTTGATTATTCTTAGGCTTGCTTCTCCTAATTGGTTCCGGGCATCTTAACGGAAGGGAAATTGTTTAGTACCAGATTAAAAGCAAATTGCCAGAATACTCAAATCATTATACAACGCCTTCATCGAACAATTTGACTTTTTAGAACAGCTAGCAGCAGACTTCCCACAATAAATCTTTTGCGGTATCAAAGCAAGAAGAATAAGTTCAAATCTTGCTAAGCTCGTTCAATCTAGAACTGAAGTTTAGCTTACACGGGAAGGAGGATATCAGAATATTTCAAATATTGAATCATGTTTTCATCTAACTTTTTAGCAACTTTTTTTAGGACAGTCCGCAAGGTCCCTCAGCACCAAATCTTTTGCCAACCAGCAACATTGTGGAAGTTCCACGTTGAGAGATACATGGTAAGCCAACTCTACCTATCAATTAGGAGTGAACATGGTTTTAGATTCTACTTTGGAACCTGAGAACCTGACTGGTAGAAACACGTAGGTTCCTAGTTTTAAGGTATGTAAAGTAGGTTTCAAGTTCCAAAAATTAGGGAACTTACTTCGACAGTTAGGTTCCAGGTTTTAGGTAGGTGGAACCTGAAATCTAAGCAAGTTTTTTACGTTTTTCTTGGTTTATATCTTCATATGATCTCATGGTGTTTCATAGCGTTAAATGATGAGTGTATAATCTGGAACTACTAGTCTAAGCTTTCGTTTTATGACTTGTTAATGTTTTATATTTTACGTGTGTCTAAATATAAGTTGTAGTCCGTGGATCAAAGTAACAAGTGGTGGTCATTAAAGATGATGGTTCATTATAATTGTCTAATTAATAATATAAGAGGAACCTAGGTAGATCCTGTAACCAACTTGGAACCTATGATAGGATAGATTCCAAATTCTAAAAAAATGAGGAACTTATTCCCATGAGTAGGTTCCAAGTGGAATCTGTATAGAACATGGAACCACTCACCTCTAGTATTTTCTCATTTTAATTATATTTATTTGAACCGTAATATCAGGAAAACAAGTCTTTTGTATTTTCTTTGGTGAATGACAAGCTTCTTCAGTATTGTTATATTCATTTTCGTTTTGTTTAACTAAAAATGAAATAAATAAATAAAAATAACCTTTTAGACTCTGGAACCTATCTTGAAATCTGTGACAGGATAAGTTTGATTCTAAGTTCTAATTAGTAGGTTCCAGATTCCAAAAAATAATGAACTTGTATCCAAGTGTAGGTTCTAAGTTGTAGGTGGAACCTATAAAGAATTTGAAACTGCTTAGCCCTATAGTATCAATCAAAGGTGGTCGTAATTGAAATATTTTCTGAGGTTCGGATGTTCCGTGCAGTGAAAGGAAAAAGAAAAAGGATGGCAACGTCACGTTTTGAATCGAATTTGATCAGACATTACAGCTCAAAAAGAAGAAACATTTGTGAAATTGAGACACTACTAAAGCGTAACTCGTCATCGACTCTATAAATGCAAGTGACATTAGCAACTCCCGTTTGCAAAAGTGACGTATTGGCTGACAGCTGATGTGGTAATTAACGGGCAGCCTCGACTAAATTAATGCAACTCCCTCGGTTTCGATTTCTTTCTTGATTATCAAACTCATCACGACATCTGATTCTATAAAACCCCACCCTCGACTCTCACACGTTCTTTGCCAATTCACTCGATAGTCCTCCTCTCCTCCTCTACACGGCCGCCGCTGCCACCACGTCTCACTGCTGCCACATCGCCGCCGCACGACTCCCTGCACCAAAGATGGGTTCTTTGCAAGCCGGCGACACGAACTACAGCCCTCTGCCGGAATCCACCCTAGTCCCACCACCTCCATCTCCCCAACCCCACGGACGTCGTCCCGATGACCACGAGACGAGCAGCCATCTTGAATCCGTGCTCTCCGACCCAACCCTGGCTGTCTGGGACAGGGTCAGGGCTGCCTCATGGATCGAGCTGAAGCTGCTCTTCCACCTGGCGGCCCCTGCCGTCGTCGTCTACATGATCAACTACATCATGTCCATGTCCACCCAGATATTCTCTGGCCACCTTGGCAACCTCGAGCTCGCCGCGGCGTCCCTCGGCAACACCGGCATCCAAGTCTTCGCCTATGGCCTCATGGTAGGGTCACACCACGATCTTGATTTTATTCACGTTACTTCTTTGATATCACGAAATCACTGTGAACCAATTTAAAACTTTAAACAGTTGATCATTTCACACGTTAATCTCTGACATAAAGCTCGATATTTGCGTGAATTTCGTCTATAGTTCTGTTGATAACTAATCATCTAACATTTTCTACGTCCAAATTCTCGAACAAAAAAAATATATATATCAGCTGGGCATGGGGAGTGCGGTGGAGACGCTGTGCGGGCAAGCGTACGGAGCTCACAAGTACGAAATGCTCGGCGTGTACCTCCAGCGGGCCACCGTCTTGCTGACGGCGACCGGCTTCTTCCTTACGCTGATCTACGCCTTCTCTAAGCCCATCCTGCTATTCCTCGGCGAGCCCCAGGAGATCGCCTCAGCGGCGGCGGTGTTCGTCTACGGCCTCATCCCGCAGATCTTCGCGTACGCCCTCAACTTCCCCATCCAGAAGTTCCTCCAGGCGCAGAGCATTGTCGCCCCGAGTGCCTATATATCAGCCACCACACTGGTGCTGCACCTGGCGCTGAGCTGGCTCGCGGTGTACAGGGTGGCGCTCGGGCTGCTGGGGGCGTCGCTGGTGCTGAGCCTGTCGTGGTGGGTGATCGTTGTGGCTCAGCTGGTGTACATCGTGAGGAGCGAGAGGTGCAGGGAGACGTGGACTGGGCTCAGCGTACAGGCCTTCTCTGGGCTGCTCGGGTTCTTCAAGCTGTCCGCCGCGTCGGCGGTGATGCTGTGCCTGGAGACGTGGTATTTCCAGATACTCGTGTTGCTGGCTGGGTTGCTAGAGAACGCTGAGTTGGCGCTGGACTCTCTCTCTATATGGTAAGCCAAAAACAACATTCTCTCTTTTATTAATCTATTTAGACAGATTGAAGGTCTCTGCATTTGACTCTTTTCTAGCCCAAAAATGAAGAATATCCGCATGCTTAACATGGTAAAAAAAATCTTAGCTTCTTTCACTATATACAGTGCCGAATGTACAGTAAGATTTCCTATATTATGTGCATGCGATGATCCCCATTTGGAAATTATGTGCATGACCTGAACGATCCGGCAATGTGAATTAGAATTAAGAAGTTACAAAATTGAATTCTGAAGGTGCGAGACAAGGTTAAGTATAGTGAAAAAAAAAAATGACAGTCAAAAGTGTTTTGTGGCTGGTTATAGTTAAATGGATACCCTTCATTTGAGGCAGCCATTGCTTTTAATGTTTCATGGCAAAGCCTGCAAGATATAGATGAGCATATGAACAAAAAGTTGTTTCTGTATGTGTTTATCAAAACGAGAACGTGTCGCCATTAGAAGTCACTCGTGAAAGGTGCCATAGAGAGAGCTTTTGGTTTGCCTTAGAAAGTAGAGACAAGAAAGCTGGCCAGTTTCTTTGAAAATGATGTCATCTCGGTTGGAGTGGTGCGGATCTTGTGAAGCTCGGATGGAACGTTTCTATTCGTTGAAATGAGCATTTTTCGTCGCTATCACTCAATGGCAGTGGAGTTCCATGTAAATCCGGACAAAGCAAGCCATTCGCACGCCCTGGTTTTCACAGATTCGAGCCACGAAAACGTTTTCCTGCGAGTATTTCAATTAGGTCGAGTGGGTGTATCGAAACCGATACGCGAAAGATCGTCAAAAGAAGAATTGCATCGTGATTCAGGGGTTAGGAACATTGAACTACTCTCTCCATGCAACTTCTGATGTAATCATCTCCTTGTAATACGATTGACGCTTGGTTTTTCCCATTTAGACTGATCCTAGGTAGAAGGCGTTAGTCATTCATGTGACGATTTCTTGTCTTCATCTTCATTCTGATATCTTGTTTCACATGGGATAGCCGCCTGTCTATTGCTACAGACGACAACGTCGACAACAGAAGCCAGGTTGGTTTAGCAATGGCGGCTTGAAAAATTGCTTGCGAGGACACAGAGGCTTGAGAATTATTATTAGTTTGGAAGTGATTAAGCACATGTTTATGAACTCCTTTGACTTTGGCAAATTGCAGTATGACTATATCTGGGTGGGTGTTCATGATCTCAGTTGGGCTGAATGCTGCTGCCAGGTTAGTCCCTTTGTACTTCCTGAATTCTCTCGTGCATATATTGATTTCGATGTTCAAATCGTATTATTCTTTCATTTTTTGTTGTCTTGTCCACTTACATTGTGTTGTTCTTACTTGATAGATGCTGTATGCAAGTTCGATTGAAGAGCTCTAACATATGTTGCGTTTGATCTTATGTTTGTCAAAACAGCGTGAGGGTGAGCAACGAGCTCGGAGCCGGGAACCCGAGGTCGGCGGCATTTTCAGTGGCAATAGTGACGATAATCTCCTTCGTCATCTCCGTGATCGCGGCGGTGGCGGTGCTTGCACTCCGTGGTGTTATCAGCTACGCCTTCACAGAGGGAGCTGCCGTGGCGGCCGCCGTCTCTGATCTGTGCCCGCTTCTTGCCCTCACCCTACTCTTGAATGGCATTCAACCCGTGTTGTCTGGTAAGAGGATTGTTCAAGTAGCTAATGGCTAGATTAGCACCATTCTTTTTCTGTACACCGATCTTTCGAATAGACCGTGAATATTTTCTGAAGAAGTCATATTCAACGTCTCTCCGCTAACCTGCCAAAAACTACTCTATATGTGTCTTTTCTTTTTGGTACATCATGTGATAATATTAATCTACCATCTAAGTCCCGATTACATATAAATTGGCGAAGGTGTGGCGGTCGGGTGCGGATGGCAGGCGTCCGTGGCTTACATTAACATCGGATGCTACTACGTGGTCGGTGTCCCGTTGGGTTCGCTTTTGGGGTTTTACTTCAGGCTCGGCGCAAAGGTAAGTCATAACCAGCTCAAACTCTGTGAACCTTTCTTGTCTTTGTAAAGGACCGCCGCAACCATTAAGATATGGAAATGTAAGCGGGGCGAACCGTCATGGTGATGGCAGGGGATATGGGGCGGCATGCTTGCCGGCACAATCATGCAGACCCTAATCTTGATGTGGATCACATTCCGAACAGATTGGAACAAGGAGGTATGCGACCGTATTCACTAAACAGATAATATCAACAAAATTTCATACGCATTCCTGCCGAGTTGACTGCGCGATGAAAAAGGCGTTCGACCATATGGTTTTCCGACATGGCTAATCTTGGTGTGTCTTTGCAGGTGGAGGAAGCAGTGAAGAGGTTGGATCAGTGGCAGGACAAGAAGGAACCCTTATTGAAGGAGTAATCGATTAGGGCAAAATTATGTTCTGGTGAAGCACTTTGAATTGAGCCGCGCAGATTATTATAGGTGTTAGACAAGGCTACAGCTCAGAAAAGATTTCCTCCTTGATTATTTTCCTATGTTAGATATATAGATATATTTATGAGATTTTGTCTTGATTTTGATTTGATGTAATTGATATTTTGTTATTTGTTACTTTAGATAGTTAACATTTAAAGCCTATAAATAGGCACATGTACCTTTCATCAGCGATGTACAAAAATATTATTAAACACAATATACAGAAGCAATTATGGCTGCCTTTAGCCGCACTCTTGTTACCTTAAAGATATTAATTTCTTGAGATTTTATATGGTATTAAAGCTATCAATTGCGAAAGCATCATAGCCATGAGTTCCGATCTAAGTTACTCAACAGAATTGAGTCCGGCAACTCTCGCTGCTGTTAGCATCTCAATGCCATCCAGTTCAACAATCTTGTCTCTCACCAACCCCGTCATTCCGTCATCCGAAAATTTCATGGGGTCATTCGGTTGTCCAAATCTTGGGGTGAAATTCACTGGGGACAACTATGTGGTGTGGAAAGCTCGAATCCTCCCCTTCCTTCGAGCAAATAAACTAATTTCGATCATCGATGGAACGTTGCCATGTCCTCTACAACAAATTACTCAAACCAATACAGATGGTTTTTCTAATATTGTGCCCAATCCCGAATAACGATAGCTGGTATATGCGGGACTAGATTGCTCTAGGATGGATCTTAAGCACGACAGCCGATTCAATTGTGGGTCAGTTATCTAATATGAGCACCTCTCATGCTGTATGGAATTTCTTCTATGTATCTTTCGCTGCCCAAAACAGTGCGTGAGCTACCTAATTGTGGCTGCAACTTCAGACGATGTGGAAAGGTAATCAAATCGTGATCGAATTTCTTCAACAGGTTACTTTTATATCTGATCAATTGGCCTCCATTGGTGAGATCATCTCACCACAAGAGTACTGAATGCATATCTTTCGAGGCCTAGGAGCTGAGTTTCAAAGCTTAGCTGTTGCAATTTCGGTTCACACTCAGCATGAACAAATAACCAGGAGTCTTTTCACGGCCTTCTCTTGGCTCATGAAGCAATGTTGGAGCTCTAGGAACCACAAACCACCCAACCAGCTGCCTTCGTTGCGCACAACACCAGCTTGGGCCAAAATTCCCATTCATAGAGTGTCTGCGCTTCCAATTTCAACAGCCCCAACTCAAATACGAGACAACAAAGGAATTTTAATCCTCATGGACAGCAGCACAACTTCAATAATCAAGACAACTTTCAGTTCCGAAATTTCAATGGCAACAAAAATCAAAGATGCAGCAATGTAAGGTGTCAAATTTGCAATCGCTTAGGACACAAGGCCGTTGCTTGTCACAATCAATTCAACCAACAATTTGGATTCTCTGAAGGCCACACGCACCAGCAGCAGTCACTTCCACCACAAGTTCAATTGGCTGAGATACCTCCTCCACCATCGATGCTTTCTCCCGATGCCTAGTATCTTGACTCGGGTGCCACACATCACATTACCAACAATCCTCACCAGTTGTCCTCAATTCAGCCATATCATGGCACTGAACAGGTTACCATTGGTAATGGGTCAAGTCTTCCTATCACTCACATAGGTACCCTTATTACTAATGATTTCTGCATGTCTAATATCCTGGTCATTCCATCTATCACTAAAAACTTAATTTCTCTTCGTCAATTCTCTACTGAAAATTTATGTGACTTTATTTTCTCATCGAGCTATTTCTTTGTGAAGTGCCGTCATAAGGGCAAAATCCTTCTCCAGGGGAACATTAATCAAGGCCTTTGCGCACTCTCATCATTGTCACCTACGTCTCCAACTTGCTTCGTTTCTCAAGTGGAGTCACTCACCCTTTGGCATCGTTGTCTTGGTCATGCTGCATTTCCTACTATTTCAAGAATCTTCAATAAGTTGTTAAGTCCTGTTTCAGTTTGTTCAGCTTGTCTTTCCAGCAAGAGTCATAAACAGTCTCATCCACCAACCACTAATAGGTCCAAGGCTCCCCTAAAACTAGTTCATTTTGATATATGGGGGCTTGCTCCTGTCATGTCGTCCCAAAATAATAAATACTATGTTTGCTTTATGGATGATTACTCTAAATTTTCTTGGTTTTATCTTTTTCGCTCTCGTGACCGATTCTTATCCATTGTCACTGTTTTCATCACCTTCGTTAAAAATCAACTCAATAGTAAGGTCAAAGCTTTTCAATCTGACCGTGCAAGAGAGTTTATCTCTGCATCGTTTGTTCAATTATTGCAAGTGAAAGGTATTTTTCATAGGACCTCCTGTCCATGCCCACCCCTTCAGAATGGCTCAGCTGAGCGCAAACATCGCCACATAGTTGAAATGGGACTTGCGAAGTCTATTATGCTTCTGTCCCTTATCATTATTGGGGCTTTGCCTTTAAAGCAGCTATACACATTATCAATCGGCTGCCTACACCAATTCTGCAAAATAAATCACCATGGGAGATCTTATTTCAGATGGTTCCATCTATTGCTCATCTTAGAGTGTTTGGCTGCACAGTGTATCCCAATCTTCGACCCTATGCGAAGAACATACTGCAATCACGGTCACATCGGTGCATTTTCTTGAGTTACCCATCATGATACAAAGCATACCGGTGTTATTCCCCTCAGCATTGATGATTCTACGTTGTTGCTGACGCAGTGTTTGACAAATTAGATCTCCCTTATGCACAAAACACTCCGCAATCATCTTTGGAGGCCGCCACAACCATTCAGCCGCTTATTTCTACCGAGTTGTCTGGAACTCCTCTGCCACAACAACCACCGTGTGAGCCCTATTATCCCTCTAATTGCAATTTGCAATCTGCTAATTCTTTGCTGCAGAATCAGCACAATTTAGGTGTGTCCAAAACCTCACTGCATGAACCCGCTGATGAGTCTCCCTCTCAATCCGCAACTTCACCAATCCTGCCAACAACTTCTCCACCAAATTCACCAGCTCAACCAACACATCTTATGGTGACACGCCTTCGTGATGGCACTTTTTCCCGCAAACATATTCACATTGATCGCATTTATGCATTGGTCACTTCTATGTCAAATTTTGTCATACCTTCTTGCTTTAGTCAGGCTGTGAAAGATGCAAATTGGCGTGCGGCTATGGCGGATGAATACACTACCATCATAAAAAATTAGACCTGGACATTAGTGTCTCCTCCTCTAAATTGTAAACTTATTAGCTGCAAATGGGTCTTCCAGGTTAAGCTCAGTGCCGATGGTTCTCTTGAGTGGTATAAAGCTCGATTGGTTGCAAAGGGCTTCCATCAACAAGAAGGCGTCGACTACAATGATACTTTTAGCCCTATGGTCAACCATGTGATAGTTCACACTGTCCTCTCTGTTGCCTTTTCTCATGGGTGGCAACTCCGACAGCTTGATGTGAAGAACACCTTTCTTCATGGTCACCTAATAGAAGAAATTTTCATGGAGCAACCTCCTGGCTCTGTTGATTCTGCTCATCTCCATTATGTCTGCAAATTATAGCGGTCTCTTTATGATCTTAAACAAGCTCCTCACATTTGGCATCAACGCCTCAGTGCTTTTCTAGTTCAAATGGCCTTCATTCCTTTAGTTGCCGATTCCTCACTCTTTATTCTTCATACAGCTCAGCATAGTATCTTCCTTATGGTTTATGTTGATGACATTATTGTTACCGAGTCACCTAATGCACCCTTGTCAGCTCTCATTAAATCTCTGCGGTAGGAATTTTCTATTAAAGATCTGGGAGAGCTTCATTACTTTCTTGGCATTAAAATACAAGAGACGAACCAAGGCATTATTCTTCATCAGGCTAAATATGTTGCAGATTTACTTATGCGGGCCATGATGACTGAGGCTCGTCCTATTTCCACACCTTGTACCACTTTGGCTGGTGCCTCGTCTGCTCATCTTGGTGCACCCTTCTCCGATCCGCCACTATATCGTAGCATTGTAGGGGCTCTACAGTATCTCACGCTCACTCACCCAGATATCACATATGCTGTCAACACAGCTTGTCAATTCATGCACTCTCCCACTGAGATCCACTGGCAATTTGTTAAAAGGATCCTTAATTTCATTAAAGGCACTCAACAGCATGGTATTCTCCACTCCTAACTCTTCTTTTCAGATGCATGCTTTTTCCGATGCGGGATGGGCTAGTGCTCCATATACTCGTTGCTATGTTGGTGGGTTTGGCATTTTCTTGGGTTCAAATCTCATTTTGTGGAGCTCCTGCAAACAACGGACCGTTGCCCAATCCAATACTGAAGCTGAGTTAAAGTGTCTTGTTGACACCACTGCAGAACTTATTTGGATAGAAGCTCTGCTACGCGATCTTCATGTTCATCTGCCTGCTCCTCCTGTCCTTTGGTGTGATAATCTTTCTGCTATCCATCTTACTGGCAATCCCATCTTCCATGCTTGCACTAAACATGTAAAGATTGACTATCACTTTGTGCGCGAGCATGTGGCCAAAGGACAACTTCATGTTCAGTACATCTCCACTCATGATCAACCAGTCAACATCTCCACTAAAGGCCTCTCCACTCCTCAGTTCCGTCTTCTTTAGATCAAGCTTGCTGTGACTCTTGCCACATCAGCTTGCGGGGGATGTTAGACAAGGCTACAGCTCAGAAAAGATTTCCTCCTTGATTATTTTCCTGTGTTAAAGATATAGATATATTTAGGAGATTTTGTCTTGATTTTGATTTGATGTAATTGGTATTTTGTTATTTGTTACTTTAGATAGTTAACCTTTAAAGCCGATAAATAGGCACATGTACCTTTCATTAGCGATGTACAAAAATATTATCAAACACAATATACAGGAGCAATTATGGCCACCTTTAGCCGCACTCTTGTTATCTTAAGATATTAATTGCTTGAGATTTTACAATAGGAAAAGGAGCAAAGGCTTCAGATGAAGCATATTGGTTTATTTCTTTAGTCACCAGTCTTTCGCACCACACCAACTACAATATTGAATCCTTTTTAATTCTTTTTTTTTTCCTTCTCCGACAGCAAGAGGTGCCTTTTGGCTTGCAAACAATACGCATTTCGAATTAATAAAATATCCGTGGGATTTGTGTGGGATCCACGCGGTAGAAACCTGAATACTTTTACCCAAGGAGATTATTATGAGGAAGCCCGATATTGAGTCCATCTATGTATCCGGTTGAGCCTACGTCCACTCGAAAACTCAGATAATTTTGAGTAATGTGCCAATTAAGATATATTAGCTGCTCTATTTTACGGCACATATTTTTGTTGTAAGGCTTGTTTCAACTAGCACCCTCGCACATGTGCCTTAACCGTTTGGACAACCCTTTTTCACTAATCTAATTTGATGGAACGTACTGCGGTTAACTTGGGAGCGCCCGGCGAAGTTGATCATAGACAAGAAAAATCTAATCCCAGCCCCAGCCCTGAAAGCTTCACATCTCACTTTTCAAATCATCCATCAAAGACAGTAAATGTGTATAAGTTAAGGTCTTTATGGGGGAGATTAACCATTGTTCATCAAAATGGAATGCATTTTTATGTTTCGAAACTCAGATATTTTAGCTCTCATATCACCTGGCGATTTTGCTATTATAATCATCATCACTGGTTTTAGTTTTCCATCACTCCCGAGTAGTGATGAGAATCGAGTCGATTTCACTAAGTCATTTGCATCTCTTTTCTTCTCTTTTCTTTTAGGTTTTTCGGTTTTCATTTTGCCTCAAGTAACAGTTGCAATTCTGAGTTGACATTACCGAGTTTTAAGCCTTTAGCCATGCAGTCAAACTTGTGATTTAATTTCTCTCTAAGAAGAAGATGCTCATCCGAATAGTTTTATTTAGTTGGAAAAAATTGGATTCGAAATCAATCAGTAAGAATCAAATAATGTGTCTGTCGTCTCATTTCCAGTCATGGCGTGGAAAGAGAACCGAATTGCTACTGTGCGTCTCTCTTGTTTCTTTTTGCATTCATGCTCACAATGAGCCAGAGCCTGGTTTCTCTTTGTAGTTTCTAGATTACCTTGATGCTGTTTCAGTCTTTTGGCTTACTGATGATCTCAGCTAAAAATTTGCCTTAGTCTCAATTCTTACACAATAAGTAATCGTGCTTGAATCGACGTACAGGTCACTAAAGCTGGTGGTGCGAAATGGAAATCCATGTCAGAAGCTGTAAAATATTGTTCCTCAATGCAGCATTAGCTCACAAAAGCTGTGAAGCCCAAGAAAAAAAAAACGAACTGCTATAAAATACGATGGACCTCTTGATTCAGCCTACTGTTTATGCAGGAGAAACATCCTTATGCAAAAGAAGGCGGGATATGAGAAAGCTATAAGAATGAGGTATTTTCCTTTCTCAATTGGAGTTTAAGTTTGAATTAGTGTTGCTTGTATGATGCTTCCGAAGAAAATGAAGAGAGCATGTAGCTTCTCGCTGTAAACCCAAACCAAATGTGGCAGCTTCCCCGAAATTAAGCTAAATATGTTCGTTTCCTGGCCTGATGCTAGAATGTCAATGAAGTTGAAGCGGAACCTGCAGCTCATCCGAAAAATCTACTTCTAAATCAACTTCTGAGGTTGATGATGAAGAGGAAGACAGTTCTTAGGTAATCATCAATACTTTCCTATCTTAGGGTGTTCTTGATTTCCAGAAAGAATAGATAGGGTAAGGAGGAGACTAAACATTCTCAGATGATTTGACATTTGAATTTGGCTAGCAACGTCATGAATGTCTGGGTTTTCGGCAAACCAATTATTCAAGACCCGGCAGTCACTAACCAGTTAGTTATCGGCTTGTTTCAGGTTGATGCAGAGCTTTGGATGTGGAAGTCCCCAGAGGCAGAGGCAACAAAGATAACTTTTTTCTTCCTAGGTTTAACTACTATGTTGGTAGTTCTAAGCCCCCACACACCAAAACACACACACCCCCACACCAGTAAAACTTAGAAGCATAGTCATTACTGCGCATCATCAACACTCCACACTATTTTGGTATTAATCAGTTCGACAATCATGAGAATTGCAGGAATGGACATTGTCATAATGTAGCAACATTGCTTTATCTTTCGGTAGGACCAGATTACTAAAGAACTCAAAACCTCATCTCCCTGGTAGTATCTGCCTTTGTGCCTCTCGACATTTCTTTTGTTCTTTTATTTGGGGATACAAAAACCACTGAGTTTTGGAAAGCGCATGATACTGATAAAGCTTCGTTCTGCAACATTTTCTGTTGGTGCGATTCTGGCATGTTGACGATCCAAACTGGATGTTTACTATAAAGTCACGAGATTATAAATGTCTTATGGGGTAGTTAGCTCTGATTGCTGATAATTAATAATGAGCTTAAGAGTCCAGTCGTCCTATCGAACCTGCACCCGTGCTGTAATGCGCTTTTACACAGCCAATGATCTAAAGGAGATACAGAAAAACAACGAAGAGAAACTTTCAAGATATATGCATCGTTAGCTGAGATCAGCAAGAATGGGAAGACAAGAATATCATTTTTTCCTGGCACTCCATAAAAATGCAGATTTGCAGTCAAACCAAACATTTTTTCATATTGATATGCCTGCGTTCTTGGTATTTTATAGATGAGAAATTTCGCTAAACAAATCCCCATGAAGGCAAGAGAAACGAGAAATCAAGTAAAGTTGCATCCATGGTCAAATTATCCAAGGACATGTAAGGATGAACACGATGAGATAGTCTTTTGAAAAATAATTACCAAGCAAAACCTTAACGGATTACTTCCAAGGTGAAGAAATGCAACTGGTACAAGTTACAAACAAAAGATATGGAGAAGAATGGTACAGCAAGAAAAAGAAATAGGGCCATCACTTTTTCTTCGCTGATTTTCCTTCCTTTAATCTGACAACTTCATTGGCATATCTCACACCCTTCCCCTTGTAAGGTTCTGGAGGTCTCCACCTTCTGACTGAAGCAGCAAATTGACCAATTGCACACTTATCGTAACCGCTGACGACGATCCTGGTGTTTTCCTCTACCTTCACTTGTATGCCCTTTGGAATGGCCATCCTGACTGGATGGGAAAACCCCAGACTCAAAACCAAATCCCTGCCCTCCAACATTGCCCTATACCCCACTCCGACCAATTGAAGTCTCTTTTCAAACCCTTTGGATACTCCCACAATCATGTTATCTGTAAGTGTCCTGCAAATGCGAGATTCAATCGACGCGTGAATATGAAATGCTATAAAGGACCCTTCAGTAAAGAAGTCGGTTTTGGATGGAGATGAAGAAGGCATATCAGGTATGACCAAGAGAAAGGGTACTGCAAGTGACGCATGAATAGTTCCTTCTTCCGCTGATCATGCAGCAATCATAAACTTCATCCTAGACGTTCTAGCTGTCTATAAAATCCACGATGATGTTTAAATTTATGAAAGTTCCACAAGTTGATGCTGGAGCTGACAAATTTCCATTCCATCTGTCTATACCCTCTTAGGAAAGGATACATTATGTAACAGAGGTCGAGGTCTATCACAGGTAATTCATTCATTTTAAGTTGAAGAGATGACTTCCAAGCGCGTCAATGTGTTTTCAACACGTGTCTTCCCAAGTATAGGTCTGCTTATTACAGATTTATACAAGTCCCATAAATGGCAGACAACAAATAATCTCTTCAAAGCTTAGATTAAGCACTGCCAAGCATCATTATAGCCAGGAAAATGCCACATTAGCCTACACTTTCCACAACTGGATGCTACCTCTGAATCTTCCGTAAGTAGCAATCTAGTTGTCATTCTACTCGAGAGGAGAGAGAGGAAGCACAACAACCTCAACAACTTATAGTTGATTCAATCAAAAGAAACGAGAACATAATGAAGAGACTTGCAAGAATAGCCAAGTAAGAGCTCACCTAAAAAGGCCATGCATTTGGTTGGCCCTTCTAGTTTCAAATGCTTTGTTCACCTTGAGATATCCGGACTCTTGCTTCTCAACTTTCACTTCTCGTGGATAATTCTGTGAAAGCTCTCCGAGTGGACCTTTCACTTTCAAGGACTGGCCCTCCAATATTATTGTCACATTCTTTGGCACCTCAATCGGCTGCTTCCCTATGCGAGATTCCTTACATTCTATATTCCTCCTTGTGAATCCAACATGAGTTACAGGAGCAGAAGAAATACATATGCCACTTCTTTCACCCAAAAATGCTGATCTCAGTTTGCTGTAACATGATAAACAGAGAATGTTCTGACAATTAGTACTCAGATTTGATAAGTTGCTCCACACTGAAAGGATCAACATAAAATTGGATAACAAACTCTTACTCCCAAACTCTCATCAAGGAGCAAGAGAAATGGATAACGTACAAGAACCTCCTATATAGATACTGCTACCGTATGAAGAGAAAAATAAATTTGAGGTTCGATTGGAAAAAAAAGTCTTATCCCCAATGAACTAAAAAGAGCTTTCTGGCACTGTGGCATGGTCTGATTGATTCTGTTATACATTAAACTGTGCCTTTTGGCTTCAAATCTGAAGAAATGACGATACTTCTCTGGGAAAAAAAGACAAGAATTTCTCGACATTTCATTGGCGAGAGGAGAGCCTTATGCCATAGAAGAAAACAGAAAAACACATCAATAATATGTAAATCCCAGGCCACAGAGCTGCAAAGAAGCCCTTATGGTTTTCTCATTTCTTTTTCTAAGCATTTTGCACAACCAAAGAGGTGGCTTTTCTTGTACATGAGAAGGAAACCATCACGAACTTTTACAAGAAAGCGAAGGTGTAGGATTTAGACCATAAACCAGGAATTGCTTCATTACCAAATGAGAGAGTCCTAGAGCAAAACCCAATATCGTCAAGTCAGCAAAAGCACAAAGCTTCAACATTTTTGCCAAACACCACAATTCACCACCTTAACTGAATGGAATCAATGCAGACCCAAATCTAATCTGAAGAAAAAATCCAACTTCCACCGTAACCAACAGGCCAACATTCTAAAGGACAGACATAACTCGACGAAATGTATAAAGCGCAGGGCATCAAGAGCCATAACACGCCCTCCACTGACTACGCATACCTAATCACTCCATACCCTCTCTAAGTCTCAAGTACCCAGAAGCTGAAAATATAAATTCTAACTGAATCGAATCGATGCAGACCCAATCTAATTTGAAAAAGAATGAACTTCCATCGTAATCAACAGCCCAACCTCCAAATGACAGACATAACTCGATGAAATGCATAAAGCGCCGGACATCAAGAGCCGTAACACGCCCTCCACTGACCACGCATACCCCCAACCACTCCACACCCACTCAAATTCTCACGTACCCAGAAGCTGAATTTCAGTATAAATTCGAATTGGACACCCGCAGGCCCAGAAAGAACGCGGGGGCCACAAACGAGCGCCCACACAACGCGTCGTGCTCGGACCAAGAACGCCGCACCCGCGGCGAACTCGACAACGAACGAAAGAACTACAAGAAAAGGAGGCGCTGACCATGTCTGCAGTGGATAACAGAGGGAAGAGACCATCGTCACGACCCAGAGCGCATCGGCTGGGAAGAGAGAGACAGAGAGAGAGCGGGTGTGCCCGAGCGCCGAAGTTGCCCAGAGGACGCTCGCGAGCCTCGAACGTCTTGTGTTTTGTTATCCGGAATCCAAAACGCAACTATTATCCATTTTTGCGGCTCGGGAGCAATTTCTCCCCAAGAAGACGTGATTGCCCCTCACCTACAACCGAAACCTCCAAAGTGCCCTTCCCGTTGAAGCAAGAGCACATCAAAATTCCAAACGTTTTTCAGTGCATCCATCTTTGAAAGAGCTAGTTTTGTCATCTCGATTGATTTTCCATACTACACAACCAATGTGTTATGTATACATATGATTTAATTTGATATTAGATGAGGCGTGAGAAAGAGTTCGAATCGAATGAGCGATATAGATAAATAATCATCTTAATGTGTATGTCTCTTGAAGAAATAACTCTTTGCAAAACAATGCATTAAACATGTATGCACTTTGATACGACAATATGGTAGATCAATCTTGATATACTCGGAATTATTTAACCCACAACTAGTGTAATGCCATCTCCACTGTCTTTGGCTATTTCTTTATTTGGAAAAAGTAGCGATTCATCTACAACTGGTACCGAAATTCGAATTCTAATACACTGTTTTTCTTGTGCTCTATGCAATCGCTCTTTTCTTAATAAGAAATACTCTTAATTAAGTTTCAAGATCCATGTAAACATGTTTCTCTAGCCTGGGCTTAAGTTTATCCCTGTCAGAGATTCAGATATTGGAGCTGAGGGTTGGCCCTGATTTCCTAGAAAGAGGAGGCCTCAGGCCCACAGGAAGCCAGCTCAAGCAATAAGTGGAAACGTGTTTGGGGAAAATTGCCAAGTAAAAAACTCCCAAAAACTTTTTAAGTAGCTTGAAAATTGCATTTATCAAATTGGTGACGGTAACCGGGCATCACAAGTTCATTAGTTTTTGACAGAGCCGAAAAGTCTTTTTCTTTCTGTTTTCTCTCCGTTGTCTTCTTCAACCTTCAGTCATGGAGGGAGGGTTTGAACTAGTCTTACCCTTCCCTCCCTCTCTTGTTTGTGTTTTTTTTCCTCTCCTGATTTAAATCTAGGAGCTCTCTTCTCCCGATCTAGTTTTGGATCCGAATGTTTGAACTCTCCCGATTTAGTTATAGATTTAGGAGTTATCTTCTCCCATTCTAGGTTTAGAAGTTTAATAAATATGTTGTTGGAAATTCGATATCCCTCTACTATGTCCTTGAAAAGGTCGTCTACCTCAAACTTATGGCGCGCTAAACCACAAATTTTTGCTCTTCCAAATGTTAGCTCTATGTTTGGTGCAAGCGAAGCCAAACCTAAGCGCGCACTGTCAATTGGCAACGCCATATTTTTGAAGAAGGAATTTTCAACGTGTGCTTATCATTAACAAACATACAAGATCCAATAATCGATCGCCAATTATTTCATTTGACAAATTCATTTTTGTGGAACAGTGTGTGTTTTAACCCTACTAACACTCTATTGATCTTCTTTGTTTTCTGGATTTAGCTTTGTTTTGCATTATTTTGGATTTTACTTTGTTTCGATTTACTTTATCATAAGAGAGTATGTACTTTTCATGTATCTTTTTGAGTAATGAATATAATTTTCTTTCGACCAAAAAAAAATTGGTGACAGTACAGAAAAGGTTCTCGATCTCGCCGCTTTACATGTCAAAAGAAAAAATCAAGAGAATGCATTAAGGTTCAAGAAGATGCTCCAACATCAACGACATATATTTCTCATTTAGATGAGAGCATCCTTATAGCTCATCATCTCACCTAATAAAGAGTGTTCTTGATAGGTAGATATATGCAAATCTAAACATATATGTTGAAATTGTCCACGAGCATATTTTTTTCTCGATATGTGAAAACTAATTAATTCATTTTTACAACACGGGTGATTAATAAACCAGGTTGGTCATATTCTTCTGACGTTACACGATTAGCTCTTTAGTAAATTCTCAGGGAAAGTTACCAAAATATTCCTAAACCTATTATAATTGTGCCAATTCAATCATAAACCTTTTTTTGTGTTAATTCAGTCTATCCGGTCAATTTTGATCGGCCGGTGCTGATGTGGACGCTGACATGGCAATTTTAAAATATTTTTTGAATATTTATTTATTTTTTTCCTTTTTTTGGTCCGTTCATCTTCAACCTCTAGCTAGTTGCCAGTTTGGCGACTAGCCAAAGGCTAGGGCTGGAGAGGCCGACCTCACCGTTGTTGGGTGAGGACGAGCCTCGACCTCACCAGATTTGGTGATGAGGAATCTCCAAATTTGGCGAGATTGGCGAGGGCTCGTCCTCGCCGTTATGCCGTTGCTGGGTGAGGATGAGCCTTGTCGGCAACTGGAAAGGTCGGCCTTGCCCAACAACGCGCGAGAGTTCATCCTTGTTAGCAATTGGCAAGGTCGGCCTCGCCAATGACTAGTTAGAGGTTGAAGATGAAGAAAGAAAAAAAAAAGAAAAGAAAAAAAAAGAGAGAAAAATTGATAAAATTTTTAAAAAAAAATAAAAATTTCCACGTAAGCATTGGTCAAATGGCCAACGCTGGTTGGCGTCTACGTCAGGACCGACTAGCCAAAATTGGCCGGTTGGCACAAATATAAAAGGTTTATGATTGACTTGGCACAAAAAAAGGTTTATACTTGAATTGACATAATTGTAGGTTTATGAGTATTTTCATAATTCTCCCTAAATTCTTGCAAGCATGCGATGCTATCAATGGCAATAGACACTGTGACTAAACCTAATGTGCGACGCACCAGAACATCATGCACGATACGTGCCTTTTATCATTACTAATCTTTATTAATAATTAGGCCAGCGGAAGTTAAAATCTGAACATGTTTTAAACATAAAAATCACACAAGTTTAGTCAAAGTACTTATGCTTCTTGTTAACACAACTTATCAAATTTACAAGTCTAGACAAACATCATATAAGCACAAAAAATAAAAAGTCTGAGTAGGTCGATGTTGCCAATCTCCATACTAGATTATACTCCAAAAGTTTGACTGGACAAAGTTTGATGACATCATGGATTGATAACTTCGCCCTCCGTTTCGAGACCATCATCATCTATGTTGAAGCCCCTCAACAGGCCAACTAACTCGCCGTTGAGATTACAATACCATGCAACAAAACGACAATGAACCCATTTGGCAAATCCCACGTCGATCTGGACAGTAGAGCTACATTTAGTATATAGTGCTTTGAACTTAGATACAGACACACTTTCATAGACACATTCATAATACATAGGAACTCCAAAATGCACAGGCTGTGGAACATCCATCCTACATGTCTGAAAAATAAAGGAATAAGCCGAGACCTAGTAAATGAAATCTCTAGTTTTAAGTTAGGAAAATCAGCTTACCACTTCACCTGACACAAACAATATGCATGCATAACAAACAGTATGCAAAGAACTTGAATAAATGTTATACATTTTTCATCTGGATATGCCATAATGATCTAATCAATTCAATATTCCATAATAATTTCATTCAGACGCAGTCATATGATGTAAAACATTCATGTTCATGCGTTAGGTTTATTACTTCTTCATCTCGAATAGTCTTGGGGCATCCCTATCAATGGGGCATATAAACTCTGAGGCATTTCGGTACACCTTTTGGGGCATCCCAACCAATGGAACATCTTGACTACCGAGGCATCTTGACCAACAGGACATCCCGATACATAGGGCATCGTCACCATTGATTTGTAGGTGACAGAATTTATATTATTCTCATGCAAGCCATGACAAACAAGTATTTGCATGCATATACTTACCTTCTTTTTATATCACATATCCCTTAAAGCAATGAAATGCATCATTCAAGCAAAAAAGTATGAAGCAATATGGATTCAGACTCAAAAGACTAAAGTCTACTCAAGTTTAGAAAGTACATATATCCAGATTTTGAGATAAAATCTACTCGGTTTAGAAAATACATATATCCATATTTTGAAAATAAACGCTTACTCGAGTTCAAAATACACAGGTCCAGATTTTGAAAATAAAATCTACTCGAGTTCAAAATACATATGTCCAGATTTTGAAAATAAAGCCTACTTGAGTTCAAAATACATATGTTCAGATTTTGAGAGTAAGTTCTGGTCGATTTTAAAAGCAGACATGTTCAGATTCTAATAGTAAAATCTGCTTAGTTTCAAAGATAGACATGTCCAGATTCTAATGGTAAAATCTGCTCAGTTTCAAAGTTAGACATGTCCAGATTATGACAGTAAAATCTGTTTGGTTTTAAAAGTAGACATGTCCAGATTTTCACAATAAATTCTATTTGGTTTCAAAGATAGGCATATCCAGATTCTGACAGTAAATTCTGTTTGGTTTCAAAATAGGCATGTCCAGATTCTAATAGAAAATTTGTTCGTTCTCAAAAATAGACCTGTCCAGATTTTAACAGTAAAGTTTGTTCAGTTTTAAAAGTAACCAGAATCAGACTTTGAGGCTAAAATCTGTTCAGTTCAAAAGTAAACAAAATCAGGATTTGAGGCTAAAATCTGCTCAGTTCAGAAGTAAACAGAATTAGGATTTGAGTTTAAAATATGATCAGTTCAGAAGTAAATAGAATTAGATTTTGAGATTAAAATTTGCTTAGTTTAGAAATCAATAGATTTTTACAAATGCCGGTTAAGTCTGAACCTAAAATATGACTTTATCCAAGTTCAAATTCATCATTTCCATTCATTACATGTACCCCCACTTAAGTCAAATGATTAAGTACCTTTTGAACATGCATGAAATTAGCAAAAATAAATCCAACCATCACCTCAAATATGATGTTTTCAGGTTCAGATTTAACAATTTAATTTGCCAATAATACCACACTTTAAGAAAACAATCCACACACATTCTGAACACGTACAAGGCTAGCAAAACAAACCAGCAACCACCAAATCTACCATATTATAGCACATAAGATAGCATATCCCAGCCATTCAAGTTAAAAGCGACAAGTAGATTCATCTAACTTAATTCTAAAGTCTTCACTTATCTTGTCTAAATCTGAACGCCCAAAACCAGCTTGTAGATTTTGGATCGGGTGTTGATGAAAGTAGATTTTTTCTGAAGGTTGACGGTGAAGAAGAGAGTTACAGTTTGGGGTGAAAATTCCCTTCGATGTTATCAAGATGAAAATGAAACAGCGGAGTACACTTTGAGGTGGATAATTGCATGTACTCCTAGGTGGCATTTTCTTCTTTCCATCCACGGTCAGGTGTATGAAGTCAAGACACATTAGGGATGAGTAATAGCCAAGTAATGATGGCTTGTGGCTAGGTGTCAAGTTAATGCAAGAAACTTGGTTTAAAGAAGGGCATGTGGCATATTTGATTCCTCTAAGTATGGTCATGCATGAATCCTCCATAGGCCACGTGAGAGTAAGGTGTCTTGAGGAAATTTTGTGAGAATTAAGAATAAAAACAGAATATCTTCCCCCCTTAACACTAATTAGCAATTAATTAATGGTTATCAATAATTAACTAAAGTTTAACTAATAATATTATCCATTAACTATTAAGACAAAGGTAAATTTAATTAATACCGTATTACTGGTAACATACACATCAACGTTTAGAAATACTAAACACATCGAACTCAAAATGATTACGTTCCCAAATTCGCACCTCACAATTTGCGGTCCAATGACGATTTCTATGCATCCACACAAATACTAAGCTAAATAATACTTAGCTTTATAATCTAAGTATCATTATCGAACACGGAAAATTTTTAATATCACATGCATATTTTTACGAAATTTTCGGATGTTACGTAACGTCTCGAAATCATTCGACAACCTATCGCAATTTGAAAGATATTTCATGTGTGCTCACGAGGTACACCACGTTAATTCCTTTGACTATAGCACCTACCGTGGGCACCATACCATGTGGACTTCGCCTTGGTCGGCATCACTTTAGTAGTAATCAGCGTCCTAAAAAGTATCAATCATTCCCGCGGGTCCCGATTTGTGTGTGGATTCTAGGGTCTCCACATATGTTTGTGTATGAACATCTAGGAGTTTGGATTGCCACAATTTTCGTCCTAGCTGCACATGCTTCGTTGGCTGACACTTCTAACGTAGGCCGGTCAACCTAATTATGAATGGCGACTTTTTAGGCTCTAGTGTTTGATTTGAGCGAAAAAAAAATTTTGTCAATTGATTTTAACTTCCACACGTTTTATTTACTGAAATTGATCGATTAACGAAATTATTTACAGTAGAAAAATATATGCAAGCTTAGAGTTTGGAAAATGAATTCCCTAACTTGGAAAGGGAAAAATATTTTTCTAGAACACGATTTCCTAGAAAAAAACAAATTTTATTGCGAAAATTTTCCTTGAAAGGGGTGCGATTGTTTCACCGATAACTTCATGTAAATCAGTTGATTCGTTTTTATTTGTTTGGTGATTTAGGAAAATTGATGTTCATCTTGCCGGAGAAGTCGTTTTCCCATAATCTAAACTCGATATTTTCAGTTCATGACAAACCTTTTATGGAGATCGATTAGTTTATCGTCATCAAAACATTGAAAAGTCGGAAAATAATTTCTCAAAAATAATTTTCCTTAAAAAAAAAACCCTAAGTGAGTACCCGAATCGCCCATCTATCCTCCTGAGGAGAGGTTCGTTTGTACCAGTAACTGGATTACGGACGAGTGCTCTTGAAGTAGTTGATCCAATTCCAAAATCTTGGATTGAGTCGGCACACCATTTTCTTCTTCCGTTTTCTCAGAGGGACTAGAGGACTCATACGGTCTGTATCGGCAACACGTTTCTCTCGCAACTCAATCGCAAATCCATCACGCAACTCTCCATATTGTGCGTTGTGTGGGAAAACGGGTCGTCCACGACTATAAAATACAGTCGTGTTCGTCAAATTCAGTGACGAGTTCGAAAACGAAAGGCTCTTCGATCTTATAAACCAAATGGTTTTGTCCAAATCGTCATCAGATAGCATACAATAAGTTCTAGAACAAAGGGTGAGTATCAGGAAGGAGATTTCAACATCTAATCATTGAGATCTTTGCCTGAATAGCTACCGTGCAAATAACAATATTATATACTTATCGTGACCTTACATTCCAATGTCCAATCGGATTTTAACGTTTGTAATCTATGATTCCACATATGTTCTCAAACAAGATTCGTGTTTGAATAAGATATTAGGGGCGGGGGCGGGGCGGGGGGGGGGGCGGGGGCGGTGTGTGATTAATAGTTTGGTGGGCTGTAGGCTTCTATGAGCTCCATGTTTCCGACGCTGGCCCCCAATGACTGTAGCCCGCGACCCCATTTTCCAAGTAGTTGTTGCGGAGACATAAGCCAAGATAGATTGCTTAAATAGCAGTAAGTTTACAAAAATCGCCGATTTGATATTTTATCTTCTTACTTATTAACGGGTTTGGCGATGAATCAACAATTCAAAGTGCTTTTCTTGCGTATTCTTCGTGTAGGTCGGAACTTACCCAACAAGGAATTTCGCTATAGAGGAGGAATTGAGAAAGAACCATCAACTACAACCCCAAAAGAACCAGATTTCGTAAACAACATAGAGGGAGTTATACATTTGTGTATTGATAAGACCATTCACTATTTTTTGAAGCTCGATCTCTCCCCCGGATAAACCATGCAGCCAATTCTTCTATTCTACATGAAATTTATGGTTTCCGATGAGAAAACATTTCTCATTGGTAACAAATAGTTATCCATTAAGTGGGGAAATCCTATTTTCAAAGCCAAATTCTTATGCCTATACTCTTGCATAGATCCTCCTTTTCTTCCGAAAAAAGGGAAGTCTATCTAAAGAAATGATTTATCGAAATAGTGAGTCACCATTGATATCGACCCATCTGAGAGATAGTTCCCTAATAAACTGAGGGATAAGTAATTCGACTCACTCCAACACTCCACCTTTGTCATATATTCCATACATCAACTAGATAGAGATCACCCCTTTCATTTTGGGGTGACGGAGGGATCGTATCAAAACAAGCCATTTATGGATATTATCAGGGGGTTCGTGCAGATTCTTTTGTCGACGGATGCTCCTATTACACTCGTAGTCTCTGAAGGATGAAAACCAACTATGTAGCATTGGGATGAAGTGAGTTCTTTAGGGTCAATTAGGGCTTGGTTAGGGTTTCGTTTTTGGCGCCTAGCGTTCGGCATGAGAAAGACAAACACTAGCCAATGAACTATTTTTTTTAATAGGTTTGTTAGAAGTATGAAGGGTAAAGTTGTCTTTACATATAAAAGGTAAAGTTGTCTTTAGAAACTTTAGGGTTTATTTTGATGTATATATTGAACTTTATTGAATAATACAAAGCACTTTTCCCTCTCACATGGTATCAAAGCAAGGTTCTTAAACCTAAAGGTTCTAAAGACAACTTTACCCTTTATATCTAAAGACAACTTTACCCTTCATAATTCTAACACTTCCCCTCAAGTTGAAGCATAGATATTAATCATGCCCAGCTTGTTACAAATATAATCCGTCCTCCCATTACCCAGAGGCTTAGTAAACATGTTTGCAAGTTGTTCACTAGTTCGAACGTGATCAGGAAGAATCAATTCACTCTGCAACTTTTCTCGAATAAAATGACAATCAACCTCAATATGTTTTGTTCTCTCGTGAAACACAGGATTGGAAGCTATATGCACAGCAGCTTTATTATCACAACATAGAGTCATAGGTATTGAAATTTTAAAGCCTAACTCAGTTAATAACTGCTGAATATATACTAATTCACATATCACCTGTGCTATGGCTCTATATTCTGACTCAGCACTGGAGCGAGCAACAACACTGTGTTTCTATACTAGATTTTCTCCAATCAATGTACAATAGCCAGTGGTTGACCTTCTATCATCTGGAGATCCTGCCCAATTAGCATTAGAAAATCCTTCAACTCTACTATGACTATGGTTTTGGTAAACAATTCATTTCCCTAGAGTCTTTTTCAAGTACCTTAGTATTCGAATAACTGCATCCCAGTGAGATGTACGGGGTGAAGATAGAAACCGGTTTACCACACTGACTGGAAAAGCAATGTCTGATCGAGTAACTGTGAGATAATTCAGCTTACTAGCCAGTCTTCTATATCTCTCAAGATTTTCAAGAATTTCTCCATCCTCAGCAGCCAATTAAACCCCTTGTTCCATGGGTGAATCAAGAGGCTTTGATCCCAACATACCTGTCTCAGTAAGCAAATCCAATACATATTTTCGTTGTGACAAAACAATACCTTTCTATGGCTGTGCAACTTCAATTCCTAGGAAATACTTCAACTTCCCTAAGTCCTTAGTCATAAACTGTTGCTAAAGATAGATTTTTAGTTTAGCTATACCAACCAAATCATCTCCTATGATGATATTATCATCAACATTCACAATCAAGAATAGTTTGCCTCCCCTTGACTGTTTATAAAAGAAAGAATGATCATTTCCATACCTAGACAGTCCAAAAGAAAGTACAGCTTCAGAAAACCTTCCAAACCATGCCCGTGGGGATTGCTTCAAACCATATAGAGACTTTTTTATTTGCAAACCAGTCCCCCAGACTCCTCTTGTGCAACAAACTCGGGAGGTTGCTCCATATAAACTTCTTCATTAAGAGTACCATGCAAGAAAGCATTCTTAACATCAAGCTGAAACAATGGCCAATTATATGTTGCAGCTAGAGAAATCAAAATTCAAATAGAAGTAAGTTTAGCAACATGAGAAAAAGTATCCGCATAGTCAATCCCATACACCTGAGCATATCCTTTGGTAACAAGCCTTGCTTTTAAACGAGCAAGAGAACCATCAGGATTGACTTTCACAGTATATACCCATCGACAACCAATAGTAGTTTTGCCTGGAGGAAGAGGTACTAAATCCCAAGTTTGATTAACCTGGAGAGCCTTTAATTCTTCTTCCATTACTGTCCTCCAGCCAGAACTTTATAATGCCTCAGCTAGAGACTTAGGAATAGGATGTTGTTTAACAGTAGATAAAAAGGATCGAAAAGAAAAAGACACAGAAGAGTATGAGATAAAGTTTGTAATAGAGTGTTGAGTACAAGCTCGTGTACATTTGCAATGAGCAATAGGGAGATCAAGATCAGATATAAGAGGATAGATTATATTTGTAATAAGTTGGGCATGATTAATATCTATGCTTCAGCTTGAGGGGGAGTGTTAGAAGTATGAAGGGTAAAGTTGTCTTTAGAACCTTTAGGGCTTATTTTGATGTATATATTAAACTTTATTGAATAATACAAAGCACTTTTCCCTCTCACAAGGTTAAAAGGGAAAAAGTCATAAGAGACTCCAAATTATATCAATCGTGACACATTTACCATGTACTTTTTTTGTGACATTAAAGATCCCAAACTATGCCCACCGTGACATAATTAACCTGAATCTTTTCTTGTGATATAAAAAATCCCAAACTTATACTTATGTGACAAATTTACTTTTCGTCAATGTTCTGTTAGTTGATTTTTCGACCAGAATAACGTCGTTTTTTATTTTACTTAAGTCATGTGGGCACCATATCAACATTATTTGTTTTGTGGCATCCATAAAGATAGATTTTTAACGGTTCTCATTGACAGAACTTTCACGGAATGTAAAAATGTCACAAACATACAAGTTTTGGATTTTTTGTGTCATAGAAAAAAGTTTAAGGTAAAATGTGTTATATTAGACATAGTTTAGGGTTTTTAGTGGCTTTTGTCCTAAGTTAAATGTATGTAACTGATTATTATCTTATTCAACCATCGTCGTCGAATTAGACTGCCATCGCACCTCAGGTGAACGATTGAGATACCGTCATAGGTATGGCCACAACAAATTTTCATTTTTAAGGTAGAAAGCCTTTTATGTGTATATGAAAGTGAAAGTACCATGACTTTCTATTAGAATAAGTATCGAAGGAAAAGAGATTTCATCCTATTATTTTTGACTAAAAAGTGTTGTTAACATCTTAATAACCTTATACCTCTACATGTTCATGCCTTGCGCAATTCCTAGAGCCTTTCAAATGGTTAAAACACAATCAACAATTATTTTGTTGCAAATACAGCAACATGATTATGATGGGAAATAATATATGCAAGTTTTAAGAGCAATGATATGGAAATAACACGGATGATGGGAAATTACAAATATTATCATCAACTTTGTTCTCCATATCAAATACCCGAATCAAATTCGAAACCTACAATTATTATCCTTAGTTTCGAATTGCATCTCCCTCCCTCACATAATTTATTATGTTATTATTTTTTGGAACCGAAATCTCCGGAAACGTGAAGACATGGCTAAAATTGCCGAAAAACTGCCATAGGCAGCTATGTTGTAAATACCATAAATACTAATGTTCGTATACTGGAGAAAGCCCTTATGCCCAAACAAACTTGTTATCTTTTAATTATCTTTTCTTTCATACACCGTATTTTTAATTTCCAGACTCGTGTCATCAATTAAATTCCATCGTATATCTTTGTTATATATCCTGAGTGCCACGTCATCGATTAAATTCCAACGTTGTATTTTTGCGTTCTCAAGCTTTGTTGTCGATTAAATCTCGGCGCAGTTTGTGTACATTTGGTTTCGTTTGAAGTAAAATTATCGATTCTCTTGTCTACCCATAATATTTCCTGTTCAGAGCCCTCACAGAACCTGTCTCCTCTAATAAAAATCGAAAAACGACTTTCGGCGAAAGATATTTCGTTGCCGAATCCAATTCGAGCGAAACGGCTAGATTGCATCGGATCGAGTTCAAATTTGATTCAAATTGAGACTATCGAAATGCAATTTAACTTAGGATTGCAAAAAAAATAATATCGTCGACTCTTCCGTACAAATAGATGCCCCACCTCACGTTTCAAAACCCACAATTCCCACGTCATTTCAAAGCAATCGAGATAGAAATTAAACCGGATCAAACTCGCGATTCAGTACCTTCCAATTCGGATCAAATCGAAAACTCAACATCAATCCCAATCAAGTTGGTTTATCAATCCATTAGTCCATGGGGCCAGACTTTATTTAAATTAGGCAGCCCGCGGATTAAAATCGCACATTGTTGACAAATCAGCCCTTTTCTTTTGGGAGGAGCGGGGGGTGCGCACTGCATCGAAAGCTTCCCCAAATTGCCCCTCCATTTGGGAAACGAGTTGGACAAATCAGCCGGCAATTTGGACTATGCCCCTATTCACACCGCCCTCCTCCCCCCCCCCCCTTTCCTTTCGTCAGCACGCCGGTCAACCATCCCCGTTAAATCAGTCGCGTTCGTAGCAACAAGGTCGTTGCAACCGATTGCAACACCAAAAGGGTGGGGCCCCCAACAATTAAATCAAATCAAATTAAATTCATCACCGCCTCCCTAAAAATATCGCACCCCTTCCTTTTGACACCGAGCATGATTGCACTCGACAGTCCCCGTTTTCGTGGCCGATAAAGAAAGGGAGACGCTCCTCCTAGGGACATCCATACTCGCACACTGCTAATAAGCTTGAGCAACACGCCCGGCACACCGCCCGGCACGGAGAAATGGTCCGGTTCAATCTCGGACGCCGGGTCCATCGCCGCTTCTCGACGCTCCGGCGGTGCTTCCGCCGCGCGTGGCGCAAGATCCTCGCGCGATCCTCCTCCTCGTCATTGGCGGCGGCGGCGGCGGCGGCGGAGGAGGCGGAGGAGTCGGGGAAGCGATGCCGGTACCGGATGTTGCCGTACGCTAAGGTGACTTCCCAGACGGAGCCGGCGTCGTCGTCCGGGGTCCCGTCGGCCGGCCCCGCGGCGTGCCGAGGCGGCGGCGACGGGGATTCGGATCTGGTGGCGCTGAAGATCGGCCTGCTGGGTGATCAGCAGATTGGCAAGACGAGCTTCGTGGTGAGTCCTTCAATGGGAAGAATTATCTTTCGTTCGGGTGCAAAAGCGAAATTGACACGATCATCCTCATGTCCTCATTAGCAATTTCTGATGTAATTTTATTGTTTTTTTTTTTTTTTGGGCCGGCCGGTTGGTGAAGGTAAAGTATGTGGGGGACGAGAAAGAAGAGATCAATTGCTCGGACACGAAAGGCTTGAATCTAATGGACAAGACATTGCTGGTCAATGGCGCACGCATCTCTTACAGCATTTGGGAAGTCGAAGGTAAAACAAAAATGCATTCGGGCATTCCTCGTATACGCTGTCGCTTTGAGATTGAATCTGAAGCTGCCGCATTCCTTGTTCGGTTGGGTCGTGTGTAGGCGACGGGAGGCCCGACGATCACGTCCCGATCGCCTGCAAGGACTGCGTCGCGATCCTGTTCATGTTCGACCTGACGAGCCGGTGCACGCTCAACAGGTGCGTGTCTCGCCCCCGGTCGTCCGATAATCGGGCGGCTGGATCGATTAACTCCATAATGTGATTATGTCCCTTCTGGGTTTGGGATAATTAGAGGCTGCAACTGTATTAATCCTCTAGTAAGTAACCGTGAGAGCTTGTTTGTGTTGCAGTGTCATAAGCTGGTATCACCAAGCAAGGAGGTGGAATCAGGTAATTATTTTTTTAAAGATTTTCAGAGACTAATCCTACATTATTATAAATCTAAGTTACATATGAATCATACTTTTTTTTTTGGGCTAATGCTGGTTGCTGATTGGGGCCAGACGGCAATCCCGATCATAGTAGGAACCAAGTTCGATGATTTCATCCAGCTGCCCATAGATCTGCAGTGGACGATAGCTAGCCAGGTAAATATTTCCCACGATTCATCTGTTGCTTCTTGTTTTTTTTTTTCCAAATTAGAATGCCTCAATTTATCCATCCCGACACCTGGATTAGTGAAATCAGCAGCTAGAACAATCCATTGTCGATCCAACTTCCACTTCCCAAGCGACCCACTTGAAGATCGAAATTAGGGCTATATTAAAAAAAAGATTAGACCCCAAATCCCCACCCAGTTATTTCTCTGAGGGAAGATCATTCGCCTACAGCCTTTGGGGAACATTCTTCCGCAAGTTAAGGGCCAAATTGCGGTCCGAAGGAAAAAGGGCAGTTTGGCCTGATGCAGATGCAGCGGCATCGAATGATCTTGTGCGCGTACCTACAATTCAATGGTCAATCTCAATCGGGTCGAGAAGACATCGAGGGGTTTCGATTTTCAGACATTTCACACGTGCTGGACTTTGAAGAGGTAGGGCAACGTGGGACTTGGGAAAGGGACGGGTCGCAATAATGGAAGGAAGGGAGTGATGAGGTAGGCCAAGGCAACGTTGAGGGGATGGTCCGGGCTAGAATAATGCCTCGATTGATAGCGTTAGGTGTTCGATGGGACTGACAACGAAGACTTGGTACTATCGTCGAACTTGAGCTTGAAATATCTTATAAGATTTGCCACCCAATTCAGAAAATGAGATCGACGAGTTCGTGACGGTATTTTTCGTTTTGTGATGTTTCGCAGGCTAGGGCGTACGCGAGGGCCCTCAACGCCACGCTCTTCTTCTCGAGCGCGACCTACAACATCAATGTCAACAAGATCTTCAAGTTCATAACCGCGAAGCTGTTCGACCTGCCGTGGACCGTGGAGCGTAACTTGACGATCGGAGAGCCCATCATCGACTTCTAGAGTGTTGTTGTCTCTTGTAGATAGTTGGTTTGTCAAGGCAACCGGTGTCGCTAGGGAAGGAATTAGAGGCGCGCCTCGATCTTCCTAGCGATATCTCGAGTTGTGTCGTCTGCATTTCCATTGGCGATCGACAATAAAATCAAGTATGGAACAAGTTTTGACGAAGGAATTAAATACCTGATAGGGAGCATCAATATCTCTCTCTCTCTCTCTCCCCACAGGATGAGAAGGCAACTCGATGCTCTGCTCACTCCAAAGACTATGCTGGTAAAATCTTGGCCTAAAGAAATTCTGAAAAATGAAGGCCAATTGACCATTTTATCAGAATTGTGGGATGATCTTATCAAAATCGTCACATTCCTGGAGATTTCTATCAATCTCATAACGATCAAAACAATTTTATGTGAAACTTCCATCCCATCTCATCTCCTTGTATCATAATTTTTCTCGGTTTAGTTCAGACAACTAAAGGGACTAACCCTTTGCTCCTCTGAAAGATATGTATTGTCCTTCTCAGGTTTAGGATACTAAGGATCGTATAGCTGAACTGGCTAAAGAAACAGATTGCTAAAGGAAATTCACCAAAACCCAATAATCTGACCACCGGAACTTCGAACCTAGGCTAACAACTAGTGTCGCCTTGTCCTGCTCCTCCTGCAGCCGCCTCTCAACACAACCACTCACTCCAGTCCTCGTTGCTTCCTCAGTTAATTTTTTTTCTTTTACGAACAATTTGAACTCGCAATCTCATCATCACATTTTCTACAGTAATAACAAGAACTGTAAAAGACACGATCAATAGCCTGCTTCTTCCCAGATAGGAAAAGAAAACCAAGTTAAAGATTCATTTTATTAGCTGGTGTGGATAAGTACACACACACAAAATAAAACTAGAATAAAATAACTGGCTGCACTTAAAAAACCCGTCTTCATCCACAGATATTACAAGAACAGAGGCAGAGATTGGAAACAGAAGGCAATCATAGTCTAAAAGAGGCTGTGTCATTCAAGTTTAACCTCTCTCTTTGGGGGCTCCAAGTCCAAGTAGTAGAATGGCTCTGTTGGCTCCTCCCTGCACAATACAACTTTTCATGGGAATGCAGCTACAAAGCAGCCAAATGAATAGTGGCAATAGCGGCATCATGGTGTCCTAACCAGGAAAAGAATGGGTATTCTTTGCATAAAAAAAGACAGTTTCACACTCAAGGCGCATCAATTTCATGGCTCAAAGCGTCCTTCACTTTCTATATTATAAGAAGAGATAATCTAACGCTCATCGTTTTGGTATTAACTTTTAAATTTTCTGCAGCCGGATTATAGTATGCCTTTGAGAAGAGAGTCAAGTTTGAAAATCAGGAGGGGAGAAGAGGGACCGGGAAGGAGGGGGGAGGGGTGTAAGGTAAGACATCTTTTATTCGAATTCCAGAAAGTAAAACCATATAAACAATGCGCCAAGTCAAAATGATATCAAGAGAAAAACAGATGAACTTTGTAAGAATAGCTAGAGATATCTATGAAGATCGAATTAGGTCTCAAGAAGAAAATCGGTGTTTTCCACGCAGTTTAAACAATAGCTATTATTAAAGGCATGATTTCTATGACACAGAAGGTACAACATACCCCGGTTTTGACCGCATGCATTGCCAAAACAGCTTGAAGGGTCCTGGGACTGTCTTGAATGGATTTCCTTCAAAACAAGCCTGCACAGATGAAAGTGAAGTGGGCATAGTGCAGCAAATAAATTGCGCATATCAGCTCCTATTCTTAAATGCAAAGATCATTAGCAAAACATAGCCTCAATTCATACTAAAACCCAAAAAATAAGATGACAATATCCAACTAATTCTACTTCAAACGGAAGTTTGAAGCTTCTAGAGCATGAATCCTTCAATTAAAAGAGCCAGAAAGGGAGCATGCAAACAAAAAGGATAGTAGCATGAAACCTTCCCTGTCACTACTTTCTCTTTCCTTCTTATCTTTTAAGTGGGTTGGTGGGGAATAATTATATGGATTCTAGTTGATTAGATCAACTAAACTATAAAAGCTATGTACAAATGATATAAAAATTTATTTTCAACCAGCCTGAAACCTTCCCTTTTACTACTTTCTCTTTCCTTTTTTAATGCTGAGAAACTGGGATTGCATTATCCTACATCGAGAAGATGACCGACGATGTATGTGAAGCATCTGGCTGAGAAGCTGAAGCTTCTCTTAATCGGGCAGGAGGTGCGGGAACATCAAATGATCAAAGAAGCCTTTCTTTGCTTGACTTCTCTTGATTCTCATTCATTGCTCTGTAATTTTAAATTTTGGTGTTCTGCAACTTCGCATTAATCCACACTATCAACAAGACAGTCAGTTAACTTACTTTGATAAAACAGCAAGCATGTCTTGACACTGAAGATACTACGACTTACCAACTTTTGAGACTGCAGAACAATATATCTAGATATAAAGGACTGTTTGCCATAAGGGATGCGCTGCAGGTATTGCTCTAGTACTCCTGCCCCTTCTAACTCTCTCAACTTCAACAAGATGACTAACATATAGTAACAATTGTAAAAAAATACCTCCTTGCCACAAATCAAAGAGCTCGTGAAAAAGAAGATCCTGTGCTCGAGAGAAAATAATAAAAATATCTCTCGTGCTTACTCAGTTGAATACAAAAGAATCATCCATTATCCTTATCCTAGAAATTGAACAACACTATCAAAGGTTGAATCGAGCTTAACGAGCATTCCCTTGTAAAAACTGCCATTTCACCGAGTTGCGCTAAGCATGAGTGAGAGTTCAGGCACACTCAATGAATATTGAGGTAGCGTCTTCCTTGTGAAAAGACACACTTCAGTTGCTTTTAGAGGCATCGAGTTATTATTGGTTCACATCAGCTAAACCCAGTTCATTGCAGTAAAATACACATACGACTACGTGCGTAGTAGGACACCATTCCTGATCCAGAACACATACCCTTAGACATGCCATGGTGGAACTCCCCAAAGACCTGGGTTTTGGTTCAAGGACTGGTTCGTGGAAACGGGACCCAATCACAAGTCATCTAACTCATCGGAATTAAATCCAGAGTTAGTTGTTTGATAGTCCAGATAATTCATCATGTAATGGAGATAGCTCCACTCTTTTGGTACTTTATCCTACACAAGCCACTGCACTGACAATCAAACCGACAATTCCACCATCATCACCTCCGCCACCATCCTGACTTCGTCTCCTCACCACCCTCATCAAATTTACCGCCGCCATCATCGTCTCAGTAAAGGCTCCTACCCACAGAAGCAGTTTAACGAACACACAAACTGCGTCACTCCAACTCTTCGGCACGCCACAGCTAAATTAGAGAGAGAAAGTCACCGACAGGACGTGGGTGCGCGCGTTGAATGCGAATTCGCTAACCTTGGCGACGGGGAAGGGACACGAATTGATGAAAACACCTCAAAGACGGTGCGAAACACGAGAGGAAATCAGAAAAAAAGATCACAGAGAGAGAAAGAGAGAGAGAGAGAGAGAGGCATATACTTGAACGACGTCCTCAGCTCGATCGTTGCAGCGATGGGCCTTGGGTTGACGGTGGTCCCCCTCCGGCCGTCCCCATGGGCTCTCCCTCCTCGGCACCGGCCTCGTCTCGCTCATCCTCTCTCCCCACAGTCAATCGCAGAAGAGAGAGAGAGAGAGGAGGAGGAGGAGCAGCAGAAGAAGAAGAAGAAGAAGAAGGGACAGGACAGAAGAAGACGACGATCTCGGCTCGGGTCGGACTTCACCGATGGGCCTGGCCCGGAAACGGATCGAGATTCCGGGCCGGATCCTCCATGCCTCTCCGTCACTGACACCTTCCCTCCCATATGGAAATTGCAAAAGCGAAGGAGCTGCGCACTCCTCCGCCATTTCCTCCCATGGCCTCACGACCCTCTCCCCCTGATTCCTCCAGATCTACATAAACACGGCGCGGCCAGTCTCCTTCCACCTTCCACCACCCCACCGCCCCTCCCTCTCTCGAACGAACGAATCCCCCCCCGCCCCGCCGGCGAGGGGAAAATGGGTGCTCTGGTGAAGCTGGTCGACGCCATCCTGTTCCTCTTCTTCCTCGTCGTGGCCGTGTGCGCGCCCCTGTTCGACGCCCAGGCGTGCCTCCCCGAGCCCCTCTTCCCGCGCGCCCTCGTCGACCTCAGCGCCTGGTACGCCGCCCGGGTCGGCGACTACCTCGTCGCCGAGAAGCCCCTCTTCTTCGTCGGCCTCGTCTGGCTCGAGCTCCTCTTCCTGTGGCCGCTCTCCCTCCTCAACCTGTACGGCATCCTGGCCGCCAGGCCTTGGTTCGGCACCACCTGCTTGATCTACGGAGCTTCCGCGGCCACTTCCATGGTAAATGACTGTCTGCTTTGTCATTGACATCGTTAGGAAGCTTTTTCCAGGCAAAGGCTGTACTTTCACCCGCTGGGTATGGCTTGATTGAATTGCTTCTTGCGAAAAAAAATTTGTTCTTGACCTTCGGTGTCGATCAAGTTAATGCGGGCTTTGACCTGTTAGAAGAGGGTTTGATTCAAACGGGAGAGCAGTCGAACCAAGATTTTGTCTGGTTTTTGGGAAACATTCTTATGAAGTAGGTAATTGATTGTTTGACTGGATCCTTCCATGTCGAGTAGCCCGACCAAGACAGCAACATGGTATCTGAATTTGGTTATAGATTATTGTCGCAACCTTCGTTACGGTAATGGTTAGGCTGTTAAGGCAACGCGATTGTTTAGTGTAAGCTATTTATTTCGACCCTGCGAAGCGGTAAATAGTTTGGCCCTGCTGCTTTGTAGGACGAGATCTGTTGTCTGCCGATCTCTTTGCGAAAAGATGTATACGCAACTGATACATGAGTGCTTTCCCCGAATTGAAGAGTGCTTCGATATGAAATACTAAATGCGTGAATTGCACGGATTGAAATTAACTACTCTGTTGTTGAGCTCTTACATGATACTGTTGTTGGATTTCTGGCAAACAGAACAATGCAAAAGTATAATGCATTTCTCTTGGCTCTGATATTTCATGCAAACGGACTTTTTCCTGTTTGTAGGTTGCTATAATGTCGGAATTGACTGGGTCCGGTAAAGCATCGGATAACTTGCTGATGGTGTACTTCCCCTTCTTGGGACTCAGTTTGCTGGCCTTTCTGAGGGGTCTGCTGCCATGTTCTACCAAGATTACGTCGACCATCAGCAAGAAACCTGCATTGGCAAGGAAAAAGAGGGCTTGAGATATGACACCGCGCTGTGGACGTCCTGCGCTTTCTAGCCAATTCCAGATCCAACTCAGTTCCTTTCAGTGATATCAGATTGAGAATGTTGCGAATTAGGAAATTTTCTGATCTCGGGGCTGCCTTTTATGAGATTTTTTCTGAAAGCCGTTGCACGTTGGAATTGAACTCATCATCTGGGAAGAACTTAGTTTGGTTTGGCAGCACTGTTTTGTTCACTTATCATCTGGGAAGAACTTAGTTTGGTTTGGCAGCACTGTTTTGTTCACTCACCTGAAATAACTTTTATTGCATCAAAATTGCTTGTGCAGGTGGCAGAAGCTGCAATTGCTTATGCTGCTTATGAGTTGATTGGCGTAAAATATGTCATTGATTTGGTTGTCAATTTCTCCATCTAGAACGGTTTAACTTTACTATGGATTGACTTCTCTCCACACTCTGAATCTCTTGTTCATTGCTTGTAAATCTGGAGATATCAGGAATAGCTATTGCGGTTATACTGCAGATTCCTTCCAAACCTAAAATCTGCGTGGCCATTGTTTAACGAGAGATTTGTGAAAACGGGAATATCACAACCTTTGACATGATTTGGTGTCCTCCCCAAGCGATTTCTGCAGTCAGTCATCATCCTTTCTTTCTGTTATTATTCAGTTATCTTTATGCATCTCAGACTATAGCGGTAGCAGAAATTCACGCAACTGCTATCTTGGTCATGAGATTTTCCGTTCCTTTCGCGTCATACCCAGCAAGTTAAAAGGTAAGCGACGCATCCTCTGAAAACCTTGAGTCAATGCTTCTTATTCACTCGAAGTTTCCAACTGCTACGATATGCTGATCCAATGTTTTAGGAGCCACCTTAAAATTGCTTGGACATTACCACAACAGAAGAAAATTTGAGAACAACAAATGAAGCAGTATCGTTCATATTATTGACACTTGCAATGGGCGGTTACTATGAAAGGGGATTAATAAAAAATAACCCAAAGGAACTTTTGATGGAGCACGCAACTGAAAACTTTACCACTACAGTTCTAAGCTAGCTTAAAACTACCAAAGTTCTCAAAACTTGGTTAAATGAAAAGTCGAAACTCAGGAAATGGAATGTTTCATGTTAGTTTCTCTATCTTCACTTTTTCCTTTGGAAGTCAATACCCGAACCCCTTAATCCTTGCAAATAAGGTGCGATCTTGACTTCTCCAAATTCGATATAAGCTGATGTTTCTGCTTAAACATAGAAAGCTGCTTGTTCTTTCTTGACGTTGCTTTTGTGATGTCCTACATCTGCAAAACATTGCAAACCAGCTCCGTATAACAAAGAAACAAAATCTTGTGCATACAGTTCTTTGATGGAACCAAAACAACATCAAATAATGCTGGCCCCTTACTTTCTTTTAAGAATCTCAACTTACCTGGACACTAGAATGCAGAGTTAAGCACTTTCGCATGACAATGAAGCCCGGATCCTCTCGACGGTGCAAGCAATCAAATTGTTAACAGTCGCAACTGACCCGAGAGAGAGCTTAGCTGTAGGAACTGAATCAACCAGAATCTGGAAGGCCACTGTGAGGAGAGACCCACCACCAGATCCAACTGCCTGTTGATCATCGCCACCTTGCACGGTATTACCGTCAGGCAGTATTGCAAACCCCGAGGGCAAGAGCGCGACATAGTCTGGATCCCCGCCATTCAGCACCACATTCATTGCAACGATATCCACCGGAGCGTAAATTACGAAGGAACCGGCAGAGTCGGTGCAACTCTCTTGCAAGATCAGCATGTTGCTTTGGCTTGAGTTGGCACTCTAAGACAATACAGTAAAAAGAAGGATGAGATGACTGATCTTGTAGGACATGGAGACTTGGTAACAGTATTGACAATGGAAGTTTGATAAACTGACATTGACTCGTAGTAGGGATACGCAGTTGCCGGTGTCCCTGCCATTTGCAATATGCGCCATTTCTTGAACCACCCCTCCGTTCGAGAGAATATCCCACTGTATCACAGCAATTCAGCAATGATTTAATTAGCAGTGATAGGTAATCTCGGATTGAAGAACACAGCAAAAAGAAGAAACTATGTTTTCCCCAGAATAACACGTTAACTAGAATCACAACAGGAGTCCAGCCTCCAATGTCATCTGGAATGTAGAATTCAGCAGTCTAGAATTAATTGATTACCAATGTTTGTTCATGAATAGTCACTGTCTTGTTTACGAAAGACAAAGGCAGGTTCACCATGAGTAGTAGCAGAAAATCGTTACTTGAGTCGAATAACTGACAGATTATCTCATTTAGAGATAACTTTTAGAACTACCTTAGAACCACGAATCTAGAGACAAGGACGGACTTGGACGTGGACTTGGTATCAGCATATATAACTAAGGAAAAAGGAAATTTGGTACCTCGCTTCGAGAATTCTCGTCACGGAGGAAATTGAAGACTCTATTTGGCAGCACCGGAAGCCAGAAAGAAGTCGCAGCGCTCAGTACTATACCGGGGGGCCTACCCGGATCGTCTATACTTTTCCTGGTCATGACCCTCACATCATCGGCTCCCGTCCCTGATAATGTCGTCCATGTGTGAGCTGTAGATGCGCTGACTCCGGCGCAGAAGCTTATCACCATTCTCTCCGCTAGTTTTAGCATGCTCTTTCTCCCTTCTTGACTCGTGATCACTGCCACATATAAGTGAACTCTTGAGTTAAAAATGAGTGTAACAACTAGCAAGACCACCTCTAACGAAACATTCATTAGCTAGCACAAAATACTTCATGGTTCTTTAGCCAAGGACAACCTGAAACTTTTGTATTTTACAAAAGTGAAGTAGAAATGCACGCGTAATTACTATTGAGGGATCAAAATAGAATTGAAAATATTATTACCACCAACGTCGGTGTTGGGAATATTTGTTGCCATGGCACTCGCAAGGCGTTCACATTGTCTATCTAAGGTGGCGACCCACCGTTTAGCCCCAAAGGCATGGCCAGAATTAACAAGCTGCTTGTACAAGCTGTGGACTCCTCTGTCATCCACTTCCACATTCTCAACCCATGTTACCTAGGGCAAAATGACAGAGTAAATAAGTATGTAGCAAATTGAATTGAATGCTTTGGGTTACATAAGTAGCCCTAGTTACAACATGGAGACTCTTCTTACCTTGGAATATCCATTCGGCATTTCTTGAATAACACATCCTGAAGGCCTTCTTCGGCATCTGGCAATCGGGCTTGGACGTAAATTGTCCAAGGAAACATCGACGACAGCCCAAGTCCCATCACCATGCTGTTTACAGTACCGAACAAAGTAGACTTCGCGAGTGGGAACAAGTGGTGTAGGAACTTGAAATTCAGCTGTCATCTGCATTAATTCCACGTTTAGAGAGCTCAGAAAACAGAATTTGTAAGAAAAAACAAAAGGTTACTCGTGCTCATGTGATTTTGGACTATCAACAAAGTATTATACCACTTGCAAAGCTCCATTGTAGTTGCCAGCTACTCCAGTTGATAGTACTTCCAATGTTGCGGCTCGTGAGACAATGCCGGAGAACACTGTCGACCATTGGTTCTGCAGAAATAGTAAATGCGAGATATCATGTTGAGAATGAATTCAATTTTTTCGGTGCTGTGCATCAATACCCAGTCAAAAGAGAGAAATGCTTCAGGATTTGGAGCACCCAAGAAGAGAACTAATAGAACCCTTACCACATCCATGAGAATCTCAACAAGGTTGATATGATCCATGATGACAACAACACTTTCTCGTGAAGCTTCGGTGTAAAATTCAGCAGGCTTCGGTCCGATACCTTGAGGAAATGCTTTCATGTACTCATCTTCATTTAGCACACTTGATGAAGTGCCATCCAAGCTCATACTCCAGAGGGGCTCTCCCATCTGGGCCATCCTGACCAATTCCTCCATGGCTGTGACTGCCAGCTCGATGATCATCGGCTTGTCAGCTTCTGTTGGGGCACCGATTGACTTGAGAAGGTCCCCAGCTCCATAAATCTCTCCTCCTACACCAGATTGACCCCCAAAACCTCCGACTCCGAGCTCGAGCGGACGAGGAGGAGCTGGAGGGGAAAGAAGAGGGTAGTTCACCACTGGTTTGCCCACATACTTGGCAGCAATTGCTGAAATCCTATCGATCTGCAAAATATATAGATACAAAGTAAGAATGTGTGCATTAGAGTGCGAGAATTCGACTTTTATGTTAAGTCTTGGCTCATAAGTACCATCTATTCAATGTTTAATATATAAGGCCTGTAGTTATAACTTCTAATTTAACACATTCAATGCTATTAGCTGTTATAATCTAAGCATATATATACCATACGGAAAAGAAGTGGATCGATGTACCTCTTCTCTTAGACGGGCATTTTCCAATCTCAAGTGGTGTTCATCAAATGACATCTCTCCAATGGCCGTCGGCCCTCCGCAGTTGGGACACGTGGCATTGCTTAGCGCCTCTCTGTACCTCATGTTGTCGCTCCTAAGCTTCTCATTCTCCACTCGGAGCTGCGTGTTCTCGCTGCGCTCGTGTTGTGCCTGCGAGACACAAAAAAAAAAATGCACTTAGTTATAATCAAGTGCAATAAGCAAGACCAGCACTATATAATAACCATAGGTTTGACTAGGGCAAAGTCCACTTCCTGTTTTGGAAGACCAAAAATATTGCAATTATCCGCAAATTTAGTGTAAGTAAGACCTTACGGACGGATTATATCATATATTTACACGTGCATATTTTTTATTTGCTATTTTCGGTAATTGAATATACCTTCATTTGAGTGCGCTTGTTTTGGAACCAAAACTTGACTTGCAAAGGCTCTAAGCCTAATTGACGGCTGAGTTCCTTCCTCTGCTTGTCATCTGGATGCGGGCATTCCTTAAAAAAACTGCGAAATATTTTCCTCGAACCAGTTTACAAAAATGATATAGAAATTAGAAACAAAATTGACGATTATGTTAACAGAGGGATTCAGCTTCGCACGCTTCCATCTCTTGGATCTGATGCTGGGTGTGACGATGGTAACGCTTCTTCTTGTTGGGACGCTGAAGATCCTGCAGGTCGTCTCCGGATTGACCTTCCTGGTTTTCGCTCCCCGACTTTGTGCTGATCTCGAACTCCTCATCTCGGAGCCGAGCAAGTTCGCTCTCCGATGCAGTCTGTTGAGCCAGGTCAAACGGGTGGTGAAGCTGATGATGATGAAGGCCCTCGATCATGTTTGGCTGAGAAAACATATACATGTCTCGTGTAAGGTGATTTTGGTATGTTGATGTGGGGGTTTTTTGCCCATTGAACGATTTTTTTTTCCTATGTGACTGACGTCTAATATGCATTCTTGAATCTCGAGATGGTTGTTCCGGGAACGGAAATATGAATTTCCGGTAAATGAGATTCGAGTTTAGCAAAAACATTAAGTACTGAGGATCAATCACCACATAGTGTTTTCATTTTTACACTCCCCATAATGTACCTAGAGAAGTTAGGGTAATTATAAGAGTATATAAGGGCACAAAAATGAGCTTACCTGACCGAGGGTGAGCCCGGAAGATGATCCATACCCACTGGCATTTCCAATGGACCCGATCATGGGCGACGACGACATGTTCCTTGCCGGAATCATGATTCCGGCTGGCATGTTAGCGAAGAAGCTGGAAACCCTAGTTCCAAAAGTGAAGCAAATCCTGATTATATTCTCTTCTCTCCTTCAGCACTGTTGAGCATAGGAAATTATTTAGACTTTCTGAGTACTCGTAATACTTGGCTTGACCTTTTTGAACCCCTAGATTGTCCTATACTTAGGAAAACTAATGGTATTTGAGCTGACCCTGAGATTTTGTCTCGAATTTTCTTTATATTTTCCTTTTGGGGAGGGGGATTAAGTGCCAGTGCACGGGAAAAGCAGAATTAAAAAACTAAAGATAAAGCCAGAGGTTGACAATTTTTTTTAAAACGGTCTCTTTTGGCAGACAAAAATCAGGCTAAAAGCATTTGAAACGCCTCCTAAGATGTAGGAGTGAATCTAGCGAGAACATTCTCTGTCTTTCCTTTTCTTTTCCAAAACATTCTCCAGAAGATTTTCTCTCTCGTACGTGCGCTCTTATATCTGCAAACAAGAAAGGAGAGAGAACCCAGAAAATATAAGACTCAGTGCAAGCGTTTCGCATCAAGAAACCCTGTCTCAACAGTGATCTTGCAAGATCAAAGCCCGCTTTTTTCTTAGGTAAAATTCCATACTAGAACTAGAAAGAAGTGTAAAGCGAACGCATGCCAGAAAGAATTTTTCTCTTGACCTACCTCAGGAAGGCATTCGGTGTTGGTAAAAGCTTCGATAAGAGAGGTTAGATCCGTTGTTCGGTTGCGCTTCTTTGAACAAAAGCCACTGTTCTGGTGGGTCTCTCAGGTTGTTTTATAGACTGAGTTGGTGGTGGTGGTGAGAGAACTAAGAACGCATATTTGCGTACGCGAATGAAGTGGGAAGTCAGACCAAAAAAAATTAAGTGGGAAAAGAGAGAGAGAGAGAGAGAGGAGGAGGAGTTGAAGTTGGAGGGGCAGATGTAGAGAGAAAGAGAAAAAAGAGCAGAGGGAGAGAGATGAAGAAGAAGGAAAGAGAGAAGAAGAGGGAGCAGATGGAGGAAAGTGAGGCAGAGAGATGGAGAGAGAAACAGAGAGAGAGAGAGAGAGAGGGGAGAGTAATTGCAGAGCGTATTGAGAGGGTGCAACAGCATTTAATGGCGGCGAGGGAGGTGTAATTGCTGCTTCTGTATTGACATTGATATTAGAGAGAGAGAGAGAGAGAGAGAGAGAGAGGAAGAAGATGAGATGAGTATGGTGCATCGAATGACGGCTACGAAACTCCCAATGCACCTAACTTGGAATACATGTACGTATCTCTCCCAATATGAATATACGTTTTTATTGGGTGATATTGGATCTCTCTTATCTCCAAAAGTTAGCTTAAATGGTGAGACTTTTTCCTCGTACTCGGAGGATCAAACAACCTTTTTCGAGTGACTGTTGGGTCTAGATTTATTGATAACCTACGCTCTGATATCAAAAATTGCGTGGTCTTGAACCTTTTTTTATCCTAAAAGCTAGTTTAAAGAGCAGGACTTCTCTCATATTTATAAACTGACCACTAGATCCTTCAACAACCAATATGGGATAAACTTCAACAATTTCTCCATGTCTCTTCGAGCTATTCACATTTATGTTGCTGTTATAATTTAGATACGGTAGCTTCACATGTAAAGAGAAATGAATATGGATTATCAACTTTCTTCGCTTTTTCATTTTGCTGCAAAGTATTGATATACTCTCTCTCTCACATGACAATTAAACCTTCAAATCATCTCCTAGGTAAGAACGTACATACTTGCTAGATCTATCAAACGAGCGGATTGGGATCGGATTTAGATCAAGTCGAAAATGACCTTATCTAAATTGATCAATTTATATGTAATGCAAACCTAGTGAGCCATACCTAACCCCACCTATATTGCTAAAAACACTTACATATTTAATTCAATTTAGAAAAACTCATACCCAAATTAAGGTGAAAGCACAAAGTGAGCAAGCTCAAAATTGAGCGAGGACGAGAGAGAGTTATAGAAATGTGTTGGGTCTAAGTAAGTCATAAACCCATTTAAAACCTATATTAAACCCATTTATAACCCAAAGAGTTGGATTTAACTCACTTATTAAATATAACTAACTCATATAGCAATCCAGTCCATCAAATGCGGGTTAAGAAATGGGTTTATAACTTATTTTAACAATCTAATACTAGGTAGATGCAAAAAAAATTTCTCTACGGCTTACTAATAATATGATAATCATTGAGTCATCCTTTGCCATTTAGATCCCAATTCAAAGATTTCCTAGAACCATTGCAGAACACAACTAGTGTCTTTTGATTATGAAAATAAATTGAGGCATGGTCGATGTAAAAAAATCCTAGCTTGCTCCATGGAGCTGGAGTTTAGGAAGAAAATTAGTCGGGAAGTTGCATATTCATCACTAGGAAGATGGGTGTTCATCTACAGGCTTACAACTCAAGCACTAACACTTTCAAGAGCGTCTTTTTAATACGGAATTACTGTAGTACTCCTAAATCAAGAAGGTTTTTTTTGCGTTCAAAGTTAGTGTAATACAAGTGTGTAATAAGTAAACACATCTTTTGCGAAAGTCGAAAAGCTTTTCTCTCTCTATTCTCTCTCCATGGTCTTCTTCAAGCTTTAGCCATGGGTGAGGGTTTGAGCTAGTCTCACCCTCCCCTCCCGTTGATTTTGTTTGAATTTTTTTGTTCTTTTCTTCTCTCTTGATCTAAATTTAAGAGCTCTCTTTTCCCGGTTTAATTCTAAATCTGAGAGTTTGAACTCTCATTATTTAATTTTAGAGAAAAAGCCACAAAAAACTTCAAATTTTACTACATGTGACACATTTATTCCGAAATTTTTTTTGTGACACCAAAAACCCCAAACTTTGCTATTTGTGACACATTTATCCCAATGCATTTAGTCTGCCGAGTCGAGCAAGGGCCCCCCTCCCCCCTCCCTGACGATCGACGAGGGGGCCTCACGGATCCAATGAGGGCAAACTCACCCGGCAAGGGCCCCCTCGCCAGAAAGGAAAAATAAAGGAAAAAAAAGAAAAAGCAAAAAAGACGAAAATGTCCATGAACTAAATACATTGAGGTAAATGTGTCACAAATAGCAAAGTTTGGGGTTTTTGGTATCACAAAAAAAAGTTCGGGTAAATGTGTCATAAGTGGCAAAATTTGGGGTTTTTGGTGGCTTTTTCCCTTAATTTTAAATTTAGGAGCTTTTCTCTCCCAATTTAGATTTAGGAGTTTAATAATATTTTTGGGGATTCAATACCCTTGTATTCTGTTCGTGTATAGGTTCTCTGTCTCCAGTTTCATTGATGATCGTAGGAGTTTTAGCATCTCGCTAGACAATGAAGATTTGCTCTTCCAAAAGTTAGATCTATGTTTTTTCAACCCATTTTGGTTGTTTCTATTTGGCGATGGTATAGAAGAAGCCCAACCTAGGCATACACCACCAACGAGTAACGTCGTAGTTATTGGAGAAGGACTTTCCAGCTTGTGCTTATCATTAATGATAATACGAGATCTAGTGATCGACCGCCAATTTTTTTACTTAACAGATTCATTTTTATGGAATGAGTATGTGCTTAACCTTACTGCTGCTCTATTGATCCACTTTATTTTCTAGATTTGGCTTTGTTGTATCATGGAATTTGCTTTGCTTCGATTTTCTTTGCCTTGAAAGTTACTGTACTTCTCATGTATCCTTTTGAGCAATGAATACAATTTTCTTTCGACAAAAAAAAGAAGAGAGTTAATGTAATACTTCTAAGTCAAGAAGATTACATGTGAACTTGAATAGTAGACATAGGCCAGATAGCTTAAGACAACTAGATTGGGCACATAATTAATCTATAGTGCAGTTGATTCCAAGTCTAACTATGTTGTACTCCCACCTACATTCATTATCCCCACACCCAACATAGGTTGAGAAATAAAATATGCTTTGTGATATATGGGTTTATATGCTTTTTATATATATAAATGTGGTTTCCCTCCGTTTACAAAGACTTTCAGCACTGGATTTGGCAATTAGAGGCCAAAAAGAGCTTGGGGATACGTGATATTTTAATTAAGGATTATGACAACCATCATTTTACTGTACTCTTTTGGAAGATATGTGCGAATAATAGTAACTAATGAGCATAGATATTTAACGTCACTTTTGCATCCGAAACATTGCTATGTCAACATTTTGACTCAAGAAGATAGCATGATCCGAATGAGATCCCCATTAGATTTTCAAGATCACGCTTTGATTTTGATTACTCGTACCGTCACGCGAAAATGCAACGAGTAGCCATAAAAGCATTGATCACAATGTATATATTTATAACCATATGCAATAGAAGCAAGCTCAATCAACAAGAAATCTAATCGTTAATGCTTTCAATTAGAACGAATGGTGCGACTATTCGTCTACAGGTGATATGGACAAAAGTATGGTCTACCCAGATAATTAAGATCACTATCAATTATTGAGAAGGAAACAATTTATTCGGGTTATAAGGAAATGAATTTTCCAAACCATCCGATAATATGAATCTTCCTAGCATGCCTCGTGTACAGGTATCTTGATTAGTACATACAATTACTACACCATGTTGTCACCCCATGAGAGGATTGATACCCTCGGTGATGACCACATTAATTTAGATATTTCTAGAGAAATGAGATCCTCTAATGTATCGAAAGCTTGAGTAGCCAGAAAAAGAATCGACGGTATTAAAAAAATACAATCCTTTACTGGTGTCAAACATTTTACAATGTTAAAGTATTCATATATCTAATTACGCATTCATTTATCACCTTAAGATTTTAAATAGTTGACAATGGTCCCATAAATTTTTAAATGGTATCAAAGCAGGAAATTTTCCGGTTCCCGTGAAGTTGTGAGACTAAAGTCCAGCTTACGTGTGAAGGGGAAATGTTAGAGTATTTAAATATTAAACCATGCATTTTCTTATCCAAAATTTTACTTACGGCTTTAAGTGATCACTAGCACGTAATTAGACAATTTACAAACATTATACTATAAAATTAGTTAAAAAGTCACCTAACATAGCTTTGGAAGCGAATTTAGCATTTGCAAAAAAGGAGTACCTCCTAATGTATTCTCATAGAGTGAATGTTATTTATTAGGTGAAAATGTCTTGTACGTATACGAATATTGATAGCTTGACAGAATAGAGAACTAGTGACAGAAAATACCGGGACTTGTGCAATTTTTTCAGACTCAATTAAGTAATTTCGTGCTTTGGGGAGCCTGTCGATCATTGTGATAGATGAATTATGTAGAATAATTGACTTCCATAAATTATGAGAACCAAAAATATCTAATCAAGAGTTAGTGGATTGGCTTATCAAGAAATGTGGGCTTTCGATTCTAAGAGCAAAAATTACTCAATTAGTCATAAATTTATTGTACCGATGCTAACTTAATCCTAAATTTTTCAACTTTTTCAAATTAGTACTAAACCTTTGTGTGAAATTGTAGTGTAATCTTTCCGATCAATATTCACTGAAAAAAGTAGTCCAGTCATTGTCGACCGTCTTACGTGACACATCATGACATTAGTGATTTCCAACAAAAATTTGGCTAAAAAAAATTACATTGGAATTTCACGCAAAATTTTACAACTAAATTGGCAAAATTAACCACTAATGGTTTCGACCAAAAAAAAAAATCACTCCAGTGGCCACCCTTCCCACTTGAGAAGGAGAATGTGAGGAGTTTGATTCCTTACATTCTCAAAGGAGTTGGGGGTGGGGATGCGTGAGTGAAAAGGTAAAGTTTCGAAACCTGTGCACTGCACATAGCACACACAGTGGCTTGTACAATAGAAATATGATAGAACCAGACAAAAAAATTTGTAAAATTGAAAAATTTAGGACTCAATTAGCATCTATACAATAGGTATATGATTGATTAGATAGTTTTCTAGATTCTAAGATGATGGCCATATTAGATCAGACCTATTTTAACTTGAACCACTCTATTGATTCGTCGGATTTATATTCTTTATAAGTGACGAACATTCAAACGTCATGCTTTTGAAAAGCGTGAAAGAGAAAGGTCTCAAAGTTTGATTCGAATGGCTATGTGGTATGGTGTGGCTGATGACATATCTCAGTCGATCCAAACAAATTTTATCGAGAAAGGAGCAAAAAATTAGGGCGCGCGAAGCATGTGAGGGGCAGCTCATCATAAAGGTGAAGGACCACACCAATCCCTCTGGCTCTGCCCACTTCCTAAATTCAATGTGGTAGGCCCTTCCCATGATGCTCCATAATTGAGTTTGACGTTGGACAGAGTCAATTTGTCCCAATTTTGCTATTGTAACTATATGTTACCACCCAATAGAATTTATTTCTTTGTAGTTAGACCGAGCGCTGATCTCACTAGAAAATATTATAAGTAAAAGAATGTATGCTGGTGAATTTTAATAAATACTTGATAAATATTGAAAAGTTATTGATAAAAAAAATGATCGGTGACCTTTTTCCTGAGTAACTTGTTGGTAAATTACTAATACTTAATCTACCAACCTATTTTGTTAGCTTGTGAATTATCATTTTTTTGGGTCCTAGCAATAGAAGTTGGTATTTTAAAAAGTCAAATAAACATTAGTAATAAACTCGAATTGCTTGGTAACATTATTAGTTGGTAACTTAATTAGATAAAAGTTGTAACCATTCTAATATTGATTGATAATTTTACATAGAGTAGAAATTTAAAAAGTTGGCAACCATGATAAATAAAAGTGGTAACTCAATAGTGAAGTAGACGATATATATATATATATATATATATATATATATATATATATATATATATATATAAACAATGGTAATAAGCAAATAAAAGTTGGCACTTAATAGAAAAGTTGGTAAACTTTAAAAAAAATTAATTATTGGTAAGCAACTCAAATCGATAAACCATCTCGGAAACTAATGGGAGAAAAACTGGCAAATCCCACAATAGAGGTTGGTTATCTCATGTAATAACTAATAAATTTAAGGCATTTGTAATAGAGATAAATGAAAGTTGGTAAACTATAACAAAAGTTGATAAACAAAGAAATCAAATGAAAATTGATAAGTAATTTAAATGAGAGTTAGTAACAAAAAATTAGTTAGTTACTTAATTAGAAGAAGTTGATAAATGACTCAAATAAACATTTGTATATATGAATTGGTAAATTTAACGGTTAGGTATGTCATACAAATATAAGTTAGTAAAAGAACATAAAAGTTGATAAAGCTGCCAAAGCAAGCTAGTAATTTCATAAAAATATTGATAATTTGCTAATAAGTTATCGAAACTCAGGTGTCCTATAACTGTTCTAAATAATTCTCTGACATTTAAAAATTTTTGTAGATTTCTATCGGCATGAAAAAATAGTATTTTATGTGGAAATGATATAGTACAATCATCCCCACGCAATAGCAGAGTGGTTCTTTAGTTCATTGTGAGAGTATTAACTCGAAGTGACTCGTTCCCTCTCTTTTTCTCTCTCAGTGAGAACCATATTTACTTGAATTTTTGTGATTGACAAGGCTCATGATATACTTTATCTTGGATTAATGCCGTCTTTAGTAAATTTCGAAAGTACATTACTTTTCAAAAAAATGATCTTTCATATATCATTCAGTCGTATTAGCATACGCATTTATGTAAATGAAGTATTACACAATAAGTAGTACGTGAGATATACCTATTATAATTATTAAAGCTTGGCCTAGGAATATGTCAATAATACTTTTGTACTTCTCAAAGCAGATTCAAATATCGAACCTAAGATTTGAAAAATATCTTATTCTTGATCTTTAGTGGAGTCGGTTTGCATATATCGTTGAGAACCGGGTTGAAAATTTGAACTTTACATTGAAAGAACATGCTGAAAAATACAGGGTTATGTTAGCATTGGTCTTTATTTTTTTTGGGTAGAGATCAAGCTCGCATGTTGTATTTAGGATACACCATTCTAAAGATTAGATCGAAGTTAATTACATCATTCCATCACCCGACCAAATTCCACCCCAATACATTATTGGCTCGATGCATTCGGAACCAAAAGTCTTTGACTTCAGACTGATAGAAACGTTTGAAAAAGATATGGTGGGGGGGGGGTAAGCCCATTAAAATCAATAAGAGGACCATAAAATGGCAAAGCACCAACCCCAGTTCAAATCTGTCAATCCTCTTCATTTAGAGCAATTGATGAAGATGCCGCCACGTCATCTTGAACTGTATCAGCCTCTCTGGATGCTGTCGCGCTCGATCGCGCTAGAGAGATCAGTGGGACACAAAAAGACATTTCTTTTAGGGTTTGGAGTAACAACACTTCAAGTGCAGCGGGACACACGAAACGACATCTTTCTAGGGTTTGGAATAACACCCCGATCGGAATATTCCCATCCCCGAATAGGCAGCAGAACCATAGGTAAAGCTAATGCTCTTCATCTCACGAATAGAACTGAAGGATTTGTACGGATTCCATGACCAAGATTACAGCAACATTATGTTTCTGAGTCCTTTGACCGCCAAGGAGACAGACGATGGCCCCATTTGTATATGATCAGCGTACGCTATCTAAGGTAAAACGCATATTGATAAGCCGCCGGAATGCAAGGACGCATAGCACGCTAAGCTTAGATGACATTAACATACGTCGAAAGATGTAAAATTTAAGGGTTAATTCAAAAAAAAAAACACCAATTTTAGGTCTTGGGACAATTATGGTCCGAACTTTTTTTTTGTCCCATAAAAAAGCACAAACTTTAAGGCAAGGGACAATTTTGGCCCAAACTTTTTTTGTCCCATAAAAAAGCACCAACTTTAGATCGATGAACAATTATGGCCCCAACTTTTTTTTATCTCATAAAAAAGCACTAACTTTTACTTAAATCCTAAATCTGGTTCCCATTAACTTAGAACTATTGATTATCTAACTTGACTATTCCACATTAGTAATAAATTCATGTGGCTTGCTAACTGGATTTAAAGTAATATTTATTATCTTGTTCTCTAAGTCATAATTTGAAGAATAATAGTAAAACTATTCATCTCATTCACTTCACTGACAAGTTAAAATATCTCAAAATTGAATCTCTCTGAACAAACATAATTTGAAACCGACCACTGTCTGTTGACAAACGGCATGGACGAGATTCGCCAAGCTCATCACCATAACCTTCTTTCTCAAACAACGGTGAAAGTTAACATGAGGCCAGATTTGGGATCATGATGAAAATTGGTGATTTTTAATGAGAAAAAAAAAATTAGAGCCGAAATTGTCACTCAACCCAAAGTTTGTGCTTTATTACGGAACAAAAAAATGTTCAGGTTAGAATTGTCCTCGACCTACAGTTGTTATTTTTTTATGAAACAAAAAAAAGTTCATGCCAGAATTGTTCCTTGACCGAAAGTTGGTGCTTGTTTATGGAAGAAAAAAAGTTTGGACCATAATTGTCCCTCGACCTAAAATTGATGCTTTTTTTTAGAATTAGGCCTAAAATTTAATGTCTGGAACTAGTTAATCCAGGGGGGTAAAGTCAACGACGTCTACGCTACAGAAACTTTTCGAAAATGATACATTTTAATGCATTCTTTTAGCTACGCCTACATGTATTAACAAAAGGTTTTCCTTTTGTCTAAGCCAGCCAACACCTTCAAATTCCTATACATCTCGATCAAAGAAAGAGATGAAAAAAGACCACTGAACCAAATTTCGGCTTGCGTTTTATCTGGTCTATGAGATCGTGGGATATGTCACGTATTTGAATTCAAATTCTATGTTGTTTGGTGTCATATTGCAGTATCACGGAGCTAGTTTCCACAAAGCTAGGTCCAGATGGCACCTGTGCGTCTAACCATTTATGGACGCATAAAGTTGAGGATGCCGTGCAGACCGGCGGTTTCGTGTCATTTCAAATATAGCACGGGCTTTTCGAAGATAAAGCGACACTTCCGTTCGTTATCTTCTTTGCTTTCCCTCCTTTTATTTAAAGCCGCAGGATGTTATTGATCAACAATAATTCCTCTAGGCGTATATTGGCGCTCTTCGATCATAAATGGAGTGACATTCTGTATGACAAAACGAAAAGACGCATTTATTCCTTCGTACCCATCACATTAGAATTTATGATCCTCGTGATACTTAGGTACCTAAAGAGTGCATGCTTGAATGTGACACTCTATGCTTTGTATATACAACTTTTTATTTATTGCCCTTGGCCTAGACATACCGGTGTCTATGCTTAACTGATTATAATCCCCTTGTTTAATCGATTCCTCACTTCGCATTGGTTGGGTTTATTTAGATTTTCGCCCACGCGGTAAATAGCTGGCCGAACTTCCTTTTGTTATGGGGTTGATGATTTGTCGATTGCTAATGTGGGGTTATGTAGATATTTCATGATCCACCACCATTTAGTGACCTCCTAATGTTATATAAAGTTCTGATAAACAAAATGAGTATACTATACATTGCTTCACCCCAGCCTTGACCATCGAAAGCTTTTACTTCAACTTCCAAGATACTGCATGAAGTTTGGTGAATGGCCTATTTAGTAACCAGCAAAACAGTGCCTGATTCTATTTTTATTTCAGGGAATAAAAAAAGAATAGAAATTCATTTGATAAATTTTTTGTTCACGGACACAAATTTGTTCCTAGAATCAATTTTGGAACAAAATCAAGAATAAAAAAAAGTTGATTTTTGATTCTAGGAACAAGAATCAGAAATGAAAAAAAATTCTTCTTCTTCTTTCTTGGCCTGTGGCTGATCACTGGCCATAGGCCAAGGTCGGCGAGGGTGTCGTGGCCCTCGCCGACAAAGCCGAGGGCTGGACCCTCACAGCTTGGGCAAGGGCCGCCCTCGCTGCCTAGGCGAGGGTCGCCCTTCTCGAACCCTCGCTAGATTTTGCGAGGGTGACTCGTGACTTGGGCGAGGGCGGCGAGCCACCCTTGCTAGATTTGACAAGGACGGCGGAGAGGGTCCAACCTTTGCCCTAGCCTGGGGTCGATCGCTGGCGGCAAGGGTCCAGCCCTCGCCCTCGCCCTCGCTGGCCCTGGCTTGTGGTCGATCGCCAGCACTGGTGACCCAACCATGGGCCAAGGAAGGAGAAGAAGAAAAAGAAAAAAAAAAAAGAAAAAAAGGAAAAAGAGATATTAAAAAATTCAAAAATAATTAATAAAAAGAAATTTTGTGCAGTTATCAACTCATTTTTGTTCTTTTTTCTATTCCAAGAATATAAATTTTAGACAGTTACCAAACACCTTCAAATGCTTAAAAATTATTTCCGGAATGGAATAAAAAAATCATTTTTGAACAGAAATTATTATCGGGAACATAATGATTACCAAACGCACCAAAGTGTCTACATCAGCCATAAGATGCTAGTCGAGATGGATGCATGGCACATCCATCCTCCATCAGTGAATTTTAACTTTAAGAGCTCGAGAGCATTAATTTTAACCCACTGTAAGCAGCAAAAATTGCAAATCCTAACAATGCTGTAGATATTGTTTCTCTTTCCTTATCAAATCGAAGGTAGATGTATGTTCAGTCAGAATTCAATAAGAAATTATTTTTTCAAATAGTATGCATATATATATATATATATATATATATATATATAAGTTTGAAGCAACATTTGTCTCCCTTTAAGTGATTTTTACAAATTACCCCTACACTACATAGTAAAAAGGAAAAGAAAGAAAGAAAGAAAGAGATACAATCAAACATTTCTAAATTTTCTTTCCACTTCTCAATCAACTTCTTCATCTAATCACCAATTTCTTTTTCAAGCTGCATGATGAGGGTATGAGGAAACTTCTTACTTAGATGGAGGGGGTGTTTGGTTGGGCTTTGTGAAGGAGCTTTCAGCCTCCAAAGCCCTTTAGGGGAAATATTTTATGTTTGGCAAATTATTTTGAAAGCTCTTTGGCCAAATGTTGGCCTTCTCAAGTCTGAAAGCTCAAGGCACTCTAAAGGGTGTCTTGAGCTTTCGGCATTCTCGGAATGCTATTGTTCATCCTTTTTTTTTTTTAGAGTTGGAACTACTCATCTTCTTTAGGCATGTGACGGCGGCCGACAAGGGTGGCTGGCGAGGGAGAGGGCCGACGAGGTCGCCTGGGGTCGAGCGACCCCCGGCAAGCCAAATCCGGCCGTCAAGTGATCCGCCCAGGCCAGGCGACCCTCGGCGGGTCGCAGATATGACCGCTGGGTCGCGCGAGCCAAAGGCGTCGCCCTGGTCGTCACGACCCCCGAGGGTCGCGGCCTCGGCGACCATCGGCGTACCGCGGATCTAGCTCGCCGTGACGGCCCGGCTCCCGGCGATGGGTAAGTTTTGTTTTTTTTTAATAAATAAAATAATTCTCAAAGTCCATTTGCAAAAAAAAATTCACCAAACACTATATATTTTGACCAAAGTAACTTTACAAAATATTTTTATCAAACACCATTAGCCTTTCCTCAATGGGCTCTCACCCAAAGGTATTTGCATTTTTCCAAATGCATTTCTCCAAAGCCGAATCAAACTGGCCCAGAGTCCAAAGAAAGAGAAAGAAAGAGAGAGCTCTAGCCCTAGAACTTCTGCTATCGCGTGTCCTTTAGTCGTTCCCGCTCCAGCGGATGCTGCCAAAACTTAACAGAACGCAGCCAACGCTTTCAAATCCGAGGGAGACCCGGCCGACGCTGCCCTCTTTCTTGTCCTAGCTTGGGTGTCTGCCTGCCTGCTTTTCATGGCTCCATGAGGGCCAAAGGCAAGTGGGATGTCTCTTCACTCGTAGTTGGCTTTTGGCTTACTCCATGTTGATGAGGTCAAAGCTAAAAAGAGCGAGTCTCTTCGGCTTGGCCTTGGCCAAGTCAATTTGTAGAAACACTAGCTCCATTTAGTCCACCGTGACCGACGCCCATTTGAAATTTTCTTCCAAGTTTTCTCTTTTCTCTCCTAGTCTCTGCGATCTGGTTGCCCATTGATGAGCAAAGATCGTTGATTGAAATGGTCAAGCTTTGTTTTGTTTGTTTTTCTTTCAACCTAGTTCTCAATTTCGATTGACAACAACTTGTATTTTGCACTGCTTTCATCTTCTACCTAATCAATTTTTAATATGAAACATGAGAAAAAAACTGAGTTTTCTATGAAGGGTGCGTGTCAAAACCATGGGAATGCACCACTAATGTATCTCAATTGTAGAGTGCGTAAATCGAGAAAAGCAATTAATCGAGAGAATCTCAATAACATTTTCCTCTTCTTCTTTTGTTTTTTTTTTTTTGTCATTGCCTTCTTTTGTTTTCTTTTCCATGTACTAGAGCAAGAGCACACGCGCGTCCCGCGAAAAGACGTAGAGGGAAAAAATGTTAAAATGTAGCACAATGGTATGTAAAGATTTCAATCGATTCCTACGGTACAATTTAAATTGTTGTAAAAGTAAATATAGGATATTTATGGAAGGCCTAATTCCAAAAAAAAACACCAAACTTTAGATTGCGAAACAATTCTAACTCGAACTTTTTTGTTCCATAAAAAAGCACCAACTTTAAGTCAATGGACAATTCTGGCCTGAAATTTTTTTTTTGTTTCATAAAAAAGCATTAACTTTAGGTCAAGGGACAATTCTAGCCTGAACTTTTTTTTTGTCCCATAAAAAAACACAAACTTTAGGTTGAGTGACAATTTCGACTCTAATTTTTTTTTGTCTCATTAAAAATCACTAATTTTCATCATGATCCCAAATCTGGCCCCTGTTGACTTTCATCATTGTTTGAGAAAGAAGGTTATAGTGATGAGCTTAGCGAATCTCATCTATGCTGTTTGTCGACAGATAGTAGTCGGTTTCAGATTACGTTTGGTCAGAGAGATTTAATTTTGAGATATTTTTAACTTGTCAGTGAAGTGAAGGAGATGAAAGTTTTACTGTTATTCTTCAAATTGTGGCTTAGAGAATAAGATAATAAATATTGCTTTAAATCCAGTTAGCAAGCCACATGGATTTATTGCTAATGTGAAATAATCAAGTTCAATAATCAATGGTTCTACATCAATGGGGACCAGATTTGGGATTTAAGAAAAAGTTAGTGCTTTTTTATGAGATAAAAAAAGTTGAGGCTATAATTGTCCCTCGACCTAAAGTTAGTGCTTTTTTATGGACAAAAAAAAAAGTTCGGATCAGAATTATCCCTAGACCTAAAGTTGGTGTTTTTTTTTTTTGTGGAATTAACCCATTTATGGAATTCCCGACAATTACTTTGAATCCAAACTCATAATTGATAGGAATGGATCTAATAAAGCAAGGAAAGAAACAGCCCATTAAGCACAGGGCTTCTGAACCTTCTATGGCCCAGCAAAACATCGGGCGGGCACTGCCTCCTCTTTCTGCTGAGCTTCTGCAAAACTATCCAATGGCCATTAGATCCACACGACAGACATGTTGCAAAGGTTTATTATGATGCATCCTCCAATGACTTACTTGAAGCCAATCTCACGAACACTTCACTCACCTCACAAATTGACATCACCTGAAGATCATTACTCTGTCAGGCATCATGCCACTGATCTGATCATGTAGGATGTCAAGTCGTGATTAACATTTTAAATAAAAGAGAGGACGCAAGTAGAGTGGGGTTAGGTGAACAAATCATATCCAGCTGTGAGAATAGCTCGAGATACTTCGATGGACCAATCTAATGTAGCTAGGGATAAGATTTCAGTTTGATTTGTCCACGGGGAGAAAATATGTACCAATGAAAAACTAGGAGGTACCAACAAAAATGGTCCCAAAATTTCGGTCCTATTCCTGAACTTTTGATTTGTTCAATGTGATCCCCGAACTATTGGTTAATTTTCAATGTAGTCATTTCATTTGCTTAACAACGCATAAGATGTTATTTGATGACATGAAATATTATATGTCAAGTTGAATTTTTAAAAATGATGAGTCAAAATGTAAAACTTTTTTATCCATCCATTTTGAGAAAAGGAAAGGAGTTAGGGCGTTAACGGGTCATTTTTTATTTGATGACGTGGATTATTATATCCTGATTTAGGATGAATATCTTATTTGGATAATCCACCTCCAACTTTTTTGGTTTTCCACCGTTTGGAACTTAACGGATTAGAAGCTACATCAGCAGATTCCGTTAACTTGAATAAACGAAAGGACGACATTTTATATATTCATGTAATTTATGAACTAGATTGTATATGTACAAGTAGTTTAGGGACCATATTGAATAATTTAAAAGTTCATGGACCACAATGCACATTAGACCAAATCATGGACCATTTGTCTCATCTTTTCAAATTTTAATGAATTAAAACTAGGAGGTTAATTGGAGCAGACCAAGGTTACGTGCCAAATCATCAATAATTTTCCCTTAATTATAGTGTAGCATTATATACCAATTGGGCAATTATAGCATAGTCCAATTCAAGGTCCATGACTCCTTCCATTTATCCTTGATGTTAGACATATCAATCGCTAGATTAAACGGAGTCCAAGTCGTCCTTTTTTTTAAGTTCCCTTTGGCTTCCTTGTGTATAAAACAGTGTGGTTGAATATAATGATTCTCAATAACTTTGAGAAAATGAAATTTATTAAGTATAAGTGGTCATAGAATGAACTATGCCAAAAATTGGATATTGGTTCACTGAAGGTCAATTGTCCCAATATTTTAATAAGGTCTATAGATGCCTCCATCTAGCATATTATATAAAATCTACTTTTCAATAATAATGTATCTATGATACGAAAAAAAGAATGTCACTTTTTTTTAAAAAAAAATTTCTCGAGTTTAGAGTATTCTCTCAATTTTGGAATAGATGGGGAGAATCATTTTACCTTGTAACATCATTGACAATCATCAAGCCATCCAGACAATAAGAATTAGTTATTATCCTTTTTTGTAGACTAGCTATTACATGAACAGTTCAAAAGTTCATAAAGTCTCTCTATGCACTCGATCAAAGCTCGGGAGTTAGACCCCGTGCCTGCTATACTAGCGTCCCTATCCTCGATTCCCTTATTACTGGGCCGCGTGTCCAGTGGGTGATCAATCAGGTAGTATCGATCAGGTAGTTTACGCGTAATTCATCGGATACGGCGGTTCAGATTATTTGGAGCACGACCCAGTCTAGGCAGGCCCAAGATACTCATGAGTTTGCAGTCTCTTGTTTCGACCACAAAGGTCAACTCTTCCACACCCTCCATTTCCTTTGTATTTTCTTGCACGTTCTCTCTCTCTCTCTCTCTCTCTCTCTGCGCATTTGTATTTCTGTTGCAACTGCTGATCTCAACTTCCTCAACTCTGTCCCATTGTCCCCACGCCAAGATTCTAATGAAATAGCTTTGCTTCCCCCTTCCCGTGTACAAATAAATCTCCCCTGTTTGTTCCTGTTATAAATCTCTGTTTTAGAAAACAAATCCTTCAATCCTTTCTTTTGCTCCATCCCACCTGTATTCTGATTCAATTTCCTCACGCCCTCCTTTTTCTTTCCAAGTGAGAGAACTTCCCCTTCAATGGAGGACTCCGGAACAATGAAAAAGCCTGTACCCGACGGTGTAGAGGACGGGGGCAGCGAAGAGAGTGGCTGGACTACTTACCTCCAAGACTTCTCTCGAAACAATGACGGAGAAGATAGCTTCTGCTCCAGCTTCGGGACCTCCTCTTTGGTTTCGGATGCCGCGTCTCGTGCCATCCACAGGAATGCCGCCGTCGCCGAGCCGAAGGCTCCGAGGAGGCTGAGCATGATCAAGAGGATGAGAACCAGAGAGATCACAGATGAAGATCCACTAGAGGACACCGCCACGTCTCCTGTCAACAGTCCCAAGGTCTCCGGTTAAGCTTCTGCTTCATTATGAATCGAAAAAAATTATATTTCTACAGAAATTCCTTTGCTCTGTGTCTGCCTTTTATTTGTTGTTTTACTCGAGTTTTGGCCAAATGGGCCTTCGCAGATCAATCATCTAAAGCGGGGGGAGATGATGGGCACTCGGATGACAGATGATCCTCTTCATCTTTCTCTGGTCAGTTACAGTTTTTTCTTTTGGTTTTTATGCCTTCTTTTTTAAGGATTCAAGAAGGGTTTGTCTAAACCTAATTTTCTGAACTGAGTTCCATGAAATTTGATATGTAGGGTAACGGTGGTGCATCGGAGAGCTGCATGGGATTGAAGGTGAGAGAAGGCAATGAAAATGAGTGCTCAAGCTTGAGGAAAAGAGGGCTTTGCTTGGTTCCTTTGTCAATGTTCATGAACTATCAGCTTCATTGAATCGATTCCATCTCTCTCTCTCTCTTCCCATCAACTGTGTAGAAACTTTTGTAAATAAGTTTACCGTTGATGGGATTGTGGCCCAATGTTTTTTCTTTTCATTGTAAACCCCATGTAAATCAAAATATCATTTCGATTTCCTGTGTTTGATCATGTCCATGTTTTTGTTACCTATAGTTGATTATATTCACGTTGAGACATGACGGAAATACATGGGCAAAAGAGTGCAACATGACTCAAAAATCTTTTTTTTTTACTGAAATGGGAGGATCAAAGTTAATTTTTTTTATTGACTCGGCGAATTTTAGTGTTTTTTTAGGATTAATTCAACAAATTGATATTTACCTACATCGTTTATCCATCCAACAAACATTTTACATCTGTAACTTCTTTTCACATATTAGAGGACTTGATATAATAAAAATGTTTTACTCCTTTATACAAAATGACATAGAAACTCGTATTGTTTCGTATTAGCTAAGAAAGTTCGAATAGTAGTTAAGAAGTTTATTTCGTGAGACATATATGCAATCGTGGCACATTTGCATCTTTGGTACCTTCATATATGATGCATTAAATTATCTGCACATTTCTAATAAGTTACCATATTTTAGAAAAATCAAATGCATTTTTATTTACTTATTGTTTTATTATTATTACCTCGATTTTTTCCCTCTTCTTGTTCCATATCGTAATATCTTGTCAGAAACATTGAAGTGATCGCTAACATTTTCTTCCAAATTCTTCCAAAATAAAAAAAAAGAAGTTATTTTGGCCCCACAAGGCAAAACCTTGCTAACTCCCACATTCTTAAAAATAATACCGCATCCACCGAACCCTAGCTTAAGACACACTTACATTTAATTAGCATATGACGCGACATGTGGTCATCCGACATTATATGATGCGTTATATAACTATTCGAGAGACATTTATTCTATATGGAATATATATATACATACATACATATATATATATATATATAGATCAGATTATTAGTCCATGAGGTCGATGAGAGTCTAACTTATTCATTCAGCTTATAGCTATATAATATTAAAAATGGTTGGGTAAATACGTGGACCCCACCCACTAAATTAAATTTTAAAAAAAAAGTATAGTGCATTAGCTCATCCCTAACGCTTGCAGACCAGGTGAGACCCCTCCATGTGCACCAGCATTGAAGGCAGGTGACCACTGCAAGAGAGAAACCACAGAAGTTGTTGAGCTCGATTTCAGCTTAATATACTTCCCTTTTGATTCTTCTTCCAACTTGACCCTCTCTCTCTCTCTCTCTCTCTCTCTCTATGGAAGTCCACAGAAGTTTTCCTGCTAAAGTTATTCTCTTTGAAAGAGTAGGTGCTGTCATTTCCTGTATAATATAAAGAAGAAAAGTCCACCTTAGCTAGATGAAAGTCAGGGGAGGGGTTCTTTAAGAGCTTCTGAAAGAACTGTGCAGTCTGTGATGCAATGGATGTTCTCTCTCTAGGGTTTTGTCATTAATTTATTTACTCGGACAGTTAGTGGTAAAAACTCGTTTAGCACATGCTCAATGCAAGATCCGACGGCATCAGAAATCACACCCAGATCATGTTTAGTGTGATGCTCGAACACCTTCATGTGCACTGTAGCATATGGGTTTTCCTCATTTTCTTCGAGAGAAAGTACTAGGCGGTATCCTTACCAAAAAAAAAAAAAGTGCTAGGCGATAGGGTTTTGCGAAGCAGTTAAGGAAGCCTTTATTCTCCCTCCTCGAGTAAAGAACAAGGCATGTGCGGCATGGCAATCATTGTTCCTCTGAATGATGGAACGTCTTACGTGCGATTTCGAGTGGGAGTTCATACAGAGAATTTGTGCTTAATGTATGTTTAGTGTCTTTATTTCCCAAGTCAGCATCTCTAATTATGTGATGGGAAAGGAGATAAACTACTGTTTGACAAGATAAAAGGATTGAACTTGATCAAATTCGGTCGTGTCCCGTGATAAGAACCGTTGTTTTGCTCTTTGGATAAGCATTGACATCTATTCAAGAAAAGTTAGATTGTAATGAACAATTGGCTTGAAATAGATTAGCAAGAAGGGTTAGGTGATCAGTCCGATGATTACTAAAACGACCTCTGCAGTGATTTGATTTTAAGGGTTTGGAGGAGTGCAGAGAATAGGTCATATGCAAGAATTATCAATTAGAGAGATACATTACATTTTCCTCAATATAAATCGTTCGATTGTAATTCGACTTTGATGTCTATTATTTATCATGTGAAACAGAAAACTCTGTTTTTCCTTTTTTTAAAAAAGAAAACAGGAGAGTTTATACCTACAAAACTTCCAATTCAAGTCATCTTCTCTAGGAACATTAATATGTCAATGCCACGTGGTCACATAATATATTAAGATTAATAATTTGGGGGATCGGTTCTCAACTTATTGATTAATCCTCATGACGTGCATATGAGGCATTCCACCCTCGACATGAAAAGGGCAAAGCACGTAAATTTAAACTACATGTTGACATGATAATCAAAGATAAAAGGACGATATATATGAGGCATTCAACCCTCGACATGAAAAGGGCAAAGCACGTAAATTTAAACTACATGTTGACATGATAATTGCTAGTTTTTCTTCAAAAATCATAGAACAATCTATGGAAATCCAATCACAATTCGGCCTCCTTTAGCAACGACGACTCAAGTCGGCTTGAAAGAATAATCAACCGACCATCGATATTTGCTCTATATTCGCCCCACGTTCTCTTCGTATACTTTTCTTTGGGTCCTTTGTATTTTAACGTTTTAACGTCATAGCGGAGATGGACTCCAATTTCTTGCGCCAGCTATTATATGACTAAGTTTAGTACTCGGTAAGCCAATATGATTAGGATCTATAGTTTAGTAGATTCCGTTACTCAACCTTTTATTTTATGCTTTGTTCGGTAGCTCAGCGACCGAGTGGGAGTGTCTATTATTCACACAAGGATGAACCCTAAAAGCATAGCCTTTAGGGCAGGTATTTAATTGAGATACTTTGTTTCGACTCGTTAGAAAATCTCGAAGAGCAAGCTCGACCAATTTATATAATTCAATCGACGTGATATGCATCTACTAAATGAAGATGATGAACACACAATCTACTACAAACGATGGAACATTTCGGTCGATGGTTCCTCGAATCTAAACCCCAATTGGTAAGAATAAGATAATTATCCTTCACTCGACCTTTTTACTAGCCCGATAAATCCCATGAATCCCAATTCCAAGTTTTTATGTTGCTAACCAAATTGAATTTGTCAAATTGAGTCAAATGCTCAATTGGAAGGCGCCCTATCACATTTGAAAGAAGGTGGGGGCAGGATTCAGACCCAAACAGGCTGTCATAAGTGATAAAATATACCAGAAAAATCGAAAAAAGATGGATTGATGAGTTCGTAGCTTAGTACTGGTGCTCTGACCAAAATGGCAATGGCTTTCAATGGGAACTGGGGAGGAATGGGCGGTCTACCTGCGTGATTCCCGGGCGTGTTCTCAGACAAGTACCTTTGAAAAAAGAGAATTCGAGATTGACAATTGGTTTCAGGGAAAATTACCAAAAAAGTTCTAAATTTTTTTATAATTTTTTTAATTTAGTCTTAAATCTTATTTTTTATCAATTTAGTTCTAAATCTTTTGTAAATCTGCCAATTCAGTCCTTTTAACCAGCCGGCAATGACGTGGCCGCTGGTCGGCGTCCATGTGGCAATAATTTAATTTTTTTTTTATTTTTTTGATTTTTTTTCTTTTTTATTTATTTTTATTTTCCTTCTCCCCCTCCTGGCCGAGGCTCGCAGGTGAGGGCCCAACTCCAGCGAGCTGGGCCCTCGCCGCCGCTGGGTGAGCTCGCCATGGCAAGGTGAGCTTGCCTAGCCATGGCGAGCTCGCCCAGCTCCAGCTCTGCCTCGTCGGAGCTGGACGAGCTCCCTAGTGGTGGCGAGGGCCCAGATCACCGGAGCTGGGCCCTCACCGGCGAACCTCCCCGCTGGCCGGACAAGCCAGGGGGGAGAAGGAAAAGAAAAAAAAAAAAAAAAAGAAAAAAAAAAATAATTAAAAAATATTAAAATATTGCCATGTGGACGCCGGCCGGCGGCCACGTCACGTCGGCCGGCCAAAAGGATTGAATTGGCAGGTTTGCAAAAGGTTTAAGACTGAATTGGCAAAAAAAGGTTTAGAACTAAATTGGCAAAACTACAAAAAGTTTAGGACTTTTTTGGTAATTTTCCCGTTGGTGAGAGGGGCTTTGTGCTTTGTTAAATTCAATGGCCCACTGAATTGCGTTAAATTATCACCTTATTGGAAGATAAGTGCAATTTGCTTGACATCACAAAGTTTGATCCTCCACTAGAGTGAAATTTGAGGACCATACTCTTTTTGTAATAGTCAATATACATTGTATGTTAGGAGGAGTGTGGTCTATTCAATTGTGCATGGTCATTGTCATCCCAAGCTCGAGTCATAGAAGACTAAGCATATATCTAGATAGTCAAACTAAAGAGCATCTTGGACTATTTTCGTCTGTTCTATATCTAAACCCGACAGGATAGGATTTGACAAGGAAATTCACGTAAATGATTTTTGAAGTTGTGTCTCGAGTGGAAACAAAAAAGGGAAGAAAAAATTTGGACCCGACGTCCCGTTCAGCACCTAAGGATGATTACACTTATGTTGCGTTTGGTACCATGCAATGGGATTGTTGAGTGGAGTTAAATGTAAAAATAGCGGGATGGAATGATGATTCCATAACTTTGTTTGGTAAATTGTGGGAATGAAATGAAATGGGGAGTCTTGTGTTTGTTGGTGAGAAGTAGTGTTCTAGGAATGGAATTGAATAAGGAATCTCTAGCGAATTTAATTTGCCTTGTACTTGCATTAATGGTATAATAATTGATATTTCTAGAATATAATTAAGGTTTAACAATTATTTCATACAAATAATATTACTCGCTAATTAAGATGTCAATTATAAATTTTGGTTAATTAGTGTAATAATTGAAAATTTTTAAGTATTACATAGAGTTGTTAATTAACTAATATTAAATAATTGTAATGCTCATTTAATTACAATTTGTTAGCTACACTTTATAAGTAACTATGAAAAATAACTGCTCTATTAAATTATGTAAGTACATTTAAAAATAACTTCGTAATATTATAGTGTAATTTCAAAATATATGTTATATTGTTTTTATCTTATTAATAGCTTGGGGTGTGTCTGGATAAATGTTTAAATTTTGTCTTTTTCTTAACCTGAGACTTTCACAGTACACATATTTTGACAAGTAGATTTACAAATAGCTTTTTCATAATTTTGTCGAATTGGTATAAAGATTTTAGTATTTGGTGGGAAAGCAAAAGGTTGCTCTTTGATTTTTAAAAACTATAAACAAATAGGCCCTTAAAAATACTGATTAGTAACTAGTGATAGTTAGTACTTTTTGTTTTTATGATTTTCATTTATTAATTTTCTAGTTTAGAAAAGGAAAGGAATGTGAAACGAGTATTCCAAATATATGACAAGCTCTACCGTCCGCGGGGAGAGAGACAAAGAGATATTTACTATTATTGTGATTTATTAGCTATTAATGTTGACAGATGTTGACAAGATTTATTAGCAATACTAATATTGACAGATGTTGACAACTCGCCGTGATTGCGATCCCCTGGCCGCCGGGCTCTCTTTCTCTATCCCCTCGAACTTGATTTAATTTTCTCTTTTCAAAAATTTAATCAGACAAGTTTATATGAGATTTTATATATTCTATCATATTATAATTTGTTTAATTAACGTCAAAAAGTCAATGATTAAAGCCCCGAACACGATTTAAAGTATATTTCATAAGCATGAAAGTGGGTCTACATGGAAAATAGCTAACAATCTCATATCATCGCGACCCTTCCATGACCCGCACAAACACCTCCTTCGTCGCCATTGTCACCACTTCCCATTGCCACCCTCACCTTTATCACCACCACCCAATGCGCAGCCATCGTCGCCACCTTCCATTCCCTCGACACTACCATCATGACCTCGTGACCTTTATCAATTCACACCGTGTTACGATTTGACTTATAAAAAGAGAAAAGATCATCAATCATGTCAAAACAGGTAAAGAATTCCGTGGGCAAAAAAGTGATTTGATCATGTCTTCTTATGGTCGTGACAGCTTGCGTTTCCTAGGTTAAACCATTTCAAAATAGTATCATATGATGCTGGCTGCGAGCCTTGTATACTTTATTTCCTATTAATCTAAGCTAAATTTCCTCTCTATTATCGTGGAATCAATTCCATCGCCGGCCCTCCAACCACCATCCTCCTACCATAAACAAGAGTATCACGACTCGAGGAGGAGAGCATAAAATCCATCGGCGTATCTATGAACTCGTCCGTTGTGTCTAGGAAGCACGAAGGATGACCAGAAAGACTTTCTCGATTCAATTGTTTAATTTCATAGTTTTTTTTTATGCCTACGACGCCACCCCGCGATGCTAATTTAATCGATATGTTTAGACTTATTCTAGATAACGGACACGTTTCTAGAATCACAAATAATTGCACTGGGAGAAGTCCAAACAAACGGTCAGCAACGACCTTAGAACGTGGGATATGCATATGACCCTAGAACGATTGCCTTTGTTGGGATCGAACGCTTGTGACTTAGTTTCTGGTCCAGCAAGTAGGGGAAAGAAAAAGCTGGCGGGCACCTCATAGGCAGTGGCTTGGTTGAGAGAACGCTCAGCTATTTGGTGAAGTGCAATTTAGTTTAAAATCTTCACTTATTTGGGTACGCTCTTAAGGTTGAAATTTTTCAATTACATTAAAATGTTTCATATGAGCTTGAAAATCCCGTCTTCGAATATTTCCTAAGTGAGCTAAACCGAACAATTGATCTCCAGTGACCGGCCACTGTATATATAACATTATTCAACTACACGTGCAACTTCTGCTACCGTTAATATGGATAGTACATAGTAACGAAGAGTTTATAAAATAAATCGATAAAAGGGACCATCATGAAAATAAAGAAGAGCACACAACTTAGATATCGTTAAATAAAAGCCTAGCGGGAGAAAATTTCCACCCACAATGTCAATATGAAGATATATCTCGTAGTTTTTTTGTTTAAACTAATCTTTTTACCTTAGTGAATTCGTTATAATTAAGCCATGGTTCCACACCTGAACATCAAACGTCTTTGTCGCCCTATTGTATGATAGACAGCCATGCAGGTACGTCGTCTCTCCCTCGCTATCTCTTCACTGTTCACTGATCTGATCCTCGTGAGGATGGATGAAACGCCATTGCAGCGAACATCATATCCAGTCTGAAAGCGACCGCAAAATGTATTCAAGCGTGGTTTTGATCAGTACTGACTTTGGACCGGCGAAATCCATTGCTACTGAGGAAAAAATGGGGATTAGCACATGGAGTGTTGCTAATCATCCAACTTCTCCTTTTCTTAGCACTCTGGGAACCAGCATCCTAAACAGAGAGAACAGCAAGTGGCTACCTTTCTTCTTGTAATTAGACGTCGACTGATTTGATTTGTGGGTGGAATCACTCCACATAAATCATCGATTATAAAGTGAAAGAAATCAGCTATGGATTTTATAGTTTGAGCTTATATTTTGTTGATAATTTGCTTTTGAACCATGAATAGCTATTGGATGTGTGAGTGTGTATACATACATATAGATACATATATTATATATATATGTATGTATGTATATATTACGTTTCTCTTGTAATTGAGGCTCTGTTCGTTTGGCGGAAAATATTCTCTCGGAAAATATTTTCCGGATTTTCCGGTGTTCGGGGCACGGAAAACGTTTTTCGTGGAAAAATATTTTCCTTCTCCCCTCACAAAATAGCCTAAATCTATGGAAAATGACTTCCGCTTCTTCAAAAGCGGAAATCATTTTCCGAAGCTTCTTCTTCTTCTTCACTAAGGTCGCCTGCCGCCGCCGGTTGCCCGCCGCCGCTGCCGCCTCCGCCGGCCGGTCGCCGGCGAAAAATATTTTCCAAAACTTTTTCATATTGGTCTCCGAACACCGGAAAATTATGTTCCGGAAAAACATTTTCCAGGAAAATGACTTCCGAGAAAATGTTTTCCAAAAAGAGAATATTTTCCGCCAAACGAACGGAGCCTGAGAGCGATGTAATAAAGATGTGTTTGATGCTAATTATAACATAATCCTTTGTTAAATGTAATCCTAGTTTAAGAGTGAATTAGGATAAAATCTCCTGTCTCAATTTCTCTTTCATGATTTTAATCTCCATTTCACTGTGTTTGTGCCCCTAATCCTAACAATGTACACTAATCTGACTATATCAGGTGATTTTGATTTTCCGAAAGGGATATGAATAAGAACTTAAGAAGGCTATCCAGAAATCATCTATATTTCTTGAGGGCATACTCACTATTAATTGTATATAAAGTTGGGCAATTATAAAAGTGCAGTCCACACAACATCAATACGCTTAGATGTAATAGTTCCATAATAGACATTCAGAAGCACAGTTCTAAAAATTCTATTTTAAATAGCACGTGTACAATTTTGATGTATAAATTCTTATCTACTGTGTAATTACTGAAGACAACGAATTAAATTTATTCATGTAATATGTGATTGTACTATATATATATATCATTTCTCGCATTTATAGTCTGATTGCGAAAATAATATATCAAACTAAGCATTAAATAATATAATTAGTAATTAAGATGACAATTATATTATGAAGGAATTTGATAGATAAAATGACTATTACAGTTTTGATTGTGTTAAGGCTTACACTATTATTCCAAACAAATATTGTAATAGGCAAATGACTTGACTTATAATGTGATAGCCAATATTACAGGGAAAGTACCAAAAATGTCCTAAAGCTATTGCAATGGTGCTAATTAGTCATAAATCTTTCAATTGCGTCAATTTAATCCTAAACCTTTTCACATTTTGTTAATTGAGTCCATTGACGTGGACATTTTTAATAATATTTTGATCTTTTATATTTTTACTATTATTTTATTGTTTTTTGTTTTTCTTTCATTTTTTTCCCTTCATTTTGCCAGGTGACCCTCCCCAGCAGCCAGCAAGGGTCACGACCCTCGTTGGGTATGGGCAAGGGCCTTTGTGACCTCGCTCGCAACCAACGAGGCCACGATGGTCTTGGGCGAGGCCAATGTGACCCTATTGGCCATGGGCAAGGTGGCCCTCACCCAGATGTGGCGAGGGTCATCGATGACCCCTACCAACCAAAATATTATCAAAATTTAATTTTTAAAAATATTATCAAAATTGTCCACGTTAGCACCGATCGTGCTTGTAAGACGACTGGTGTCCACATCGATGATTTCCGGTCAAAATTGGTCAAATAGACTTAATAGTCATAATGTGAAAAAGTTTTGACTAAATTGAACTAATTAAAAGATTTATAACTGAATTGGCACCAATACAGCAGGTTTAAGACTTTTTTGGTATTTTTCCCCAGCACTGCAAGATGTGTTCTCGAATCATAAGGATGACTACTGGCGACAGCCCAATTCAAACTTGAGATCATTGGATAGCATAAAGCACGACCACGGCAATCCAAAACCTCCATCAAAACTACGCCAACCACCTCAATGGCAGCGCTTTGCCATGTCATAATTAAGAAGAAATGACATTCTCTTCCTCAATAAATAATGCAAAAAGAATCCTGGGTATAGCTTAGTGCAATGCAAGTAATGCAAGCGCCAGCAATTTAGGGCAAAAGGATAGAGAATGACATGATTGTCATTGGTCATCCGGTTTTTAAGCTCACGGAAATAGTCTCCTAAGACCACAATCAAGTGTCGAAAATGTCCGTGAATGATAATGCGATGTTTAAGTTCTCTCGTGACAGATCTAATGGTCATTGACAAGATTTTCATTTTGTCCGCAATTGTCCCCCTTAATTATTTTATACTTTTTTCGCACTCTCTTCTCTTTTTGTTATTATTGAAATCTGAAAACAGACCACTGGCCATGGAACTGGAAACTTCGATCAACATGAGTGTAGCTTGAAAAGAAAGACTTCGCATGATTGCTTTCTTGTCGACTCTCTCAGTTGGGCCTAAACCATGTAGCCTTGTTGTTGGCTTTTTGGTGATCTCGCTGCGTTTGGTCACTGGCCTTCTCTTAAACATCTATAACTTGATCATGTAGTAATTGAAGCTTAATTAAGATAATTACGTTACTTGTCTTGGATGGCATGATTGATCAGGACCTAACGCTGGCGAAAATTTAACCATTTTGCATGTGCTTTCGTGGGTCCTAAGTAAGAGGTGAGGTACTAGCTCTGATCAGTTAATACGACAAGGAAAAACTAATAAAGTTCAAGACTACCTCAATTTGCAATATATAGTTGCAAACACGCTGCAATATAAGCAGCACTAGAAGAACTAACCAGCCAAAGCCTTGTAATCAACTATACTTGAAACTATATGCATGCGAAATATAGCAAATTTTTGCTGTAACGAGGCCTTGGGTATTTATACTTACTGTAGAAAACAAAACTTGGTATACCAAGGAACAACTATAGCTTTATCCTGGATTTGCATTTAGAGTCCACAGTTTGAGACTGAATGTGAAATAAGATGTAGCAGGTGCTATAAGCAGTGGCGTGGAAATTAAAGATCTTAGCCATACTGACTTTCCCGTGCAAAGTTGCCGCAGAAGTGAAGTTCAAGCAGCCTGAGGCGACGTCTTCCCATAAACTCGGATTTAATACCAATTTATCGGCGATCAGATCCATTGAAGTGGTTATGTTGACTTTTGCCCGAGCAGGAATCTTGTTGTGCACGATGGGGACTTCAGCCACCGTCGAGCCGTGGTAGTTCACGTAACCGGTTGTGCTCTTGTACTCGAAGCCGCCATAGTTAGGGTTGTCAATTGTCACGAGCATGCTTAATGTGACGTCCAGCGTGACGTTGGTAGTGGTGACATTGAACCGGATGTTCTTGAGGCCAATGGGGTGCGCGGTAATCTGAGGCTGTTTGGGCTTGAAGATCGTGAGCGATAAGGTCACGGTGATGATGGTGAGAATGGCCAAGAAAACCGCTGAGGTGAAGCAGCATATTTGGAGACCTCGGCGAGCCATTCCAGTTGGTTACTAATCAATGAACAATGCAGGACAGATGCGGACATCAGTTAGTGTTCATATACAAAAGTGAAGTAAAGTGGAAGAAGGGTCATGTTGTTTCTTATTAAATCTCATTTTGTTTTACTTTGGTGTATGAATGGTTGAATGCGACCGTGATTCGAGGATAAAGCTATGAACATCAGCGTGCAAAATCAAATGGATGATGATGATGTATACGCAGGATGCTGTAAGTGGATTCTAATGGGGAGATGAAGAACGTAATGGACAAAAGTACGGCTTAGCTTGATCTTAGAACGTGCTTAGTAGTTCATCACGTTACGGCGGTTTGTATTTGACAAGGGTTTTGTTGATATGCCAGAAAGAGACTCGAATCGGACAGCGAGTCCTTAATATACTAAATGTATCATAATTTTCATAGAATCATCAATGGAAAGAAAATTATTAACTATAATAATAACAAGTTGGATATGCAACTTAACAAAAGATATTGTTCGTTCAACTACTTGGCTTCCCTAAAGAAAAGTTACTCTCTCGAAAAAAATATTTTACTTGAATCAGACAATAAGAGTCATTATTTACTAAAAACACATAAATATCAAGGAATAAGTTTAAATGTTTAGTGCGAGAAGATCCACATGAACTTGTTAACATGATTAATTGATGTTCTCCATTCGCAGTTTCATCATCAATAGATACATTTAAGCAATTTGGGTCCTCTTTAATATTATCTTCCATAGTGACCACACTACAAAAAACAATACAATGAAAGATGACTAATTTGTGTATAATGCATTCATCAAACACAATATTCAATCTTTCAGTGAATTCTTTAAATTTGTACCGAAATTCGAAGTCAAAAAATTCATGATTATGAGAATAATTTAGGGAAATAAAGTTAATAATTGGTAGAATAAGTTATGAAGGAGACAAACAAGAAAGAAACGTTGAAATGTAATGGGTGTGGAAGATACGGTTAGAGTGAAAAAAAAAAAAAGTTGTTTGAAAGAGATGTGGTTGGTTGTCTTTTAACAAAATGGAAACAAAAGAAAAGGAAGAACAAATGTAAGAAATAATCTTTTAGGTTTTACTAGTATAATAGTCTTTATGTTACTTTGAGAGTAATACTGTGTTATGAGCCACAAATTGTTGTAGAAGCAGACTCTACGACAATTTATAATTACTTGTTATTTTTTTGTGTGGACCAGAATAGGCTATTAATCTTATAGTTAATTAATGACAGTCACTTAATTATTTCTCTAATCTTAAATCGAGAGTCAAAATCGTAAGAGATAATGTGGTCGATTCAATGTGATAAAATAGTGTTAGAAGCCAATAAGGGGGTGAAAATAGTTAGAGCCTAAAAGAAATAAGTCATGCTCAATACTAAATAAGAATATGCCATGTTAATCAATATAGTGAGTAACTTCATCGCCTATAATAGTGTCCGTATGTCCTAACAATGACATCGCAGCGGATATTTGCTAGATATGGTGATTAATTAGGGTCATTTGTGGTGGAGGAATCACCTTCCCTCCTAGATGAATGTAGGAACTAAATTAACCTAGTTAAGTATCAACAGCAAAAGTTACATAATGTGAATGATGAGTGATAATAAGGATTTAGAGGGGAACGCACACCAAAATTTAAGTGAAAAGTCCTTCTAACGAAAAGGGGTGTTGTGAAATTAACATGAAAGAAAATGGATCTTACAATTCAAGTCTAACTTGAGAAGAAGAAAGTACCAGAAAAATCAGTAAGGAAACGATAAGAAACACAAGAGATTTGCGTGATTTGATTCGAGTGCTCGTACCTACTTCACGTGGAGAGCCAATAGCCAAGATGTCCACTATGAATTGTGAGAATACAGAGTTTACAAGTGTTTCCTAGCCCTGAATTACATCCAAAGCAAAACCCAAGTGCTATCTCACAATCCAACCCTAGCACTCCTCTTGTTTACTCTAATAACCAAGTAAAATTTCATCTCTCTCTCTAAAAATATAATTGTAGCCAAAATAGGAAATCATTTTTAGGAAACCTACTCAAATTAAGAAATTTATTTGGATCTAATTTTCCTTTACGAGTTCAAACCTGAGAGATATTCTTAGGAAAGAAATCATGAGCAATCCAAAGGACAAATACATCCAACGATACCAAGAACGGTGCAACAATTTGCCACACAATTAATTAGCATGTGCATAATTTTAATGTATAAATTCTTATCTATTATTTCATTAATTAAATACTAAGATTTAAATTTATTCATATAATATGTTGTATTATATATACCATTTCTCACATTTATAGTATGATTGCAATAGTAATATAACAATTTAAGCATTAACTAATATAATTAGTAATTAAGATGATAATTACATTATGAATGATTTTGAATGTGATAGATAATTATGTATTATCAAGGTAAGATAATCGTTCTTCCATCAATGGTTTACAAAATAATTATTTTATTTATTAGTCATATGAGAAGCCATCATGTCAAAATAATAACAATCGGTGTCATCATTAGATGAAGTGCGTAAGTTTGGTTATAACTAACATAGACTATAATTATAACTAATAATTAACATTGGCGGAGTGAATGAATGAAATAGAGGAGGTATTTTGGAGATATGGGATAATTATCAAAAAAGTCTTAAACTTATTGAACGAAGGCCAATTCAATCCTAAACTTTCAATTGTGCCAATTTAGTCCTGAAGATGATTTGCCAATTTAACCCTAAAATTTACAATTATGTCAATTTATTCCTAAACCTTTTGAAAATTTGCCAATTTAGTTATAAACTTATTATTTAGATATTTGGCTAGAAGTACTACATTGGTAAATTGTCAAAAGATTTAAGATTAAATTGGCATAATTGAAAGGTTTAAGAATAAATTGACCTCCGTACAATTGATTTAGGACTTTTTGGACAATTTTCTCTTAGGAATAACTATTAAAGTTTTGGTTGTAAGAGGGATTACACTATTATTCCAAACAAATACTATAATAGGCAATCAACTTGACTTATAATGTGATAGACGATACTGCAAGTACATGTGTTTAGATAATAGGAACAACTACTATCAATAGCTCAATACGAAGTTGAGATCGTTGGATAGCATAATGCAATGCCACGGTAATCCCTAAACCTCAATCGCGACTACGCCAACCACCTGAATGGTAGAGCTTCACCATGTCATATTTCAAAAGAAATGATGTTTTCTTCCTTAATAAATATTTCAAAATTTTCTTGGTATAGCTCAGTGCAATGCAAGTAATGCAGCCGACAGAGATTTAGGGCAAAATGATAGAGAACGACATGATTGGTCATCTAGTCTTTAATCTCACGCAAATATAGTCTCTAAGACATCATTGTGTGTTGTGAAAACGGCACCCTAAGTTCACCATAGTTAGAATTCTAGAACACAATAATGGAAAAGTGATTTGCGCACATGAGTTAGAATCCATTGTTCTTGATGCGGAATAGATCTTAAGTGCTTCTCTCCTATTGCCCTCTATATCACTAGCTCAATGAGACTGTCCCTTACCAGTTGTGTTTTGTAACTGCTCCTTATATGAGGTTATTTATGCATCAAGATTAGAGGAAAGACTTAAGCATTATCTATAGAGTTTTAAACCACAGATCCTCTCATTATAGGCCGAGCTATACTCAGCCCATACTAGCAAGGCCCATATTAGACTAATTAATAACCTTTATATCTTACCTTATTAGACTAACCCATAAAATGGTAAATTACAATCTCAATTAATATAGCCTGCATCAGAAAAAACTCTTACATTCTTCTACTTGAGCTATATTAATTGAAATTGTACTATAAGTACACACATTTATGTTGGTCTAGAGGTTTTTCTTAACAGTCAATCCATTCCCATAAAGTCGCAAACACCGAATTATGGCAATAACTGCATGAATACACTCAGAGCCTTCCATGGTTACGAATGCTTTTAACTCTACTAATATGGATTTAATATGGTTGTGGCAAATTAGATTACACCTCATAAAGAGTATTAACTGTTGTGTCATCCCCTTTGTCAGTCCACATTTTCTCTCCTTAAATGTCACAAAACTCGATGTGTCACTAAAGAATATCCTTATGGTTCCAATGAACTTACATATGTCTTAATCTTACAGTTAACTTTAGTTTATGTGTAACGAGACATATTCTTAGAGCTAATAACTGAATGCACGTAGCCTTTACTTAAGGTTTACACAATATATTGAGATTTTCACTAAATATATGTATTCAACATGATAACAATACATTCATAAACACTTTATTAGAGCAAAAGCAAAACAACTATCACTAAACAACATCATCCAATGATGCTCCCAAGCCCATGCTAAGGATATGTTCAAACACACAAGGGTGAAGGTTTTTAATTAGTGGATTTGCAACCATATTATTTGTGGAAATATGCTTAACTGCAATGTCACAATTTTGAACTATTTCCTTTATGGTAAAAAACTCGACTGCCATATGCTTATATCCTTTGAGACCTCTGTTGTTGTTAATAAATGTATGGGTATATCCATAAAATCAAATATGGTCAACTTTCAAATGAGATTCTGGAGTCAAAAAGCTTGAGTAATGATCGTAAGCATGCTACAAACTCTGTTTGTATGGTAAAGGATGATATAGATTTATGTTTCATATTTTTCCATGATATTGTCAACTTCATGTCATCCTGACAGCCAACAAAGTTTGTATCCAAATACCTTATTAGTTGTAGGTCATAAAAATGTCTGTAAATTAGTATAAAGTTTCTTGTCCAAAAACCTTCTTGGTAACAATCAATGATCATGTCCTAGATGTCACGCTCCAAACCCTACGGCGCGCGAGCATCCCTGCCATGGTCGATTCGAGTGCGACGTCTCAGGACGCGTTGCCGACCCAACTCCCAACACAGAGATTTAAAGCACATGCAAAAGAAAATCAAACACCCGTACGGAACTATAACACCAAACCAAGGATAGCCACAAACGAGAATAAGATTACAAAATAAACACTTGTATTACTATGGAAAACCATACACAATATTCATATACAGCCCACACTCAAAAATCAAAAGCGATTCCACGGCCATTAACGTCAAAATGGGGGGACACTCAATTCGGCGGTCAAGCACTACAACCAGCTGGGACTCCTCCCAAAACACATCGGTACGCCTACCATCCTCAAGGCTGGGGGTCTGAAAATGTGGTTTAAACAACAATGAAAATAATCTCGGTGAGTAATTCCCTAAACCTAAACTAGGCTAACATGTACCTCCTGACGAGTACTAAACCATGCAGAAATCAAAACATAACTGACTCAGGCCCTCGGGCCTAAATCTAATTCATACTTGACCCTGCAGGTTAGCCATTCTATAAACTTAATCACAACAGCAACATAACATTTAGATCGCAGTATGAATAAGTAGATCACTTAATCCCGATGTATGTAATGCACGTGCTCATGTTCACACTCATGTCATGCCTTAACAATGCAGTAACGCACGCTCGCATGCTAGCACTCTGCCATTTACGAATTTCTCTTCCGATCCGCGTTAAACACATCAGGTTCGATCCTCGTAAAACGCATCAGGTCTATCACTTCGAGATCGATCTCTGGCTCGCGTTAAACGCATCATGCTCATGACACATTACCCGCGTAAAACGCCTCAGGTTGGTCATCTTTCGATAAACGGAGCATCGGCCCGCGTAACACGCCTCAGGACGGGTTCACTACCCCGCGTAAAACGCATCAAGGTTTATTGTGATCACACATTCACAAGCATCAATTTTTATCTGAACTCCACGTAATACGTATCAGGAACATTTTAGGTGATCACAATGCATATGTCATTCGAGCACACTCGTAAATGCACATGCCGTGCCAATGCTCGTGATGCACATCTATGGCCATGAAATTCACACTTGGGCACTCACAAATTTCACAATGAGCAATCAATTGCGCAACGCCACATAATCAATTTACCACGCAATAAGCTCAATCCACATTTCAATATGCCCAACCAATATACTAGCATGACCATGAAAGCAATTCAAGTCACTCTTGCACGGCACATAAATCACACATAAAATTCGCACAATTTAATCAACATGAATTCACGCACCCGAGGCCCGCCAAGATACTCTATTCTTAGTCACACTAGGCACATGGCACTACGCGGAATTGATCATAACCAAGTACAAATCAGCCACTTAATCCATCAATCTATACATTCCAGATAATTACACAATTAAACCTCGAATTGACCACACCTTGTCCAATTAAATCCCGATATGGCTAGCCACTAAACAGATTATTCTGGGCCTATAAATATCCTCAAATTACTTCATTTGGCTCCCCACAACATCATCCAAAACAGCTCCCATGAGAACAATGCCGGGCGCACACAAAACTCCACTATTGAGCCTGAACTTAATCGAACTCGGGCCCATTTCGACCCCAAAATTCCAGCCATCGCACAGCACCTTACGGGTCTCTAAACCTTAGTAAAATTGACACGATAAACCACCAAATCAGCCACGATAACAGCCACCGATTAGCCAATTCTAGGCCATCGTATTACATTTAAATCATCACCCTAAACTCCCAAATTCACTACATAATCAGCCATCACGAGGACCAAACTAGGCACGCTCTATAATTCACAATTGAACCCGAATTAACCCGAACATGAGCCGATTCAATCCAATATTTCCAGCCATCGCAGTGCCCAATCTAAGCCTCTATACCTCAATTAAAATTTTCACACTAAGCCTCGAAATAGCCACAAGATTAGTCAACATACGGTCCACAAATTTCATCCGCCAAGTGCACAAATTCTATCCGAATCGAAGCGCCCAAGCTCAGCTGAGCCACAGCACACTACGAGCCTCTAAATCTCAATTAAATCCTCACACTAAGTCTCGACATCAACCACAATATCCGCCTCTAATAATTTCCATAACTTAATCCCTAAAACACCCTAATTACTCCTAAAACCCGTCTAGAAATGTAAATTAGCCTAATTAGGGTTTAGGGTTGTACTCACAGGATGTCCTAAGCTTGAAACGGAGCCGAACACGCGACGGGAGGAACTGAGTAGCGGCGGTCCCGCATTGGAACAGTAACGGGCGGCGGCTCCAGCGAATGGTGCGAGCGGCGGCTCCGGCCTAGGCGATTCCACGGCCTAGAGAGGAAGAGAGGGACACGGCCAGAGAGAGAGAGAGAGAATGGGACCAAGGGGCGGGTGGTAGATTCAAGGCCGGACAGCACCGTGGCGGCGGGAGCTCTCCGCCGCGGCGGCGGTGGCGGGAGGGAGAGAGAGCACGGGAGAGAGGGCGAGGGGGAGGAAAGGGGGTTGCCGGCTGAGGTGGGGGGAACGGCGGCTCCCTGTGGCAGCACCGGAGGAGCCGGGCACACCGACTGGGCCGGAAGTAGCTTAGTTCGCCGAGGAGAGAAAAAGATAACTAGTCGGGCGGTGGCTGAACGGCACGGCGGTGACCCAGGCGGCTAGGCGGAGCTGGGCGAGACAGCCGGCCGAGCGGCAAGCACGCGGGCAAGGGGCGGTCGCGGCGGTGAGCTTGCTGCTCACGTGAATAGGGAGAGGGGAGGAGAGACCAAGGGGGGTTCGGCGGTGACGGTGGCGGCGGAAGGAGGAGTTGGGCGAACGATGCATGGTGGTGGGGCAAGCAAAGGTTAGGGCGATCGGGCGCCGCCGAGCTTGTCGGCGACGCCTGCCGGACTGGCTCAAGGGGTAATAGGAGCAGGAGCAAGAAGCCGTAAGGCCACAAAGGCTGAGGGGGGGGGGAAGGATGCGACAGAAGAGAACAAAGAAAAAAGAAGAAAAGTAGAAAAAGAAAAAGAAAAAGGAGGAAAGGAAGAGAGAGAGAGAGTTGGTAGGGGAGTAGGTGGTCAAGTTAGACGCAAGGGGGGGTGTCAACGGGAGAGAGAGAGAGAGAGATAAAGAAAAAAAAAGAGAGGAAATAAAAATATAAACAATCAAATATTAATTGTGATCCGATGGCCCAAATTCAAAATAAAAATCGATCTACCAGTCCAAAATAAACCTCGAATATAAAAATAGACAAAGGCCAAATTAATTAAATCAAACTATAATGAGAGAGGTTTATTAGTCCAAATTAGTACCCGATCGAAAATCCACTTTTCTACTATTCTTGACAATCTCGACGCTGGCCACAACAATATCGACACCGTCCAATTTATTTCGTCCTGAAACTCCCAAAAATCGACTGCCAAGTTCGGGGTTTAAATAACGGCCAAATTCGATCGAGTGCAATTCTAGCAAAATCTCTATTTTAAAAACAAGAACCCGAGAGTGATCAATTTCCAGGCGAGATTCTATTATAAGTGCACTGACGAATTACACATTTTATAAATCCCAAAAATGGGCCGAAATTCGGGATGTCACAACTCTTCCCCCCTTACAAAAATTTCATTCTCAAAATTTACAATCCAAACCCGACTACTCAAACAAATAGAGGTATTGGTGTCGCATCGCTTCTTCACTTTCCCATGTGGCGCTTTTACTGTCCCGTGATGTTCCCAAATAACTTTGACCAACGGGATTGTCTTGGTTTGCAACACTTGCTTTTTCTCGTCCTCGATTCGCACTGGCTTTTCCACGTATAACACCCTATCGTCCACGTCTATTACCTCATGATTCAGCACGTTGGTCAGATCCGATTCATATTTCCTCAATATCGACACGTGAAAGACGTTATGAACCTGTGACAATTTTGGCGGTAAGGCTAGGCGATAAGCCAACGTTCCAATCCTTTCCAAAACCTCAAACGGCCTATGTACCTTGAACTTAGCTTTCCTTTTTTGCCAAACTGAGACAGTCCTCTCATTGGCGAGATCTTGAGAAATACATGGCCGCCAACCTGAAACTCCAACGGTCTACGCCTTCAGTCCGCGTAACTTTTCTGACGACTCTGGGCTGTTCTCAACCTTTTCCGGATAACCTTTACTATTTTCACCGATTGCTGAATCAACTCTGGACCCGTTATACTTCTTTCCCCCCACTTCATCCCAACACAATGGTGTTCTGCACGCCCTGTCATAAAGTGCCTCAAATGGTGCCATCCCGATACTCTGCTGAAAACTGTTGTTGTAGGCAAATTCCACCAAATGTAACTGTTCTTTCCACTTGCCCTGAAAATCTAACACACATGCTCTCAGCATATCCCCCAAAAGTTTGAATAGTCCTCTCAGACTGGCCATCCGTATGAGGATGATAAGCCGTACTGAATTGCAACTTAGTTCCCATGGCCAATTGCAGACTTTTCCAAAAATTCACAGTAAACCGGGGATCACGATCCGAAGTGATTGATACCGGCACTCCATGAAGACGAACAATCTGCCGTACGTATAATTCTGCCAACCTTTCTAGCTCGAAGTCCTTTCGCACCGCAGGAAGTGCGCTGACTTGGTCAGTCTGTCCACTATTACCGAAATAGAGTCGTGTCCCCTCTGACTTCTTGGCAGTCCCGCTACAAAATCCATTGTGATGTGCTCCCATTTCCATCCTGAGATTTTCAACGGTTGCAACATCCCACCAGGCTTACAATGCTGTGCCTTCACTTGTTGGAACGTCAAGCACTTAGCCACATGCCTGGCCACATCCGCTTTCATTCCGTTCCATCAATAGTGCTGTTGGAGATTTTGGTACATTTTTGTGCTGTCCGGGTGAATACAATAGTGGCTCCTATGAGCTTCCGACAAAATCTCTTCCTTGAATTCCAAATCATCGGACATGCACAATCGTCCTCGAAACTTAAGGATTCCATCTTCGGACACTTGAAAGTCCGGTTTCCTCTTAGTGTCATCCATACTCAAAATTTTCTGAATGTCAACATCCGTAGACTGCAACGCCTTAATCTTGGTTTGCACTTCCGGGCTCAATCCTTAATGTCGCTATCAGACTGAAGAGGTGTCCTACCTCAAATTTAAATTCTGAGTCCCGCGCTCCTTCTAATAAAGTCCACTCTTTAACCAGCAAATGTGCGATGCTCGATTTCCGACTTAAGCATCTACCACCCGGTTGGCCTTTCCAGGGTGATACAATATGTCGCAGTCATAGTCCTTCAACAATTCCATCCAACGCCTCTGCCTCATATTCAGTTCCTTCTACGAAAACAAGTACTTGAGACTCTGATGGTCCGTGTAAATCTAGAACCTTTCTCCATATAAATAATACCTCCAATTTTAAGCGCGAAAATAATTGCTGCTAGTTCCAAGTCGTGTGTCGGGTAGTTCATCTCATGAGGCCTTAACTGTCTCGATGCATAAGCAACCACTCGTCCATGCTACATTAGCACACATTCTAATCCTCTAAGCGAAGCATCATTATAAATCTCATACCTGCCTGGTCCTAAAAGAATCATCAACATTGGCGCCGTTGTCAACCTCTGCTTCAGCCCCTAAAAACTTTCTTCGCACTTTTCGATCCATTCAAACTTAGTCTCCTTCTTAAACAACCTCGTCAATGGAGTGGCTATCGCTGAGAATCGTTCCACAAATCTCCGGTAATACCCTGCCAGTCCTAAGAAACTCCGAACCTCAGTAACTGTCATCAGTCTCGGCCAATCCATTACTGCCTCAATCTTTGCTTGATCCACGGAGATTCCTTATCCGAAAATTATATGCCCGAGAAGTGCAACTCGATTCAGCCAAATTCGCATTTACTAAACTTAGCATACAGTGCGTGCTCTTTTAACGTCCGTAGAACTCTTTCCAAATGTACCTCATGTTCCTCGAAACTCTTTGAATACACTAGAATATCATCAATAAAGACAATGACAAACTGGTCTAATAACTCCTTGAATACCCGATTCATTAAATCTATGAAAGCCATAGGGGCGTCAGTTAGTCCAAACGGCATCACCGTGAATTCATAATATCCATACCTCATCCTGAATGCCATTTTTGGGATATCCTCTTTTTGGATCCTTAACTGATGATACCCTATCCTTAGGTCGATCTTAGAAAATACCAATGCTCCCTGCAATTGGTCGAATAGGTCGTCAATCCTTGGGAGGGGGATACTTATTCTTGATTGTCGCTTGATTTAGCTGACGGTAATCGATACACAGCCTCAACGATCCATCCTTCTTCCTGACGAACTAGACTAGCGCTTCCCATGGAGACGCACTCGGTCGGATAAAACTTTTGTCTAGCAATTCTTGCATCTGAACCTTAAGTTCTTTCAACTCTGACAGCGACATCTTATAGGGCGACTTCGAGATTGGCTCAGTCCCTAGGGTTAATTCAACCACAAACTCTACTTCCCTTCCAAGAGGCAATCCCAGCAATTTCTAAGGAAAGACATCGGGAAGATTACACACCTCGTTTATGTCCTTTAACCTTGGTTCCTCAACCGACTAGTTAGCCACCAAATCATTATCTTTCTACACCTCAAAGACAAGCTCAATCCATCCAATTTCAATCCAACAATTTCCCAAAACAAATCACCCCGATCCTTTACAAAATCTGAAATTTCTAAGCAATACTCATTCTTCCAAACCCGTCCAAGAATATCATTAGTAATCCATAAATCCTTAAACCGATTGCACCTATTCACCATAAAGTTAATTATAAGTCTTTCATGACCACTCAAGCGATAATTTCAAATTCATCTCCTTTTGCACCCAATGTCACCTTGTAATGCATACCGACTTTCACAGCGCATCATTCGCTTCCTTCTCAGCCAAAACCTATACTTTTCCTTAGGTCCTTAGCCGGTTCTGATTAATCTTCAGGGCAGCTCTCGCTTAATGTCCCACCTGCAATCGCTGTGATTGTATCAGTGGTCTAATCTATCGGTTCAGTAATTTCTCACTCGGTGACCTTGCTATCCACATCCACGACATGCTTTACTTATACCTTGGCAATGGCTATTTCTATGCCTTTTTCCACAAGACCTACATACGGCGTCGGAGTAATAGTTCGGCTCTCCAAAGTTCTTCCTTGCTGGAGGGACAAGTCTCATATTCTCTGTCCTAGACCTTTTTCCCAAGTTCCTATTGTCCCTAACCGGTGCGTACCGCATACCGCGGTCCCAACCAACAGCCATTTCACTCGTATCCATTTCACCCATCGAGCCCTCTCATACAGCTCATTGTAATCCCTTAAGACTCAATAGTACTAAATGATTGTAAAGTTCCGATTTCAATCCATCCAAGAACCTCTTTATCCTATCCACATGGTCCTTGACCATCCTTGGTACGTACTTAAATAGCCTTACAAACTTGACCTCGTACTGATTGACTGACATCCGATATTTTTTTTTTCGAAGCAGGAGAAACTCTATCTTTTCCTGTTCTTGTGCACTCTCCGAAAATTACTTCCCATTGAAGTCCTCTACCAAAGTATCCCCCAATACTGCAAAGCCTTTTCCAACTCTTATATATAAAGTGATGTAGCCTCGGGGTCACTTTTCCCATCAAATTGTGGAGGTTTCAATTTCGAAAATTGCTCAACTAGCTATTGCATCTGTCTGACTGCATTAACTTATTCTTAACCTTGGTTCCCATCATTCCCATTTAAAATTCCAACTTCTTCGAGTGCCCTCATAATTCCATCTACCCTAGGATCCTCTGTAACTCCAACTTGTGGACCTATGCAACCTCGACCTCGACCTCAACTTCAACTAAAACTCACAAGGTCACACCACTCACTTACCTGCTATAATCCCATTCAGGAATTATAGACCTAAACCAAGCTAAACCGGTCTAAGGTCCTAGGCAGGTATACATAACAGCAGTCAAGTAACCAGCATGCGATCTTACACAATAGCACAACATCTCAACTAAGGAGATTCACGTACTTACCTCGGGTCCTACCGCACCTGCACTTTATGGTCAGTTCGACAACCAGTCAATCACTACACAAACAGTTAGGAGGTATATGTAGCATGCAAGGTCTCCCTACTAGCTACCCAAGGTCATCGCTCCTTATCACTCCAGGCTTTGACCTAAATGAATCGAGTTAACCTCGCTTTGATACCAAATCAAACGGGGATGTCACGCCCCAAACCCTACGGCGCGAGCATCCCTGCCATGGTCGATTTGAGTGCGACGTTCCAGGATGTGTCACCAACCCAACTCCCAGCACAGAGGTTTAAAGCACATGCGGAAGCAAATCAAACACCCGTATGGAACTATAACACCAAACCAAGGATAGCCACAAACGAGAACAAGATTACAAAATAAACACTTGTATTACTATGGAAAAACATACACAATATTCATATATAGCCCACGCTCAAAAATCAAAAGTGATTCAACGGCCACTAACGTCAAAATGGGGGACACGCGATTCAGTCAAGCACTACAACTAGCCGGGACTCCTCCCAAAACACATCGGCACGCCTGCCATCCCCAAGGCTAGATGTCTGAAAATGTGGTTTAAACAACAATGAGAATAATCTCAGTGAGTAATTCCCTAAACCTAAACTAGACTAACGTGCATCTCCTGACGAGTACTAAACCATGCATAAATCAAAACATAACTGACTCAGGCCCTCGGGCCTAAATCTAATTCATACTTAACCCTGCAGGTTAGCCATTCTATAAACTTAATCACAACAGCAACATAACATTTAGATCGCATTACGAATACACATATCACTTAATCCCGATGTATGTAATGCACGTGCTCATGTTCGCACTCATGTCATACCTCAACAATGCGGTAACGCACGCTCGCATGCTAGCACTCTGCCATTTACCAATTTCTCCTTCGACCTGCGTTAAACGCATCAGGTCCGACCCGGGTAAAACGCATCAGGTCTATCACTTCGAGATCGATCTTTGGCCCACGTTAAACGCATCATGCTCATGACACATTACCCACGTAAAATGCCTCAGGTTGATCATCTTTCGATAAACCGGGCATCGTCTCGCGTAACACACTTCAGGACGGGTTCACTACCCCGCGTAAAACGCATCAGGGTTTATTGTGATCACACATTCACAAGCATCAATTTTTATCTGAACCCCGCGTAATACGTATCAGGGTATTTTAGGTGATCACAATGCACATGTCATTCGAGCACACTTGTAAATGCACATGCCGTGCCAATACTCGTGCTGCACATCCATGACCATGAAATTCACACTTGGGCACTCATAAATTTCACAATGAGCAATCAATTGCGCAATGCCACATAATCAATTTACCACGCAATAAGCTCAATCCACATTTCAATATGCCCAACCAATATACTAGCATGACCATGAAAGCAATTCAAGTCACTCTTGCACGGCACATAAATCATACATAAAATTCGCACAATTTGATCCACATGAATTCACGCACCCGAGGCCCGCCAAGATACTCTATTCTTAGTCACATTAGGCACATGGCACTACGTCACGGAATTGATCACAACTAAGTAGAAATCAGCCACTTAATTCGCCAATCTATACATTCCAGATAATTACACAATTAAACCTCGAATTGACCGCGTCTTGTCCAATTAAATCCCGATATGGCCAGCCACTAAACAGATTATTCTGGGCTTATAAATATCCTCAAATTACTTCACTTGGCTCCCCACAACATCATCCAAAACAGCTCCCATGAGAACAATGTCGGGCGCACATAAAACTCCACCATTGAGCCCGAGCTTAACCGAACTCGGGCCCATTTCGACCCCAAAATTCCAGCCATCGCACAGCATCTTACGGGTCTTTAAACCTTAATAAAATCGACACGATAAATCACCAAATCAGCCGCGATAACAGCCACTGATCAGCCAATTCTAGGCCATCGTATCACATTTAAATCATCACCCTAAACTCCCAAATTCACCACATAATCAGCCACCACGAGGACCAAACTAGGCGCGCTCTATAATTTACAATTGAACCCGAATTAACCCAAACTCGAGCCAATTCAATCCAATATTTCCAGCCATCGCAGTGCCCAATCTAAGCCTCTAAACCTCAATTAAAATTTTCACACTAAGCCTTGAAACAGCCACAAGATCAGCCATCATACGGTCCACAAATTTCATCCGCCAAGTCCACAAATTCTATCCGAATCGAAGTGCCCAAGCTCAGTTGACCCACAGCACACTACGGGCCTCTAAATCTCAATTAAATCCTCACACTAAGCCTCGAAATCAGCCATAATATCCGCCTCTAATAATTTCCATAATTTAACCCCTAAAACACCCTAATTACTCCTAAAGCCCGTCTAGAAATGTAAATTAGCCTAATTAGGGTTTAGGGTTGTACTCACAGGATGTCCTAAGCTTGAAACGGGGCCGAACATGCGACGGGAGGAACTGGGCAGCAGCGGTCCCGCGTCGGAACAGTAACGGTGGCGGCGGCTCCGCGAACGGCGCGAGCGGCGGCGACGATCTAGGCAATTCCACAGCCTAGAGAGGGAGAGAGAGACACGGCTGGAGAGAGAGACACGGCTAGAGAGAGAGAGGAATGGGACGGCGGGGCGAGGTGGTGGATCCGCTCCGGAATAGCACCGACGGCGGCGGAGCTCCTCCGGCGAGCGGCGGCGGTGACATGAAGGAGAGAGAGAGAGCACTCGGGAGAGAGGACGAGGGGGAGGAAAGGGGGGTTGTTGGCTGAGGTGAGGGGAACAATGGCTCCTCAGGGCGGCCCCGAGGCAGCGACAGCCCGCCGGGCGCATAAATGGAAAGAGGAGATGGTACATTCTGACTCTCGGCCGAGGCGAGCTTGGGTTCGCTAGGAGTTGGAGAAAAGATAACTGGCCGGGGCGGTGATTGAACGGCACGGCAAAGGATCTGTGCATCCAGCGGAGCCGGGTGGGACAGCCGGGCGGAGCGAGCGTAGCACGCGGGCGAGGGTGGAGCCGGGCGCGAGCTTGCCGCCGTGAACAGGAGAGGGAGGATAGGACCGGGGGTTTGGTGGTGACGGTGGCGGCGGAAGGGGAAGTCAAGTGACGATACGCCAAGCAAGGGGCTGGTGCACAATCTAGGCGATAAGTGGCCGAGCTTGGGGCCGCACGGCTGGGCTGGTTGGGCAGAATAGGAGCAGGAGCAAGAAGCGTATAAATACCACGGCGTCGGGGGAAGGATGCAAAGGAAGAGAAGAAAGAAAAAAGAAGAAAAGGAGAAAAAGAAAAAGAAAAAGGAGGAAAGGAAGAGAGAGAGAGAGAGTTGGTAGGGGAGTAGGTGGTCAGGTTAGACGCAAGGGGGGGTGTCAGTGAGAGAGAGAGAGAATAAAAATCTAAACAATCAAATATTAATTGCGATCCGATGGCCCAAATTCAAAATCGAAAATGATCTACCAGTCCAAAATAAACCTCGAATAGAAAAAGGGACAAAGACCAAATTAATTAAATCGAACTATAACGAGGGAGGTCTACTAGTCCAAATTGGCACTCGATTAAAAATTCACTTTTCCACTATTCCTGACAATCTCGATGCTGGCCACAACAATATCGACATCGTCCAATTTATTTCGTCCCGAAACTCCCAAAAATCGATTGCCAAGTTCGGGGTCTAAATAACGGTCAAATTCGATCGAGTGCAATTCTAGCAAAATCTCTATTTTAAAAATAAGAACCCAAGAGTGATCAGTTTCCGGGCGAGATTCTATTATAAGTGCACTGACGAATTATATGTTTTATAAATCACAAAAATAGGCTGAAATTCAGGATGTCACACTAGATTTGACTGATATCTGCTCTATTACAAAAATAATGTTTTGTCTAGTGCAAACTTAAGCATACATGATACTTTCAAGTGCACTAGCATAAGGCACATCTTTCATTTGGGCATTCTCAATAGCTGAATGAGGACACTGTGATGGACTCAGTTTATTACCCTTAATGACAAAGGTAATTCCTGGCCTACAATGTTGTATACTAAATTTTTCTAATATACAATCAACATATGCCCTCTGGGACAAATCCAATACATGGCGAGAACAATCCTTATGGCACTCAATACCAAGAACAAAAGACACCTCACCAATGTCTTCCATGTAAAAAATCTTCAACTACATTTGTTTTGTCTCATGCAGTAATTCGATATCATTACTCGCAAGCAAGATATCGTCTACATAAAGTACGAGAAAAATAAATTTCCTCCTACTGACCTTGCAGTATATACACTGATATACTTTATTCTCAATAAAATCGAATGAAGTAACAATATTATGAAATTTTATGTACCAATGTCAGGAAGCTTGCTTGAGGTCATAAATTGACTTTTTTTAGTCTACATACAAGATTACCTTAATCATCTGCTGCAAATCCTTCAATTGTATCATATAGACCTCCTCATTAAGGTCTCTATTTAGAAAAGAAGTTTTAATATCTATATCAAAATAAACTATTAATGCCATAATTATTCTGAAAGAATCTTTAGAAGATACAGGGGAAAACGTTGCTTCACAGTCTACTCATTCTCTCTTAGTGAAATCTCCAGTTATTAGTTTGGCTTTAACTTCTCAATCTTTCTTATGGAGTTCTTTATAATCTTATACACCCATTTACAGCCTATGGGCTTGTGACCTTCAGGCAATTCTACAAGCTCCCAAGCACCATTATGTTTCATAGGCTACATCTCATCTTTCATCACATCTAAATACAAATATGACTGAGGATAAGAAACAACAACTGCATAAGTTACTAGATCAATTACATAGTCAATATCATAGTCATACTCTCCTAGATAGATTATATAGCTTGGTGGCATAACTTAAAAGGAGTTAATGGAGCAGCTTTGGTAGGAATATGATTTAGAATGTAAAAGGTAATTTTCAAAACTTCACCCCACAAGAAATCAGGTATATTGATTTTACTAATTATACTCCTCATCATTTCCATAAGTGTGCGATTGCGTCTTTCAGCCACATCATTTTGTTCGAGACTCACATGCATAGTATGCTAAGCTACTATTGCAGGATCCTCCAAGTATTTGGCAAATGGCCCTTTAAGTTATCTAGCATTCTCATGCCTACCATAATATTCATCACCACAATATGATTTGACAACCTTTATAACTTTTCCCAACTGTTTCTCAACTTCAGGTTCAAAAGATCTTGAACTTGTCAAAAGACTTAGATTTTTCCTTAATCAAGTATAGATAACCATATCAGGAATAGTCATTAATAAATATGATAAAATAAAAATTTCTATAACATTGCCGTCTATGGTCCATTAACATTTATGTGAGTGACCTCCAACAGGTTGAACTACAGACTGCGGTTTTCTTCTTTATCTTAGTCATCCTATCCTTACAATAGTTTATGCAAGTGTCTAAGTTACTTTTAAGAGCAGGCAAAATATCATCCTTTATCAACCTATCCACTAAGGTTATGCGAAAAAACCAGAAACTGCTCGGAATTGGACCAGAACCTATGTTTCGTAAGGGAACCGGTGGGTACCAGTCCGATTCCCAGTTCTAGGTGTGGAACTGCCTGCCCCACCCATTCGGACCGGACTGGTAATATAATAATAAATATAATATATTTATTTAATTTTTATTTTTTAAAAAAGAAAAATTTTAAATCTTTAAACTAAACCTAACTTGCTTGACGCTTACAGCCTCACATTGAGCTGAGAAATACTTTCTTTTGCTTTCACCTCACACTTACTCTCACTCTTTCACTCTTCTTGGTCAATGCTCACCCCATCGTCTTCGACTTGCTATCTCCGTCTTTGTCTCCATCTTTCCATCTCCATCCTCGGCTAGTGGGACCGGTTCCATGGACCCACTCAAGAATGGGTGGATCCATAGAACCAACAGTTGGTTCCCAGTTCTAATTTTTCGAAATCGATCCTTAGTGAGGGGTTCCCAGTTCTAGGGTGGGAACCGCTCACCCGGACCATGCTCACCCCTACTATCCACTTTTTTTCTAAAAATGTGACCAAGCCGTTTATGTTACAAAAGCATAAGATTGTTCCTTAAGTAGAGATCTTTTAGAAACAACCTTTTTAGTTTTATAAGCAACCTATATATTATTGGGAGTTAAATATAATCTGTATAATCCATTAGACATATTGCAGTACTCAACCTTATTTAAATTACAGAACTTAGACAAAATATCGTTCCTCATTTTAAAGAGTAGCCATATATGTTCATACATGATACGGAAACTAAATTCTGTATAAAAGAAGGTACATAAAATGTGTTTCTTAACATCAAATTAAAACCATAATCTAGAATTAAAATGACATCTCCCACAAACTTGACGTCGATTTTATTGTTGTTTCCCACAATGAGCTTAGATTCATTCTGATTTGACTTTCTCCGATTTATGAATCCCTGTATGATAAATGTAACATGATATTTGCACCACTATATAGCCACCATGAACTGGATGAGACTTTTGATAGGTGGGATTCATGAACAAATGCCAAAGAATAATTACCTACAAGCTCACGTTTGGACGATCAAGTTTTATTTGTTGCAGTCTTTCTTTATGTGACATTTCTTCTTACAAAAGAAGCGGCGTTCACCATCCTTCTTGAATGATGCTTTCTTAGGACCTAAATAGTCAAAATGACCGATGGTTTGATGAGTTCCTTTATGAGTATAAATTTTGGACATCTTACTTTTTTAATACTAACCCCACCAAAACCATCATACCTCATATTGAAGAGTCCTTGTAGATGTGTCCCAATCTCAACATTAGATGAGACACGGTTCCTAGCCTCCAAGGCTTTCATCATATATTTAGTAGTGCAATCAACTAGCAAACCACTCTTCAAATATTTTTGAATGGATCGCTTCGTAAATAACAAGCAAATTTGATTGCTATTTTCCCAAGCAACAAAGTGTGCTTTCTTAAGTTCCATACTTATGACAGTGAGATCTATCAGCTTATCCTTAGTAAGAGCAATATGAACATCTGCTAGCTTCATCCCAAATAAAAAATCATCTTTCCAATTCTTTAAGTTCGAACTAGTAAATACCTCAATCATAATGGAGTTGCCATATATAAAGAAGGTGACTGATAAATAAGCAATGCATACAATTAGCATTATGCGAGTAGTATGTAACTTGAACCCGTATAAGAACACATCCTGAGAGTTTCATACAACATCATATATTGTACACTCTCCACATGACATCAACCATGATAATATATTCTAACCTTCGTGAATTCACCATCATTGAGTGTATAAACCATTAGGATTAGTCACTCCTCAACCATATGCTTTACATGTATCCCTTCATGAACCAATACATAATCATTTCCTTTGGGAGTATGACCATGCATTAGAACATGAAATACCCCATCACAATATGAAATCGATATTTCTCAACTCAATCAAGTGTGCCACTTTGGTGGTCACGACTCAATTGAATCTTTAAAACTCTCTTATATCAGGGATATAAACTTTATATTTCACATTTACCATATACATGTAATTTTAGACTTCAAGGCAAGGGCAAATTGTCAATAAAATCACATGCCATACCAATTACGTGGCTCCATTCATTGATACATATTAAACCTTATAAATGCAATCAATGAATCAAGCTCTACAAATTATGTATGTGATGATATATGTGAGCTAGCAACTGTATTTCCGAAGCCTTAGAGAAATATAGGAAAATACTCAAAAAATACCCTAAAAAAACACATATATAGGGTTTTGTACATATGTTCGCATCCTTAAAAGCATCAAACATGTAGTATAAAGTAACCACATTGTATATCATGTCGATACGAGCACACTGGTACCAAGAACGCTCCAAACGAAGCTTGGATAAGCCCTTACGTGCCTTCAGAGTGCGTGGCGCATGTATTACATGCGCAACACGCTTGAACCGGCCTAAATCCCTAGTCAACCGGATCAACGGTCCACCAAATCGAATTGGAAGCCGGGTCAAGTCACCTGGGAGGTTAACCGGGTTGACCTATGTCTTGACGTTAGCCCTAGCGCAATGCATGCATGGCCGCGCATGTTCGACACACAGCACCGCGCAGCGACGCGTGTGGGTGCATGCGGCATCCCCTGGTGGCATGCAACTTACCAAAATGCTTGCCTTGATGAGCTCGATTCGTCTATGTGATCAAAATCAATTTTTATGAGACAAAAAATTCCAAACACGGGAAAAATATGTACATTCTAGCCTTATATTATGGCAGCTCTCATACCACACGTAAAACACAAAAACAGCACCCCAAGATCACCATGGCTAGAATTCTAAAACACAGTAATGGAGAAAAAGTGATTTGCACAGCTGATTTGAAATCCATTGTTCTTGATACAAAAAATCGACGATTCTCAATCTCAACGCGCTCTCCTCAATTTCCCTCTGTGTCACTAGCTGAATGAGCCTGCATTTCACCAATGCATTCTATAACTACTCCTTATGTGAGGTTATATGTGCATCAGGGTTAGAGGAGAGAATTGAGTACTATTTATATAGTTTTAAGTCATAGACCCTCTAATCACATGTCGAGCTTTGCTTGGCCTACACTAGTTAGGGTCATATTAGACTAATTAAGAACCTTTATATCTTACTTTATTAGACCAATTCTGTAAAATGGTCAATTAATATAGCCCACATGAAAAAAATTCTTACGCTCATCACATGTCTACAATGTCCGTGAACGATAACGCAGTGTTTATGCTCTCTAGTGACCGATCTAATAGTCTTTGACAAGATTCTCTTTGTCCGCAAATGTCCCCCTTGATTGATTTATACTTATTTCGCACTCTCTTTTCCTTTTGTCATTATTGAAAGCTGAAAACAGGCCACTGACCATTCAATCGGAAACTTCGATGAACATGAGCGTAGCTTGAAAAGAAAGACTTCGCATGATAGCTTTCTTGTCGACTCTCTCGGTTGGGCCTAAATCATGTAGTCATGTTGTTGACTTTTTGGCGATGTCACTGTGTTTGGTCGTTGCCTTCTCTTATATCTCCGCCGTGATCATATGGTAATTGAAGCTTAAGTAAGACAATTATGTCACTTTTCTTGAATGGCATCATTGATCGGGACCTAACGTTTTAACCATTTTGCATGTGCTCTCGTGGGCCATAATTAAGAGCTGAGGTCCTAGCTCTGATAAGTTAATGACATGGAAAAACTATAAAGTTCAAAAATAGCTTTAATTGCAATATATAGTTGCAAACATGCTGCAATATTAGCAGCAATAGAAGAACCAGCCAGCCAAAGACTTGTAATCAACTGTACTTGAAACTATACGCATGCGAAATACAGCGAACTTTGCTGTAACGAGGCCTTGGGTATATATAACTAGGAACAACTATAGCTTTAGCCTGGTAATGCAATTAGAGTCCACGGCCTTAGACTGAATGTGAAATAAGATGTAGCAGGTGCTATAAACAGTGGCATGGAGCTTAAAGATCTTAGCCACACCGACTTTCCCAGGCAAAGTCACCGTAGAAGTGAAGTTCAAGCAGCCCAAGGCAACGTCTTCCCCGAAACTCGGGTTCGATATCAATTTATCAATGATCAGATTCGTCGAAGTGGTCATGTTGACTTTTGCCCGAGCAGGAATCTTGTTGTGCACGATGGGGACCTCAGCCACCGTCGACCCACGGTAGTTAACGTAACTGGTCGTGCTTTTGTACTCGAAGCTGCCGTAGTTAGGGTTGTCGATCGTGACGAGCATGCTTAACGTGTGGTTGAATACGATGTTCTCTAGGCCGATGGGCTGGACCGTAATCTGAGGTTGTTTGGGCTTGAAGATCGTGAGGGATAAGGTCACGATGATGATAGTGAAAATGGCCAAGAATACCACAGAGGTGAAGCAGCATATTTTGAGACCTTGGCGAGCCATTTCAGTTGGTTACTAATCAATGAACAATGCAGGAGAGATGCGAATTAATGTGGACATCAGTTGATGTTCATATAAGAAAGTGAAGTAAACTGAAAGAAGAATTATGTCGTTACTATGGGGTATGAATGTTGAATGCTACCATGATTCGAGGATAAATCTATGAAGATCAGCGTCCAAAATCAAATGGATGACGATGATGTATACGCAGGATGCTCTAAGAGGATTCTAATGGGGAGATAAAGAACGTAATGGACAAAAGTAAAGCTTGATCTTAGAACGTGCTTAGTAGTTCAACACATTACGGAGGTTTGAATTTGACATGGGTTTTGTTTTTATGCCAGAAGGACACTCGCATAGGACAGCGGGTGCTTCTTCTTACTCTTTGATTTTTTTTTTGTCTCTTACCTTCTAATCTCGGCTTAATTAGTTAATCTCTTGAGATTGTAAGGATAAACATTCCCAAAAATGAAGAAATTAACATGAGGCAATGTAATTACAGTATCATGTGCGAAAGTGTTCTTTCGAGGCCCAAGTATGCAATAGGAGATGTTTTGAGTGCGCGAATGAAATGGGCCAAACTTTTGACAGAGCAGGTCCGTCAACATACTTCAGCAATGTCCCGCTTAACAAAGAGCAATTCACAATGCTAGGTTTTTATCAGGATGGGTCCACAAAATCTATCAGCTAAACGACAGGATAGAATGCAATCCGACATTTAAAAATAAGTCATGTTCCACACTAAAAAAGAATATGCCATGTCAATCATATAGCAAGAGAGTGAGTAACTTCATCGCCTATAACAGCGTCCTTATGTCCTAACAATGGCATCCCAGTGGATAGCTGCTATATATGGCGAATAATAAGGATTATTTGTGGTCGGAGGAATCACCCTCCCCTCCTAGATGAATGTAGGAACAAAATTAACCAAGCCAAGTATCAATAGCAATGGTTACACAATGCGAATGAGAGTGATAATAAGGATTTAAAGGGAATGCACATCGAAATTTAAGTGAAAAGCCCTTCTAATGAAAAGGGGTGTTGTGAAATGAACTCGAAGGCTAATGGATCTTGCAATTCGAGTCTAATTCGAGAAGAAGAAGAAAGTACAAGAGAAACTAGCAATGAACAATAAGGAACACCAGAGATTTACATAATTTGATTCGAGTACCGGTACTTCCTTCACGGGGGGAGCTAGTCGCCAAAAAGTCCATTATGAATCTTGATAGTATAGAGTTTACAATCGCTCAGTCATTTAAGTGTTTACCAACCCTAAATTACATCCATAGCAAAACCTAATGCTCTCTCACAATTCAGCCCTAACACTACTCTTGTTAAATTGTATCCAAAAATAGGAAACAATTTTTAGGAAACCTATTCAAATTAAGGAATTTATTTGGCTTGTGAATTTCTTTTACGAGTTCAAACTCGAGATATATTCTTATAAAAGAAATCATGAGCAATCCAAAGTATAAGGACGTCCAACCATACCAAGAACGGTGCACCAATTTGCCACACAATTAAATAGCATGTATACAATCTTAATGTATAAATTCTTAATATTATATCTTAATTAATTAAAGACCAAGATTTAAATTTATTTATATAATATGTGATTGTATTGTAGATATCAATTCTCACATTTATAGTCTGATTGCAATAATAATATAACAATTTAAGCATTAACTAATATAATTAGTAATTAAGATGACGATTATACTACGAACGACTTTGAATATGATATTTATCTATCATCAGGTAAGATAATAGTTCTTACATCAATAATTTACTTAATAATTATTTTATTTATTAATCATATGAGACGCCGTCATGTCAAAATAATAATAATAAGTGTTACTATCACTGGCAGAGCTTCGCTATGTCGTATTTTAGAAAAAAAAGTGATATTCTCTTCCTCAGTAAATTTTACAAAAAACCTCGGTTGCTCAGTACAATGCAAGTAATGCAGCCACCAACGATTTAGGGCAAAAAGATAGAAAATGGCATGATTGTAATGGGTCATCCGGTCTTTAAGCTCACGCAAATATAGTCTCCTAAGACCTCGCCACATGATGTTTATGCTCTCTCGTGACCGATCAAATGGTCTTTGACAAGATTTTCTCTTTGTCCGCAATTGTCCCCTCAATTGACTTATACTTAATTCGCACTCTCTTTTCCCTCTGTCATTAGTGAAATTTGAAAACAGGCCACTGGCCATTGAATTGGAAAGTTCGATCAACATGAGCGTAGCTTGAAAAGAAAGGCTTCGCATGATTGCTTTCTTGTCGACTCTCTCAGTTGGGCCTAAACCATGTAGTCCTGTCGTTGACTTTTCGGTGATGTCAGTGTGTTTGGTCATTGCCTTCTCTTAAATATCTGCGCTGTTATCATATGGTAATTGAAGCTTAAGTAAGACAATTATGTTACTTTTCTTGGAACGCATGATTGATTGGGACCTGACGTTGGCGAAAATTTAACTTTTGCATGTGCTCTCGTGGGCCATAATTAAGAATAGAGGTTCTAGCTCTGATGAGTTCATACGACATGGGAAAACTAATAATGTTCAAAACTAGCTTAAAAATTGCAATATATAGTTGCGAACATGCTGCAATAAAAGCAGCACCAGAAGAACCAGCCAGCCAAAGGCTTGGAATCAACTGTACTTGACACTATACGCATGCGAAATATAGCGAGCTTTGCTGTAACTAGGCCTTGGATATGAATATCTATTGTGGAAAACAAAACTAGGTATACCATGGAACAACTATAGCTTTATCCTGGTAATGCATTTAGAGTCCACAGCCCGAGACAGAATGCGAAATAAAATGTAGCAGTTGGTATAAACGGTGGCATGGAACTTAAAGATCTTGGCCATTCTGACTTTCCCAGGTAAAGTCGCCGTAGAAGTGAAGTTCATGGAGTCTGAGGCGACATCGTCCCAGAAACTCGGGTTCGATATCAATTTATCGACACTCAGATCCATCGAAGTGGGCATGGTGACTTTTGCCCGAGCAGGAATCTTTTTGTGCGCGAGGGGGACCTCAGCCACTGTCGACCCATGGTAGTTAACGTAACCGTTCATGCTATTGTACTCAAAGCTGCCGTAGTTAGGGTTGTGGATTGTCACGAGCATGCTTAACTTGATGTCGGTCGTGTTGAACTGGATGTTCTCGAGGTTGACGGGCTCGAGCGTAATCTGAGGGTCTTTGGGCTTGAAGATCGTGAGCGCTAAGGTCACGATGATGATAGCAAGAATGGCCAAGAGAACCACCGTGGTGAAGCAGCATTTTTTGAGACCTCGGCGAGCCATTTCAGTTGGTTACTAATCAAAGAACAATGCAGAAGAGATGTGGATTAATGCGGACATCAGTTAGTGTTCATATAAACCAAAAGAAGGGTCATGTCGTTTTGTATTGGACAAGGGTTTTGTTTTTGTGCCTGAAAGACACTCGAATAGGAAGGACAGCGAGTGCTGCTTCTTTCTCTTTTGTTTTTACTGTTTCTTTCGTGTTATTTGGTATAATAATACCTTCTACTCTCGGCTAAATCAGTTAATCTCTTGAGATTGTAAGGACAAACATTACGAAAAATGAAGGAATTAACATAAGGCAATGTAATTACGGTGTTATGTGCGAAAGTATTCTTTCAAGGCCCAAGTACGTGAAGGGAGATGTTTTCAGGGGGCGAATATAATGGGCCAACTTTTTATAGAGCAGATCCATCAGCATACTTCAGCAATGTCCTGCTCACCAAGGAGCAACTTACAATGCTGGGTTTTCCTTACGACGGGCCACAAGACCTATAAGCTAAAAGATAGGATAGAATGCAATTCGACATCCAAAAGAAATAAGTCATGCTCAGCACTTAGTAAGAATATGCCATGTCAATCATATAGCAAGGGAGCGCGTAACATCATCGCCCATATAATAGTGTCCTTTTGTCCTAACAATGACATCGCGGTGGATATTCGCTAGATATGGTGATTAATAAGGGTCATTTGCGATCAGAGGAATCACCCTCCCCTCCTAGATGAATGTAGGAACTAAATTGCCCAAGCTAAGTATCAATATCGATGGTTAAACAATGCGAATGAGGGCTGATAATAAGCATTTAAAGGGCATGCATGACAAAATTCAAGTGGAAAGCCCTTCTAATGAGAAGGGGAGTTGTGAAATTAACTCAAAATCTAACGGATCTTGCAATTCTAGTCTAACTCGAGAAGAAGAAAGTACCAGAGAAATCAATGACGAACAATAAGGAACATCGGAGATTTGCGTGATTTAAATTCAAGTGCCAAAATCTACTTCATGGGAAGAGCCGGTCCTCAAAATGTCCACCATGAATCTTGAATATAGAGTTTACAAATGCTCAAGTGTTTCACAATCCTAAATTACATCTAAAGCAAAATTCCAAGTGCTATCTCACAATCTAATCCTAAAACTCCTCTTGTTTGATCTAAAACCAAATAAAATTCCATCTCTCTCACATATATATTATTTTTATAGTCAAAATAGGAAACCATTTTTAGAAATTACTCAGATTAAGAAAAACTTATTTGGTTCGGATTTTCCTTTACAAGTATTTGTTTCGGATTTTCCTTTACAAGTTCAAACTCAACGCATGTTCTTGGGAAAGAAATCACAAGCAATCCAATCCACAAACATTAGTCCAAAGTACAAACACGTCCAACCATTCCCAGAACGGTGCACCAATTTGCCCCATTAATACTTTGCACGACCATCATCTTGTTCTGCAACGTGGAGGGAACAAGATCAATTCTTGATTTCATGCTGGTGGCGAATCTACTAAATCCTGAGGGATACGTGCCGAGTTGAACCTTAAAAAACCAAGTTTCGTCATATACTTAAAAAGTCCGATCGTAATCCATCGTTGCCGTTATTTTGCACTCTGTTTTTCCTCTGTTTCTGATCTTAACGGGACTCGCGAAGCACACAATCCAAATTCACCTAAATAGACGAGCAGTGAGATGATGGCGTCTGAAAATTACCCAAAAAGTGAATCATCATTCCATACTAATAGTTACAGAACCCAACCCAATCTACATGATTCTGCAATTAGAGGAGCCCCCTTTTGATTTTTTTTCTTTCCCCTCCTAATTTAACACCACAATACCCTACAGACGTTTTCCTTCTTCTTCATCAGTAAAGCAGCTAGCAAAAGCACATCCAGACTACGCTCAAATAGAGCCAAAATTGCGTCTTCATCAAGTGCCAAAGCACCGCAGAGATGGTCTCTCTCAGTCTTCACTGGTCGAATACCTTGAAGTCCAGTACTTTTCGATTTCCTCCGCGGTTCTCCCGGGGATTCGCCCGGCGATTAGCGACCACCTAGAAACATGTGAACTCGCGTTAAGGGCAGGTCATATCCCGAGCAATGAAACGGAAAAAAGAATTCATCGCAAGAATAGGAAGTGGCAGAAGAACCCAACCCACCTCTCACCAACTAGCTTGAACATTCTAGTTATGAGCGTTTCCTCATCTTCGGAGAATTCCAGCTTAGAATCTTGACTGATATCCTCAGCTGCAGACATTCAACACCGATATCATTATCGCTCGTCAAGACAGAGTCTTATTGCTTAATGGGAGGAATCTACTAAAGAGAAAGAGGAGAGAATTCAAACTTGAAGAAGGTGTACCTCTAGAGTCCACAGACGAATCATCAGAGGAATGGTCCAAGCGAGACATTTTTCTTCTCCCGAGCGTGGAATTCCGGGACCAAGTGGCAGAGAGGGAGAGAGCAAGTTTTTCAACACTGGGTATGATTGAGTTTGATGAACATACAGACAGAGAGAGTGTGCTGGCGCGGTTGGGTGGGTGGGGAGCGAAAGTGAGACTGAAGCCTGGGCGTGTGTGAACCAGAAGGGGATTTAATTAGTATTAATAGGGGAAGGCCAAAAGGAGAGACTCTCAAGAGGGTGGCGGTCCTCATGGATAGAGAGAGAGAGAGAGAGAGAGAGAGAGAAATGGGCGGTGAGACAGAGTGAAAGAGAGAGGGCTGAGAGGAGGAGGAAGAAGAAGACTGGTAGTTGACAGCGTAGGAGGCTCTTTGGGAGTCCAACTTTGATAGGTAGTTGAACACTCCTTAAACTAGTATTGTTGGTTGGTTCAGAAAGTCTACTTCTGAGGACACTTTTGAGTAAGTGCCGCTCACACCATTTGTCCCGTGAAACTCTGATCATGACGTGACCACCCTCCTCTTTTATCACCCTCGCCACCGCAAGATGAGACTCAAGACATATTCAAAGGCCTGCATTTGGCGAAAAACAACGCTTGTTCGGACAAGTTTGCCGCCCGGTCGAGTCGATCGCAACGCGGTAATCATGGATCGCATGAGGGTCTCATTTAGATCTATCTAATAAGATGTGATGATGGTGCTCACGACCAAACTGTGGCAGGTTCATCGTGAGGCCGATAAGGGTTGATTACACAAATTGTCTATTTACTTTGACCAAAGATGCCAATGTGATTCATGAACTTTGATTTTATTCAAATTAGTTCTTGAATTTTATCCCAATATGTAATGTGATCCTTAAGCTTTTAAGTTATTCAATGCAGTTCAATATAGTTTCTAGACTTCGTGAAAATATCTAATGTTATTATTTTATTAGTTCAGTTTATGGATAATATTAAATATTTTTACATAACTCAGAAAATAAAATTTAATATGTACCAAAAATATAAAAATCATGTTAAATAAATTAAAAGTTCATGAATCGTATTATACATTCGATCGAAGTTCATGGACCATTTACATCATTTTCCGGGTCGATAATGGTGATGGGGGAGCTAGGGAGCACGAGATGGCTCGGTGGGAGGGCACGGTAGGGGAACGGATCCTGGGGGTGGGAATGTTTGGTGGGCGGGAGGGGGTCATGTTCACGGAGGATTATCCTGGAAATGTTGTTTGTTGACAATTATTAAGGAAACGACAAAGGAAGAGATGGACATGCCACGAGATAGATAGATCAGCCTTAGATTATTGGGTCTTGGGGGGGTGGGATTAGTCCGCGTCAGCGTCAATGGCCGTTTTTTCCTCACCGATGAGACGCATCGATTTCGGAACTGACGAGGTTGTTTTTCTTTTTCTTTTTTCCTTTTTGACGAGGTGGCTGCTTCGGTGAATTTGAAACAATCAATGGGGATTATCCACTAAGTTTTCTTTCTTTTTGGGGGATGAGATCATTGAGCAGTTGAGAAAAAGTAGAGAGAGGAAACTTCTGTGATTATCATCCGGTTAGGGACGAAGCCAATCTTAATGGATTATCCATGTGGGAGGAAACTGTCCGTGAAGGTGAAATTCAGAGAATGGCCCGAAAAGGGAAGGTGATTGGAGAGCGGATCCAAGGAAATTTGGGAGTTTGCGTATTCTTCACCTTCTTTTAAGGTGTGTTCGTTCCCTAAAATAATAAGCAAATGATTATTTATATTGTTTAGAAAAATAAATGAATGAAAAATTTGTTCGCCGCCCATGAAAATAGTTAGGTATAGATTATTATCGATGATGAAAATATTTTCTGTTGATTAATTTTTTCTGTGAAACAAACGCACCCATATTGTTTATCTTTTTTTTTTCTTGAATTAGTCCCTTTAAAAACGAAAATAATGTTGCTAACGTGGACTGTCACATCAACAGCTCATTAGCCCGGACTAGGCTAAAATGTCAAAAAATTTTGAGAAAATTTCAAATAAGGATCCGAATGAGTATTTTGAAAAAGGGATCAAGAGTGAACTTTGTATTAAATAGATATTTGAATTGGTTATTTAGTTTCAAATAAAGGCATAAACTCGTCGCCCAATCAAAATCTTCGCGTGGCTAGGAAGCACATGCTTATTCCGACAACACAACAAAGGGCATTAAATGAACTAGATTTAGATGAAAAAACTCTCAATCAACTTAGCCAAATTATTGTTGAGTTTGATACCAGTTCTTCTAAAGAATCTGAAAACGGTTTTTCCCGTTTATGTTATTGAAACCTCTTCATCTTCTACATCAGAAAATGAAGATGAGGAAACTACCAATTTTGAAATAAATGTTTTAACAAAAGAAGAAGAAATTCTCTTGCAAACCATTGATCAAATCACTGATCCTAAAACAAAAATTAAATATTTAAATAATTTCCAACCATTAAAACCTACTTCTCATTCTGACATTCCTTATAATATTTCCACCATCATTAGTAAAGGAAAGAAAATAGATTCCAAGCCCATTTTTGTAAGCAACCTTAACCAAGAGATCAACCAACAAAAGCAAGAAATTCAAAACCTTAAACTTGCTCAAGCCAAAATGCAACAAGAAATTTTGGATATCAAAATTAAAATTTTAAAAGGAAAAAGAAAAAGATGAAGATTTTGAAGAAACCAGTTATCCTGATCCAACCTTTTTATTAATGCTTTATAAAATAACATCTAGAAAATAGATAATAAATATTACTATTAAAATCAAAAATGAATTTATTCTAGAAACAACAGCTCTTTTCGATATAGGTGCAAATCTCAACTGTATTAAAGAAGGTCTCATTCCTACAAAATATTTTCAAAAAACAACTCAATCTCTCAAATCTATGTCTGGCAATAGACTAAATATAAGTTATAAAATTCCAGAAACTGAAATTGTTAAAGATCAGATTTCTTATAAAACTCATTTTCTTCTTGTTAAAGGTATCAAACAGAACCTTATTTTGGGAACACCGTTTATAGAACTAATACAACCTTTTAAAGTCACCAATAGAGGAATTGAAACCAAAACTTTGAAAAAGAAAATATATTTTGAATTTATAAAAAACCCCAAACCAAAAATTTAAATATTCTCCAAGAACATTCTATTTCTGAAATCAATTGTATTATTCAAGACAAAGAAGCCCATCTCCAGTTTTTAAAGGAAGATCTTGAGTATAAAAAGATCGAGAAAAATCTTTCTGAAACAAGTCTTTAGAAGAAAATTTCCAATCTTGAAACTCAAATAAAAAATTCTATATGCTCAACTATTCCTAATGCCTTTTGGTCCAGAAAATGTCATATAGTAAATTTACCTTATGAAAAAGAATTTTTCGAAAAAAATATTCCTACTAAAGCTAAACCTTCCCAGATGAACCATGAAGTCCTAACTTTCTGCTAGAATGAAGTACAAGAACTTCTTGAGAAAAAACTTATTAGGAAAAACCAATCACCCTGGAGTTGCTCAGCTTTCTATATCAACAAAAATACTGAACTAGAAAGAGGAGTCCCGAAATTAGTTATAAATTATAAATCATTAAATAATGTCTTAAAGCGGATAATATATCCAATTCCTAACAAAAAAGATATGTTAAATAGGTTACATAATGCAAAAAAAATTTTCAAATTTGATATGAAATCTAGATTCTGGCAAATTCAAATTAATGAAAAGGATAGATGTAAAACTGCTTTCACAGTTCCTTTTGGTCGATATAAATGGAATGTTACGCATTTTGGTTTAAAAAATGCCCCTTCTGAATTCCAAAGAATAATGAATGATATTTTTAATCCATATTCTGATTATGTCATAGTCTATATAGATGATGTTTTTATATTTTCAACAAACATAGACCAACATTTCAAACATATAAATCATTTTATTAATGTTGTAAAAAAGAATGGATTAGTAGTTTCGCCTACTAAAATATCTCTTTTTAAAACAAAGATAAGGTTTATAGGACATTAGATCCATCTAAGGACTATTATACCCATCGAAAGATCAATAGCATTCTCACAAAAATTTCCCTATGAAATCAGAGATAAAACTCAATTGCAAAGATTTCTTGAAAGTTTAAACTATACTATTGATTTCTTTCCCCATATCAACATTATTTGCAAACCCTTTCACCAGAGACTTAAAAAAGATCCTTTACCTAGGACCTAAGTTCATACTGATATTGTAAAACAAATCAAACATACTGTTAAAGAAATTTCTTGTTTACATCTTGTTGATGCTACTGCTTTCAAAATAATAGAAACCGATGCTTTTGAAATTGGATATGGAGGAATTCTTAAACAATCAAAAGATAATAGAGATCAAATAGTTCAATTTGTCTCCAAGCATTGGAATGATTGCCAAAAGAATTACTCCACTATTAAAAAAAATTCTTGCTATTGTCTTATCTATTTCTAAATTTCAAGGAGACCTTTTGAATTAAAATTTTTTATTAAGAATTGATTGTAAATCTGCTAAAGATGATTTCAAAAGAATATTTAGAATATTGCTTCTAAACAGATTTTTGCCATATGGCAAGCCATTTTATCTGTCTTCGATTTTGATATTGAATTCATAAATGGTTCTTCAAATTCTCTATCAAATTTTCTTACAAGGGAATTTTTACAAGGAAAATGGATCCTTCCAACAAACCAACCCGATGAGACAAAGGCAAAGAAATTGCCAAAACCCCAGAGAAAAAATTAACCAGTATCAGGACATGGCTTCAAGCAGTCCAACCTTCTGAACCATATTTGAATATTACCACTATTTCTAACCAGGTCAAAAAGAAACCCGCTTCTCCATCCACAAATACCCCTTTTGATATCTCTAAAATATCTCAAAAAGAACCATTACAACTTTTTCAAAAGGCCTTTAATAACCAACCATAACCTTCAATAGCCATGGTAAGTGCCAATCCTTTTCCCTCTCTTATAGCCAGTCAAAAGGCAATAGGAAAAAGAATTTTAAAGGTTCTATGTCTCTGTAATAATAAAAAAAAAACTCAGAGAGTTCTACAAAGGTTTGTATAATATCATATAATACTTCTAAAGTAAGGTGATTATATATAAAAATCTTACTAAATAAAGAAACGATATCTAAATAAAAATTAGACTAAACAAAAGATGAGCATTATAGCTTATATAAAAACCATAAACAACATATAGAATTAGAAGTATAATTACTAAACCAACCATATAGGTAGTAAGGATAAGTAGAATTGAGAAGGGAAAAAACAGTAAGAAGAAGTAATGATATATAACGAATTGAGAAAATTGCTTTAAAATAAAATACAGACCAACCACATGCAGTTCAACCTACTGTTTGTGGGGCATATAAACTAAATTGCTTTAAAGTAAATTGTAATTAAGTAAAGTTTACTGATATATAAATAGTATCGAAAGATTACAATAGTATTAAAAGATTACAAATGTGGATACAAGAGCAAAAGTAAGTAAAACCCTTTGTATTCTTAGATCATGAGTAGGATTTAGAACATAAGGTGATACAGGATGCTATAGAACTTATTAAATATTCAAGAGGTATCGAAAGTTCTTGAGATGTATGATCTCTTATTTTTCAAAAGAGAATCGAGGTGAGAGATGGAGAGATCAGAGGATTGAAATGAGAGGAGGAGAAATTGTCGGTAGAAAATTCGGTGTTCCCTTCCAATGGATGGAGTGGGATTATGTAGGCCAATGGGTTACTGTAGAAAAGTTTCATGAGTAATACTGTGGTGTACAATAAAAGGTGAATAGTGATTCGAGGTGGACAAAATTATGAAAGCATATGGCAAAAGTCAAAAAGCATATGAAAAGTGAATAGAAGCCTTGTGGTGCCTTTGTCTTGTTCCTTTAAAATCTGGACAAAGATTCTGGAGGATCTTCTTCTTCTTCTTCATCTTTCACTTCTCCCCATGGGATGCCCGGTATGCCTGGAATGTCATAACAGTCATCGTCATTTGAATTCCCGCTATAGTGAGATTGTGAAGAGCTCGAGTCTTCTAGTTGAGAAAGGGCTTATTTCAACATTCCTGCTAGTTGTTGGTGAGACTTAGCAAATGCCAATTTTGACAAACAAACCCTTTGTCATGGAAAAATGGGGTGGCATTATCAGAACTGATCGGAGTGAATCCTTTAGAAATTAGCCATTCTAAAATGGTATGTTCAGTAACTCTATCTCAGAATTTAAAACCATCCCACCATTTACTTTAAATCTTTTTATTAAAATGGGGATGCCTGTTTTTGTAGCTTTTCTATAATCAAAACTCCGACCAAGTACTCGTGATACTCCAAAGTAATAGAAAAAGAATATCAATTTAGGAAATTTTTTCTCATATGGAAGGGGAGTGAATTGGTTGGCAAATATTTCATAACTGGTTTGGATTTTAGGATGAAGGATTTCTTCACTGGGTCCAAGATGGTCCCACCATCTGATAAACCAGTAAGGAAATTGTTGAATATCAAAATTTTCAAAGAAAAATAGCCAAGTATGGGAGTTGTTGGCATTTTTTCTCCAAAATGTATTATACTAAGCTTGTTGGTAATCAAAATAAGAATAAGAGGATCTATAAGGTACGGGTTTAGTCATTTTGGTATCAAATTTCTTCAAGGTTATAGGATCTGGTTTCCATTGGGAAGGACGGATGACCTTGTGGATCCTTGCAGTGGAATAAATTATATGACCCTTATAAGAAAAATGCTTGAAAGTGACAGATTTAGTTTCTGCCAAAATTCTCTCATAAAATTCTATTGTTTTATAAGGATCATAAGGAGTGTAAGTAAACTTATCAAAAAAACATGTTCTTTGCAAATATATTTGGATTTTCATGATAAAATTCATTTTCAACACTACATATATTTTGGAATATTGTTTTTGCAAAGAATTTTGATTTTGGAAGGGTTGCCCGAGTTGGTTGAATAACCACTTAGCTAGAAATTCTTTGCAAAAACAATATGTATGATTAAAATATATATATATATATATATATATATATATATATATATATATATATATATATATATATATGATAGACAAAATGATGGAGGAATTTGTAGGGTTTGCGTCTATATATATGGAAGTCATTATTCCATTTCATTGAAAATTGAAACGTAATTTGCCAATTTAGAATCTACTTCAAAATAAAAAAAAATTAAGTAATATGGGCCAGTCTGTTGGTTCGGCCAGTTCGGTCTAGCTCCTAGGTTGGATTGGACTGATGCACATCCCTTGTCGATGGTCTCTCTCTTTCTTTTTGTAGTTTAAATATGTTTCTTATATAACATTTTTTAGAAAAATTTAGAAGCTACATAAGATGCCATGCCGGTGCCACGTCACCACTTAACGACAACTTAACAATCGCATTCTTCTTTTAAAGGAAATAACTTTGAAAAGAAAAGGCTTTAATTTAGGATCGCATTGGCAAATAACAATAATAATATAATATTGACCAAATTAAAATTTTGGAACAAGTGGTGCCATCTTGATAGGAAAAGTTACTAAACACACGAAAATTACTAGTAATCGTATTAATACGTGGTTAATAACTTTTTCCTATAAATATAATGTTGATTATGTCTCGAATTGTATTTCGGGTATTTAACCCCAATTAAGAAGGAAAAAAACGGAGATTTAGCGTCGGCTTGGGCCATGCCCAACACAAATCCTCCGCGGGGAGCATGGGCGTGGTATGGAGCAGCATAAAATAATGTTTTTCACAGGTTATTAGATTTGAAGCAGAGATAAAAAAGAGTCTTAAGGTTTTTTGAGCTACATTTTGTAATCATTGAATTTTCATAGTGGATTTTGCTTCTCTTTTCCCTGTGATTTTTCCCACAAAAGTTTTCTATGTAAATTTGTGTTTTCTTTTATTCTTCTCAGTTTTTATTTCGTTACAGTTTCCACATATAGTTAGCAATTTTTACTAACTAGTCTGCTAAGCTGGGAAATTAGGGACTAAGTAGTGATTTTGGATCTCTAGTTTTTGAGCTTGGGGCATGGATCGCCTTCTTTCTTTGTTTTCTTATTCCCTTAACAAAGAATTGATTGACTTCCAACGCGAATTAGTTGATCGATTTCTTGTTTTAGAGAAATAATAACATCAAATTCCACCCCCTTACCAAAAAAAAAACATCAAATTCCACCCCCTTCATACAGCATACGTTAGAGAGGTTAGGAACTCAAAGTAACACCCAATTAAGATTAATGGGAAAGTTAGGAAATAAGCATGTTTAACGGCAGATGAATTGGTCACAGAGATCTTTGTGTGAAAAAGAACTTCCTCGTTTACAATTCCACTTTTAGGTCGTGTGACACGCGAGAGAAATGATCGGATCTAAGAGGAAAGGTAGAGAAACGCCACAAAATTCTCATTCTCAAACCAATCCTCAGACCCACCTCAAAGGCGTGCCCAAAACTAGCCACCAAGAACTCACGAAAATGCATCGTGCGTTGCCATGTTTCAGATGTGTGAAGGAGTCCAAGGTCTTATTGGCTCGTGCCCCCACGAAAATGGACGATACGACGCAGGTTTTTTGAGCTTAGACTTTGAAAAAATGAAGGTGGTGGTGGAGATTTTGACCGGAATCCTGTTCTCCACCGATGTGGCCGATGACGGTACGGTGGCGGATCTCAAGCAGGAGATCGGGGCCCAGCAGAAGCTCCCTCGTGACCGTCTGATCCTGTTGCTCTGCAACTGTGATCGGAGCGATCCGATCAAGGATGATGAAGACGGGGCTCGTCTCGCTGACGTGGGGATCCAGGACGGCTCCCACATCTACCTCTTCTTCAAGCCTGTCGACCCTGAAGATTCCAATCAACCCCCACCTCCGGCTGTCGCCGGCGATAGCGCTGTTGCTTCTCCAGAGGACCAGACGGTCGTTCATAGTACTCAAACTTGAATTGGTGTCTTTCCTTTTGTCTTTTGTATTTTGAAAAATCATCTTCTTTCACAAGCACTGCAGTCGCCTTAGTTTCGGTGTATTAATTTTACAGATTATACGACTTAAGTAGGTGCTACAACTAGCATGACATCAGATTCTGCTTTCATTGATCTAACAAGAATGAGGCAAGATTCACAACTATCTTTGTTGTTCTAAATTTTATCTTGGGATAACATAAATTCGCTTACAAAACAGCTTGTGTAAATAGAGTGATTAACAAACGTATCGTCCGCGACTTATCTCATTCGATCAGATTATGACAATGTAACTTTACAATGTGAAGCTTCGATGTCATTAATTTCATGTAAAGATCAAAGGCAAGTGAATGGACCCTAAATTAAGAAATTCTATATTAACATTCATTTCAAAAGAGATAAAGCTTTTAAAGAGCATCAATTATACACTCACATTTATGGCGCAAGAAAAACTCGCTAAATCCGGCTTTCAGATTTTATTTTCGTGCCCATATTTCGCAAATCTTCACTCCATCCCGTGGTCGGGAAAGCGAGTGTTGGAGAAAAATAGGGATGCTCTAACGGTGAGAATGAAACATCTTCTTGCGAAGAGTCCTCGAGCTGAAGTGAGAAAATCTCCAATTTACATGGTAGAGCTTTTCTCAATTGATAAGCTTGTTAATTAGATTTCTGAGATTAGTCTGTAAAAGTGATTTGCATGTAAATGTAAAAGAGAAGTAATTAAACAATAGTTTATGAATGACCCTTAAAAGAAGGGCATTGCTAAAATGTAAAAGAAAACAGAAAACCGACGCGTATGCCTACATCAATGCACAAAGAACAACTTATTTAGCCTATTAATACTCCTAGCCAGATAAATACTACCGTTGATTCGATTTTTGTAGACCTCTAAATGATAGGAACTCCTTGGTTGTTGGGGCTCAAAGGGAACCGCGCGTCACGGTGCCTCTGAATACATAGAGCGTCTCGCCGTCCTCCACACCGTGCCAGCGCAGGCTGCAATCGCAGCGCATTAGCCTCTGTTTGTGTATGAAGATATAGTCATCCGCGGGAAGAATCTTGCGGCTCAGCAACATCTGCCTCAAATCACCCACGGTGCAGGTGTCCTTCATTTCCAAAGGAATTGTGGCTGCATTGAGCAGGCTCGACGAAGTCTGAATCACAATGCTGAGCCTCCTACTAGGAGGCTCATGTCTCTGCCTGCTGATGTTCTTAAGGAAGAACACTATTTCCGAGGACTCCCCAACACCGTACTCGGTCAGAGACCGGAAATCGTCCTCTAATTCTGTCCCGGAGAAGAAGAGCGACATCCTGGGGATTGGCGTGCCCTCCAGGATGTGTATCTTCTCCTTGAGGCTGTGGACCGTCTCGGTCTGATCAACTTCCACGTTGATTTTCCTTGCGGGGAACCTCACGACGACCTGCATTTTGCTGTAGCCGTTAGATGGAGGATAATCGGTGGCTTCAATGGTGAGGTGGATTTTGGTGCCTTCGGTGATTATCGGGTAGTCATCCATGTCCAGGCCGTCTACTAATTCCAAGCCATACACGGCTAGAGTTTGTGAGGATATCGGGATACCGAGAAACTGTTCTAGTCTCTGCTTGATTTCTAGGACGGTTTCTTGGCGGGTGATTTCGGTCGGCAGTTCGTGCCCTGACACAACGATGATCACCTTCATTGTGGCAGAGTTTCAGCGACAACCTTTGTTCATTGACAGCCCAGTTGTCTTGGGTCGATGAGAGGGACCGTTCGTTCAGTGTGTGTTATAAACTGAAAACTCATGAGATGAAGAGTGACATAAGGAGGGTAGTCTCATGCTAACAGAATGGAAGTCACTGAATGCATGCTCTTAAACATGTAAATTCGACCCTCACGATATTATAGAACTTCAATTTTGTGCTCCCGGACTTCTGTTCTTCTAATTTAGTTCAATGTACGTCAACCTTAACATGTCAACATAATAAGAACAAAAGATGTCCCTAAATGCACCAGCTCATTATAAAAGGGAAAATTATCAAAACAATTATAAATCTATTGCACTTATGCCAATTCCATTTTAAACCTCTCGATTTAACCAATTTAGTCCTAAACCTTTTGACAATTTACCAATATAGGCCAAATTAGTCGGAAATCGTTGACATGTACGCTGGTCATTCAACATAGAATGGTCAACTGACGTGGATAAATTTTACAATTTTTTATATTTATATATATTTTTTCATTCTTTCTCCACCGGTCATCGGGCCTCAATGATGGCTGATGACCGGTGAGAGTCACCCTTGCTAAAGGCCAGCAAGGGCCAGCCTTGCCTACTTCAAGCAAGGCTCGGGCGAGCTTGCCGACTTCGCCAGTTTTGGGCAAAGCTCAACCTCACCGAATCGGCCCTCATTGGAGTTGGCGAGGGTGAGCCTCGCTCGAGGCGAAGGAGGGTGACCTTGCCTAAGACCGATGAGGGCGACCCTCCTTGGTCATCACCTGTGGCTAGTCACCAGCCATTGCTGACACCCATTGACCAACGAAGGCAAAAGGAAATAAAACAAGGAAAGAAAAGAAAAAAAAAAAAATAAAATAAAAAATTACAAAGTTTGTCCACGTCCACATCGGACGTGTCATGTAGGATGCCTAGCATCCATATCATCGATTTCCATCCAAAATTGACCGGATGGACTACGTTAGCAAAATATTAAAAGGTTTATGACTCAATTATAATGCGTATACATAATCTGGAAATCGACATCTCGTTGAAGCACAAAAATTTGCACTTCCAAATGTTAGTTTTGTGTTGGTTCAACTCATTTTGGTTGTCTTCATACTGCTATAGTGTAAAGAAAATCGAACCTAGGTGTGCATTGCCAACTAACAACATCATAGTCACTGAAGAAGGAATTTATGGCATGTGATGATATCAAATCTAATGATCAGTCGAGATTATTTTACTTGACAGATCCGCTCTTATGAAACGAGTGTGTGCTTAACCCTGCTAACGAATGTTCTGTTGATCCTCATTGCTTCTAGATTTGACTTTGTTTTGTAGTATATTGGGCTCCGCTCTTCTTTGATTTGCTTTGTTACGAAGTTTATATACTTCTCATGTATTCTTTAGAGTAATGAATATAATTTTCTTTCGAAAAAAAATAAATCTTAACTTAACGCGTTGCACACCATATTCTAAAATAGGATCTATCACTCTATTTATCACCACTAACATCATATCAATCTCAACACGCTGGTCATCCCTTTGGCCTATTTTTCTATAAAAATAACATTTTGTAATATATACAAATTACTCAATCAGTCCTAAATTTATTGTACATATACTAATTCAGTCTTAAATTTTTTAATTTTATCAATTTAGTTCTAAACCTTTGTGCGAAATTTCAATGCAGTGCTTTCAATCAATTTCGTCGGAAATCGCTACTAGCCGTCCTATGTCAACAATTTTAAGAGAAAATTGAATGGAAGGAGTATATTAGAATTTCGGTCAAAGGTTTATGACTAAAACCTTAAATTCTCCATTGATCAATCGCCAAAATCTCACATCTTGCTTTTGCACTTATCCCGATCATTTTGCGAATGTATCCGACCGTAAACTCCTGCGAAGCTTCTCGAACGTTCTACGTCGGACATTGGAAAAACGAGAAACATTTATGGACAGGTGTCCGCCATGGAATTCAATCCATCCCGCTAAATCTGATTGTTCCCGTACAAAACGGTGGCGAAATCTACCGGCATTGAACATTTTCTTGCAAAGCGATCCATGCCCGAGAAGCCAAGAAGCCAACCACGTCGGCAGGCCTTTGCTTGCTTTTCGTTTTCCATTTCCTTTTTTTTTTTGGGCAAACTAAACAGTGATCTTTGCTTTGTCAATCAATGCTAATCCAGATTCTGAACTAAACCCCACCACTTGATCCCCTACTTCATTGCCTTTCGCTGCCACCCACCAGATCAGCGCCCGAGTTCGATGGCTGGCCATACCAGATACGCTCGAGAGAGGTCATCCACATCGCCACCACTGTATCAGTTTTGAAGCTCACATGCGGCCACATGGCGCTCCCCCAGAGAAGTGAGGAGCAACGTTGATAAGAACCAAGCCAACACTGGCCCCAAAAGCGTTCCAACTCAGCGCACCTTGCATCACGTTGCATGTCTTGGCAAAAGCAGAAGTGTTCTCTAGGAAGTGATAGATAACCGAAATCGCCACCTTAGAACACCTTGAGCCTTGGCTATCTCGATTTGCTTCCGTGGAAGTAGCTTCGATTCGGTGTCTGCTAGATGGGTTCGGCGTTTCTTGATGTCAGCTGATCACGCGTTGGACCCGGAGGTGGGGATTCGCCGCGAGGTTCGTTGATTGCTGTGGAGTTTGGAAAGAGTTAGTCCTGTTCTGGTTGGAGCAGGAGGAGGACAAAGGAGGGAATTATCAAGTATGGATCCTGTATGTGACTTCTGTGGTATAGTGAGGGCTGTGGTGTACTGCAAATCGGACTCGGCCCGCCTTTGTCTGCAGTGCGACGGATGCGTCCACTCCGCCAATTTGCTCTCGCGTCGTCATGCGCGCTCTTTGCTGTGTGACAAGTGCTGTTCGCAGCATGCCACGGTTCGATGTATGGACGAGAAACTGTCGCTGTGTCAAGGCTGTGATTGGAGTGGCAATGGGTGCTCCGGGCCTGGACACCGCCGCCAGGTGCTGAACTGCTACACGGGTTGTCCTATGTTGTCCGAGTTCGCGAGTATATGGTCCTCGGTTCTTGATCCGCCTTGTTCAAGTGATTTGGATGGCAGGTGGGGGCCGCTGAGCGCTCTGCCAATGGATGGCAACGGCATGAGCAACTTGTTGGAGGATAGGGACTGCGAGGGTTCATATGGGACGGCGATGAGCAAGCGAAATGAGTTTGGGCCTTGGATGGGGCCGACTGCATTGTTGACACCTAATGCAAACTATACCCAATTGTGCCAAGATCAAGCACCTTTCACTGCTCAGGAACTTAATTTGCCCAAGGTAATGCTTCTTTTGTCGTCTCTTATTTCATTGAGGAGATAGTCGATTTGGCTGAAAAGAAGGGGTAAATATTTACTGCAGAATCTGTTGATGAACATCCAGACTAACCCCTCTATGTGCTCAGTCCAAATTCCAGAAAGTCGATTTAGTCTGAATTGAGTCCCTTATTGCACAAATTTCAGGTGCCCTATGGTTGTTCCAGTTCCAAAAATCTTGGGTTTCATGGGAGCAGCGATCTTTGCCAGAGTCTCGCCATGGAAAATATCCCCCGTCATGGACTTGGTGATGAGATTTTGGGCTATCAACCTAATCAAAACAGGTTTCTTTTTGAAGATGGAGATATGGAGTGCCTTTTGATGGAGAAAAATCTGTCTGCTACCGAGTCAAATGGACCTGTTGAGAATGCCATGGAGGTCAGCTAGCATTGATCTACAAATAACATGAAAGATATCACACACCCATTTCTCAAACTAAGCATGACAAGTTCCAGTAGTTGTATTGCATTTCGTCAGTTGCGGATGAAAAATTTCTGCTGAGCTTTCTCCATCTTCATTTGTTTTCATCTCTGCTTGTTTCCGGTACTCGAGACCAGTACCTTTTGATCTATACTCACAGTCACCTTTACTGTTTCTTCAGGCATCATCCTCGGCACAACAGGACTCGGTATCTTTTCATTCCTCTTATGTGGGCGGTTCAGTTAACGGGGTGCAGTCTATGAAGGGAGGCGCTAATTGCATGCTTATGAGCCCTGGGTGTAAAAGAAATTTAAATTTTGGATATCCTACTGGCCCGGTTCATTCAAGCATATCGCTATCCTTGTCGAATATCACTGGGGAAAGTAGTGCAGCTGATTACCAAGACTGTGGACTGTCACCGGTATTTCTAACTGGTGAATCGCCGTGGGAATCAAACCTAGAGGCTAGTTGTCCGCAGGCAAGAGATAAAGCTAAGATGAGATACAATGAAAAGAAGAAAACAAGAACGTACGTTTCTCAACTCTTAAAACATTAAAAATACGTTCTTTTTATGCTTGAAAATGGGAAATGCACAATCGTAAAAAAACTATCCAATAGCTTCAATAATGGCTGTTCCTTCACACCAATACTAGTACAGATTTTTGGTTCCTAGATGTTAATAGATCCGCACTTCTGTCATCTGCAGGTTTGGAAAACAAATAAGATATGCCTCTCGGAAAGCCAGAGCAGACACGAGAAAACGTGTGAAAGGAAGATTTGTAAAAACAGGGGAAGCATATGATTATGACCCTCTCGGGACGAGAGACTTCTGATCGCATCACAAAATTTATCTTTGAAAGACAAGTTCAGACAGAATAAGGTAACGCTCCCAGTCACTATGAAAGACAACTTTTTGACTTTCACATTCTAATGATCAATTACTGATGATAACGATGTATTTACACGATTCACATATATACTCTATTTGGATGTCATGACTTGTGCTGTGGTTATTCTTGCGTAGATAGTAGATAGTATATGATCGATCCTGCTTTTATGTTAACAGGTGCGAGTGTGTTCTACACAGATCTAATTGCCCTGTCTCGAGTTGGGGGAGGATTCTGCTTCTGCTCTTGACCTAAGGTCACTTTCCTCTTTCACTATTATGTGCTGATTTCAGATTGTACATCACGGCCTTAACGGTATCTTCCTTATTACCCAAGCTACTGATCGGGGCGAATAATGCAGCTGCTATCTCCAATCGACATAATCTATAGCCTTCTCTTTTTTACAAATTTCATAGCCTTCCATCATTGAATGAGGCAAAGCATATCAGCATTGGCAAGTGCTTCTTCTGATTGGGATTTTTGCGGTTGATGATCAGTAGCTGCAATTCTTACAATTGTAACTCTTGCAATTTATGGACTGTCCCTTCAGGCTGATGCCGTAACTTTCGGATTCTCTTCCATGTTACATTGTCAATCACTGTTCTTGTGCTCTGCAAATGGCAAACTGCATTCTGTTGAGAGACGCATGAACCAAATCGCGCACAATCTAATTTCTTCTGATTTAGATATTCACTGGCCTTTCTTTCATCTTCACCACCCTCTTCTAGAGTTGGAATCCTCTTAGATTAAAAAATAGAAACCCTAATCACTGAGGCTCTCCCCAATTCACTCTCGCCCTCATCTCTGAGGCTCTGCCTAAGACATTCTATTAAGAAACAAGCTTGGATTTTGCCGCAATGTTATAATTAACCCTTTTATCATATCCTAGGTTAAAAAATGAATAAGCGATTGGTTCAATTGAAACCAAACCGGACCGATCTGGCTCGCGTTTTCAAGATTAGCCAGTCCGATTCTCAATCCTAGAAATTGAAAACGGGTCCTTCCGATCCGATTCTCGGTTCTTGGATGGGATCGGACACTGCTCGCCCCGTGCCACAGAACCAGATACGAACATCGTATCGTAGTGTCCGCAGCCGGCGAGAAAACCAACGCAAACGAGACAAACTTGGGTCCGACCCTGCTTAATTTCCTCCGTCCACCGTTCTTTCAAATATTTCCAGATCCACCCAGAACAACTCAAAGACTTGCCAAATCCGACGCCGCCGAATCAAGATCCACCCACCGTCGTCAACCTCGGAGCAGAGCGACATGCCGTCTTCTTCATCCTCCTGCTTCTGCCCAGTTTTGAAGACCCTTTCGCCGTCGCGCCTCAGGAACCTCCTCCTCGCCCTCGCCCTCTTCTGCATCTTCTTCCTCCTCCTCTCCAACCACCGCCGGGCCGCCTTCCTCCTCCAAGATCCCCCCGTCCTCCCCCCGCAAGCCACCCCCGCGATCCCTACCTCCCGCCGCCACCTCCTCTTCGCCGTCGCCTCCTCCTCCCTCTCCTTCCCCCGCCGCCGCCCTTACCTCCGCCTCTGGTACTCCCCAAACTCCACCCGCGCCATCGCCTTCCTCGACCGCCTCCCCGATGGCGGCGAACCCGCCCCGGACCTCCCCCCCACCGTAGTCTCCGAGGACACCTCCCGGTTCCCGTACACTTTCCCCGGGGGCCTCCGGTCGGCGATTCGGGTGGCCCGGGTCGTCAAGGAGGCCGTGGACCGGGGCGAACCGGGGGTCCGGTGGTACGTGTTTGGGGACGACGACACGGTGTTCTTCGTGGACAATGTGGTCAGTGTGCTGTCCAAGTATGATCACACCAAGTGGTACTATATTGGGAGCAATTCGGAGAGCTACGAGCAGAATATCAAGCACTCGTTCGACATGGCCTTCGGGGGCGGTGGATTTGCGATAAGTAGGTCGCTTGCGGTTGCATTGGCTCGGGTCCTGGACTCGTGCCTCGTGCGGTACTCGCACTTGTATGGAAGCGATGCCAGGATCTTCTCGTGCTTGGCGGAGTTGGGGGTCGGCTTGACTCATGAGCCCGGGTTCCATCAGGTACCCAAATTTGTTGTCTTTGATGCAATATTTATCTTTATCGAGTTGAATTTGGCAAGCAAATTAATATAGAGCTTGTTATTGTTTATTTGAATTCAGTGTACAGAGTAGTTACTGTAATACCAATCTGAACTGTGAAGTTTAACTTTAGTACAAGAATTTGTTCAATCAAACAATGAAAGGCTCGGTGCTACCATCGGTTTAGATTTCTGATCACCGAATGATGTCTGAATGAGTCGTTAGCGCTCTGGGAAAGTGCTGTTTTTGTAAGTTATAAAGTTCATCATCATAATAAACATTTAAGTACATTGTAATTGAGGAATCAAAGGCTACTTGATGATGTTTTGAATTCTAGCTGCCCACTGAATTGTGGTGAGGGTCTCAGTTGATTGTTACATGTCATACATGTTGCAAGTTGTGTATTGTGTGATGATCAATGACAATGTACTATCCAAATAATTTTTGTTGACGTATCTGAGGTTAGGGGCATGTCAGGCTCGGTAGATTCTTGAACAACAATAATGCATTGCAGGTTGATATGCGAGGGAATTTGTTTGGCTTGTTGACTGCTCATCCATTGTCACCGTTGGTGTCCCTTCATCATTTGGATGCGGTGGATCCAATCTTCCCTGACATGAATAGAACCCAAGGTTGGGAGCTTCTTTTTGAAGCTGTTAGTGTGGACCCTGCCAGGGTTTTGCAACAAAGTGTCTGCTATGATCGTACGAATTCGTTGACTATTTCTGTTTCGTGGGGCTATGCTGTCCGGGTTTTTGAGGGCAATGAGCTTGTTCCGGACCTCCTTGCATTGCAGAGAACCTTCACACCGTGGAGAAGGGGTATTAGTGCCGGTTCAAGTCACTATATGTTCAACATGAGGGAATTTCCCAAGGATCCCTGCAAAAGACCTGTTACGTTCTTTCTGCATAGTATTTTATCTGATGAGAATGGTGTCCAGAGCAACTACGAGGGGCAGATCGTCGGGCATTGTATCAGAGGAAACACATTGAAGAATCTAAAAAAGATCACTGTGTTTTCAAGGAAGCTAGAGTATGATATTGAACAGGTAGATCTTTTATGGATTTGGATTCATTTCATCTGAAAGCTCTCTATATCTGAGACATCCTATTTTGTCTAATTTAACACTAGCAATATCCTAAACGATTAAATGAATTTTCCTTTTGTATTGAGTTGTGTTGTCTTAACAAGTTATTATCCCCTCTTGTTTTCAGATGAATGCCCTGCGTCGTCAGTGCTGTGACGTTCTACCCATCGTTAATGGATTGATGGTTATCCATATTAGAAAATGCGGCGATAATGAACTTATTTCGATGCATTTATAGTTGGCTTCTGCTGGAGCAATGAAGAGTTCCTTACTGGAAGCTGAAGCAGCTCTCATGACTATCTTGGAGCTGCTAAAGTCAAAATAATGAACTGTAAGTCTGTTGCTATTTTCAACATAGAGGCAAGTCTTCATGCATTTTGATATTAATTGTTGCTAATAATGGTGAAGATGGTGTAGTTTGCAAAATCATGTTGACGATGGCTTAAGAGTCATCCATCCAGGAAAATTTGAACTCAGTTTGTTATAGTAATGTGACAATAATAGACTTTAATAAGATTATGACTTTGTAGACACCCAACAATCGATGCTCTGTCCTACTTCATCTAGGAATGGATGAAGCAATGCTTGTTAAATCCCCTTCATAGATTACTGGCTTCAATTGATTTATTCTTCTCATTGAACACAACTTTCATGTATTATTGACTTATGTGATTAAATAAACACAACTTTCGTGAGATTCCTTCATCTAAAAAATATTAGGAAATATTGGTTTGATCATTTTTATTTCTAGATGAAATAAATATATTGATGAACTCCTTATCTTGGGCTAAAAGTTCTTATATATTGAACTGGTATTCCAAATCTTTGATCAATACATATGCCAAATCCGAGAGGCCAGTGAAGCCTTTTCTTTCATTAGTTAAACACTAAGTGGAGATGGTGAGTGTGTTTAATATCTTTAGTCTGGTGATATCTGCAACTTGTGAAACGAGTAATTATTGGGTTCTTCTCTCTTGCTCTCTCTCCATAATCTACTATTATAGCAAGTGGTCCTTGCTGTGCAGGTCAAGAATGAGAAGATTCTTTCTTGTGGAGAGATAGAGTGAAGGTGCTTGAGACATGTTAGGCAGTATGTCGCAAGAACTCCCGTTAGTTTAGGTCTTCGAGGTAGATTAGTAGTTTACACAGTGATGTGGCAGACTCTTGTTTGTTATAATACCCATCACTTTGTAAATTGATATCATGGACTGGCCTTTGAATCACTAGCATTACTGTTGGAGGCACTGCCATCCGTGCTTTGTGTTGCTGGGCATTTGGAGTGAATTATCTCTCGCTCGCAGACTGCTGGGCTGGGTTGTAAAGGTGAAAGGCGGGTTGACTCTTCTCGCACAGGCTCTTCAAGAGTGATTCGAAGGCGGAAAGCTATTTTGCTCGTTGACTTATGATTTATCTTAAGGAGGAATCGTCTGAAGAGATTGGATGCGAGGTTGCAATGCAGTAGAGGCATAGCGTTGCTGAGCAATGTAATATAATGGTTTCCAAATTTTGCAAAAGAGCTGACGTATTTCAATTGATTGAAATAAGTTGCTCTGGAAATTTAGAAGTTGACACGATTGTTGCAATCTATACTAAGTCGATTGTTTTGCTACACATGAATATTCTGGTTTGTGGATATGGCAATGATAAGCTCTCAAATTTGGGGGCATGAATTCCATTCTTGTCGCATCTTCTGTTAGTTATTTGCCTTGTATCTTCTGTTGGTTATTTGCCGTGCATCTTAAAATTTGGAACGAGCTGTATCTGTTAACTTGTACACTATTTTTTGCCTTGGTTTTCGATTTTTCCTTTGAGGGTGTATTTCATTTTTTTTTTTGAACAAAGGGTGTATTTCATTAGATAGCCTGTTACTTGGAGAAGATTCTGTACTTTAAATTAATTGATGTGTCAAAACTCAATAAAAGTTGCTTCATATGCCAGAAATACCTGCATTTAGTGTAAGCAATAATGGTATCTGAAGGTAGGTTTTGACTGAGATCTTTTATCTTTAACATATGTAAATTTCTTATGTTTGTAATTACTCTAATGCATCTTTGTTTCTTTGAATTAATATCACAAAAAACTTCAAACTGATATATCTGTGATAAATTTATCCTAAATTAATTTTTTTACATCAAAAAACGCCAAATAGGTATACCTGTAACAAATTTACTCTTTGTTAAATTGGATTAATATTATAAAAAATCACAAATTAGTACATCTGTAATAAACGGAGGATAAAATTCTAAACTAGTATACTTGTCAATTATTACATGTCATCCAACTCAGAAATATGAAGGTAAAATCTAACGAAAACATACGGCCTGTAAAATTATTACATGTGTACTAGTTTGGGGTTTTTGGTGGTCAAAAAATTAATTTGGGATAAATTTATTATATTAATGTATAAATTTGAGATTTTTGATGGTGTTAACCCGTCTTTTTATCTCCTAACATCAATTAGTTGTTTAGTTCTAAAATAAAATCCTTATACCGTGTGCAAATGGCCTGATGCGACTGCTTTTGCACGGAGTTGCTGAATCTGGACTCATTCCTCCAATACAAGTGCCTGATTGTCTGGATCTGCACATGTAGATGGCTCTGAAGTTTGGTAAAAGTGCACTTTAAGCAATTGTTTTAGACTTTGGACCCAAACTTGCTGCTTGTTTCAATGCCATAGTATTGTGTGAACCTAATTGTCCATCTTCTCGCTCAATTAGACCGTTGACTTGAATTAATCTGGTATGAAGTTTTAGCAGTCAAAAGGCTCTTTCATCTGTAGATAGAGATTGCCACTCTCTCTCTCTCTCTCAATCACTAGGAAAGGTGATGTTTTTGGCATCAAGGGGGCGAAGATCAACATTGTCTTGTGTTGTGCTGTTAAAATGCAACCTGTGCAGTCTCCTACCAAACCCCCCTCTTCATCTCGGTTAATTAACCTCATAAAAGTTTTATCTTTGATATTGATTGTTTACTTGTTCATCTTACTGTTCATACTATCTACTTCCAAGTATTCGTCTCTATACTCGCCCTTGCAAGAGTTATCCACTCCGACGAAGCTCGAACATATTGTGTTCGGCATCTTCACAAGTCAAGATTCGTGGCCTAAGAGCAAGGAGTATGTCAAGCTCTGGTGGAACTCGCGCACTATGCGAGGCTGCGCCTTTCTTGACAAACTGCCTCCAAATGCTGATTCCTACAACGACACTTCTTCTCTTCCTCCTTTGTTTGTATCCGAAGATACATCACAATTCCGGTACACTCATGGAGCACAGCATAGGTTTCAGATCCGTATAGCCCGCATGGTCCTAGAAGCTGTGGCCCGTAACCATTCTAACGTTCGATGGTATGTCTTTGGGGATGACAACACCGTTTTTATAACAGAGAATTTAGTGAAGACTCTTTCAAAGTACGACCATAGGCTGTGGCACTATATCGGGGCTAACTCGGAAAATCTCGAGCAGAACAGAGAATTCGGATATAAGATGGCATTTTTAGGAGCTGGTTTTGCCATAAGTTCACCGCTTGCCAAGGTCTTGGCAAGAGTAATCGACTCATGTATAGATCGGTATGCTCATCTCTATGGGGGCGACGCTCGGGTCTTTGCTTGCTTGGCAGAGCTTGGAGTTGGGATGATTCATGAGCCAGGTTTCCATCAGGTATTGATTCCTCTATATTGCATTCAAGTAAAAGAGCCCTCTTACCGATCTTTCTCGACTGCTTTGTTTCATGAATATTCACTAAGTAATCATTTAAATCTGCGCTCGAGCTTTACATTACATCTTGTGATGCCCCTAAAAGCAAACTTTGCCTTATATCATGACTAATTACACAGTTATTACATTTCAACTTTGGTTATCTTGGGTTTCTTGGACAACAATTTTGTCTGCTCATACGCTTTGCAGTTGAGATGCTTATTCATTCTGGAGTATTTTGGCCAACAATGCATGCTTGAGTTCAAAACCATAATTTGGCACAAAATTAGCATGATGTAATGCAATACATGCTGTGATTCGAGATCAGCACCCTCTCTCACAGAAATAAGATTTTCCATATCTGCTACCTATTTTCGCAAGCTTTGATTGATCAAGCGTTTTATGTATATTCATGCCTGTCACTTCATTATCTTTTCATTAACTACGTATATGCCATGTATAGTCTCTACCACGATAAATGGAGTTCCATAGATATTGAAGTCACACTTAACATTGCTCTTTGGCTATGGTTTTAATACTTGTCCTACTCTTGTTGCTGTCGTCAACTTTGTTGCCGCATCATCAAATTAAATGGAGCCAGTTCGACATCCGTGGCAATGCGCTTGGTCTACTGACCGCGCATCCAGTGACACCTTTAGTTTCCATCCACAGTCTAGACCAAATAGACCCACTCTTCCCCAGAATGAACACCCTCCCTGCCCTGCAACATTTCTTCAGAGCAGCAAACGCTGACCCACAGAGAGTTCTGCAACAAACGGTTTGCTACGACAGGTGGTTCTCGTGGACCATCTCAGTATCCTGGGGATACGCCATCCAAGTGTTCCCGAACCACGTGTACTTGCCCGATGCGATCAAAGTCGCGGAGACTTTCCGGCATTGGAGAAGGGGAAATCCATTCACGGAAGCGTACGTTTTCAACACTAGGGAACTGCATCCAGATCAGTGCGCCAGACCCACAATCTTCTTTTTCGAGAAGATATCCAAGAGCAAGGGCAGGACTAGGACCACTTACAAGAGATCGTATGTGAATTGTTCGTACGATAGTGGTTCCCCGAGGAAAATTAAGGAGATCAGAGTATACGCACACAAAATGGACCTCACTAAGAAGCAGGTAAGTTTTGATTTTTCACTGAAGTTTGGACTTGGTTTGGAAGTGAGTGACTGAGATTGTATTTGTGTGTCGGACTCAGTTGCAGGTGCCGAGACGGCAATGCTGCAGTGTGTTGCCTTCCTCAAATAACAAAGCGCTGGACGTAGCCATCAGAGAATGCAAAGAAGAAGAGTTGATCTATCTGCACCTTTAGCTGTCTCAGATATGACTAATTTCCTTTCTGTCTCTGCTTCCATAGTTTGAGCGTCTGTTTTCTGTGTTTCGGATTTGTATTCAATCAAAGGTTTGAATCATAAACTGGTATATACTATATTGACAGGACTGAGTATGAAATTCAATAAAACGAGGGATACATACACTGGAATGGTATAGTACCAAGATTTTGACGGAATTGGAGATGTCATTGCCTGAATTAAGCTTCGAGTTTTGAATCTTGTCTAAAATCATGATCCAAGTGAAATTTGAAGGTTAATACGGGTATGATTGAATGGAAGAAACATGCCAGAGCTGAAGTATGTATAGCTTTATCAAGTCTGTCCTGCCTCTTTTGATGATTTTAGATCTAGAAGATCATTTATGATGATGCACACGGTAAATTGCCGATTACTATGATATGCGCAACCTGTAACGAGCTTCCGATAGAAATGAACACGAGTTAAGGTTCGTTTCTTGGAAAACGATACGCCAAGCATCGTATCTCGAGGTTATGTACCTTACCATTGCTAGATGTAAGACTTCGCGTCTTCGCATACAAGTGAACCGAATCCATCGGGAGAACGTCTTGTATAGATTCGGCTCGTATTCCGGACACAAACATCGGGTCACATGGTGAGCATGTGAACATGGATCAGCACATGAGACAAGTTAAACAAACTTCAGCAACAATTTAGGTCAACATGGCAAATGCTCGGCCATCGGTGGTGGGGGTTGGCGATTTGGGTAGAATCTGCAATTACTTCAAACCTATAAACCATGGATGACCCTCCTGAAGTAGGGACGAAACAAAGGGTTTCGGTCGATTCAACGCTTTCATTCGCATTTATCTGCAAGCGCAAGATGCGCTCTATAGTACTACTAACTGAAAATTGCTAGCTAACGAACGGCTCGCGTTTTCCCACCCGCTGGGGACACCACTGCCGCGACGTTATCCCTTACGGATCCCAGCATGCTGTTGCGACTTAAATGTTTTTCAATCATGACGACTAAGTTAAACGTAAAGCCCGCTCTTGATATATTTCTTGCCTCTTTTTTTTTCCTTTTTTTTTTTGATTGATTTTGTCTTCTTCTTCTTTTCTCCCATTTGGGACGAAACCGGCAATCCTCTTTTCCAAAAATATTTTTTGGCAAATAATTAATTGATTATTGTGTTAATGAGTTGCATATTTTTTTTTTTGGTACTAGGAAACCATTATTTGAAAAATAACCCAAGCACAAGTAAGAGTAAAAGAATCACCTATTAGTTTTAATGAACGCATCTGGTTTAACTGGAACTTTAATTTATGTCATTACGCTATAGTTTGGTATTTTAACCACTCAATATATATAACGTTTTAGGGAGCTTTTCTTTTGAGTTTGCATGATATCGGATGTTTATAATTTTTTTATGTATTTAATATGTCATATTGTTGATTATTTCTTTTTAAAACATCTATTAAAACAAAAGTGTAGTGATGACTATCCCGTGTAATAACGGTTTAGAGAATTTTTTTTCTTTTGAATCTGCATGACAATAATGAATACTTAGAATTGTTACCGTACTTAACTCTGTCAATTTGTTAATCTTGTTTTTAGACGTCCAGCAAAAAATCGTGTAATGATGACATGAGAAATAAATAAAAATTGGACAGTTAGATTCATCGAATAAAATAAAAGTTTAGCAATTTGAATACGCATACTATAGTGTAATGACATATATTAAATTTTTATTTAAACCAAATGAATTCGTTAGAGGGTTAATACCACGAAAAACCCTAAACTGGTACACATATAACAAATTTATCCTAAATTATTTTTTTTGACCTTGGAGCAAAAATGTCCCTCAAATCTGCGACCCGTTCTAACATCAATTATACCGAGACCAAAATTTTACTATATGATGAACTCGGACATGTGAACTTTTTTTTGGTATAACCTAATTTGACCATAAAGAAACTCAATTTTATTGGTTGGCTTGTTTGACAATTTTACCCTCAAACTGGAATTTTTATTCCACCAAAACCCCAAACTAGTATTGAAGACAAACAAATTTATTCTTCATTAGTTTCCGGATAAACAACATTTTGTACTATCAAATTGTTATGTTTAATGACACGATGGAATAAAAACTTGACATGATTAGGGCAACAAAAGGCAAAGTTTACCCTCAAGTTGTCTTTTCTAGCAACCATTTTTGGATGGATTTGTGATTTTTTCAAAATTAATATAATTTAACTAAGACACTAAAAAAAGGGTAAATTTATCCTTCCTGGACAAATATTAGCTATTATATGGAGTTTTCCATCTTTTTAATTAAAAAATTTGTAATGTTGGGGGATGCCCCTAAATTGTCACTTTTATCTGATTTATAATACTTACATTCACACCAAAAAAAAAAAACAACCTTTACCAAAAAAAAACATCTATTAAAACAAAAGTGTAGTGATGACTATCCCATGTAATAACGGTTTAGAGAATTTTTTTTCTTTTGAATCTGCATGACAATAATGAATACTTAGAATTGTTACGGTACTTAACTCTGACAATTTGTTAATCTTGTTTTTAGACGTCCAGTTTTGTGGATGACAAAAATAAATAAAAATTGGACAGTTAGATTCATCGAATAAAATAAAAGTTTAGCAATTAAGTTGAATACGCATAATATAGTGTAATGACATATATTAAATTTTTATTTAAACCAAGTGAATTCGTTAAACTAGTAAATGATTCTTCCACTCTAACTTGTGCTTAAGTTATTTTTTGAATAATGGTTTCCTAGTACAAAATAAAAAAAGAAATAGGCAACTCATTAACACAATAACTAGTTGGCTATCTACACAAAAATCTTTCTATTTTTTTTTTTGGAAAAGAGAATCACCGGCTTTGTCCCAAATGGGGAAAAAAAACAAAAAGAGAAAAGAAGAATAAAAAAAAAAAAAAATTCAAGAAATAAGTTTAAATCTAGAGCGGACCTCATATATGACCTTATTCTTTGCAATTGGAAATGTTTAGGTTGCAACGGCATGCTAAAATGGGACTCGCAAGTATAATTCCATTCAAAGTGAAGGGTATGTCTCCAAACATAGTTAGGGTGAAAAAGGTGCAAACCCTAATGAAATGATTAAAAATTAAATCACTTCTAGCAAAATTAGAAGAAGTCACAATACAAGATTAGAAGAAGTTGAAATAATCAGCGGCGCCGACGAAGAGGACGCTACAAATGTGCGTTATTACCTAAAATCACCAACTCTCTAGAATTTTAAAAATTCTGATTTGCTTACTAACCGTAATTTACCAGTCAGATGGAATGTCATCCTAGGATATGCCCTGCTCAATTAATATTTATATAATTTTATGTGCTGATGTTGCAAATCAACGTTGATCGCTAGCAATAATTAAGAAACCATAAAAAAATAGTTGTTTCTATTAATATACACATAGTTTTCCCCCACTTATTAGCTTTCTAATGGGCTTTCTAATATGGTTTCCATCCCAATTTATTTCTAGTGTGCGCCCGTTCATCAGATTTCTTATGTCGTTTTTATTTGGTTAAAGTATGATGCATTATTTTTGCTTTGTGAAATTTATATCCCTTTGATATAGATGTGATTTCCTTTTATGTTTTAGTTTAAATTTTTGAATTGAACTTTCTAATGATCTCATTCGAGATGAGTAATTATTGAAAAACATGTTTGGACCGAAAGAGAAAAAATGCATTGAGAAATACCCAAGATATAACATCGAATTGTCTTCTAGAAAGATACATGTCAAGAAGAAAACAAATATTTTTGAGGTAGTATTTGCCTAACTAGTCAAAACTTGATGTTTACTTTTCCCCATTTGCCCCATAAGTCTAGCTTATTTGATAGATTTATCCAAAAATTAATTCTATAAAGTGAAGTGCGTTAATAGATAATTTGTAATTTTCTCGGGGGGTGTATTTCTGCAAAAACAACTAAAACCTTCTCAAACTTATACAAATAGTACATAGTGAAAATTTTTAAAAACAAAAACATATTATATGATGGTCAATTCAATCTTAAATCTTTCAATTGTACAAATTTATTCTCTTTTGATAATTTGTCAATATAGTTATTTCGACCAATTTTTGGAAAAATCGTTGACGTGAATGCCAATCGTGGTAGTTTTATGTGGCACGGCCAACACTAATGTAAATGATTTTTAGAGTTTTTTTTTTAGTTCTTTTCCTTTTTTTTTTTTTTTTTTTCCGTTGGCTCCAGGAGAGGGCCACACTTGCCGCCTTGCCAAACCTTGGAGGGCGGCTCGCCTTGACTCTCACCCCTTGTTGGCCCTCACCCTCACCAAATTTGGGCAAGGGGTGGTCAGTGAGGGTAACCCTTGCTTACTTGTGGCAATTGCCAGAACCACCAACCAGCCATAAGCAAAAAGAAAAAAAAAAGGAAAAAAGAAAAGACAAATTAGATAATAAAAGAAAGAAAGAATAAATAAATAATTCGAAAAATTAATGTCCAAGTCAACACCATCTATATTATGTAGGACGGTCGACATTCACCTCAACAAGTTTCGAAGGACCTATTAGAAAATCGTTAAAAGATTTGGGATGATATTGACATAATTGAAAGGTTTAGGACTGAATTGACTATTTTCCAATAAGTTTTGGGCTTTTTGAACAATTATTCCATACTACATGACCTATCCAAATTATATACAAATATAGGTACCTTCATCACATTCATGGATTATAAGAATAGGGTTTGCGATTGAAAATTAGTGTGGTATAAATAGTACCATGTCAGCTTCATCTCATTCATGGATTAAGATTATGAATCGTGTCTCGAATTTGAATCGTGTATCGAATCCAATCCATTGGAAGATATTGATTTGTTCAAAATCTGATGGGTCTCAAAGTTTGACCATGAAGTGAATTTAAATTAGGAAACTTTTGCTCACTTTTCTTTTTTGGCACAAGGGTTTTTTTGAGCTACAAGACAAAATAAGGGGCTCGTCGGTTCCATAAATATATATTTTATTTGGGGTTAAAAAAAAGAGCTTGTCATAGGAAGATATAAAAAGCGAAGGTCTGCTTTTTTGTTTCCCAAGAGAAAAGCACCACTCAAAGGAAAAGAAAAAAAGATTACAGAGACACTTCTTGGTTGAGTCGTACACGATGATTTGTGTTTTGAGCATTACATCCAATTGAGTTATTTCTTCATAAGCATTGTGGGTTTGGGCTTAATCTAGACAAGAAAAATACTCGAGCATGTGAACAATTATAATTATGATTCTTTGAATATTAGTGAATTATTTACTGCTAGCTCTTTTTCTTTTATGTTCTTTAAAATAATATAGATGTGATTTCATTTTATGTTTTAGTAGTACAACCCAGTAATAACTCTTCCCGTGAAATAGGTATCAATACTCGGACCAAATCACACAAATATCTTATGTTCTTTATCATTCCTTATTTATTTCTCTAGTGATTTCACTTTGATTTAACTACAAAATCATGTCAATTTCCACTCTAATTTAACAACAACTGATATTAAAGCTTAGGATCGGGTTTTCTAGATTTTGATTTAGAACTTTTAATTATCTAATTATTATCTAGAAGTTTATGTTGTTGAAATTATGTCTTAAACAAAAGTAAAAAATTGAGAAGTTTAACGGGAGGAACAACTTTGAGTTATTGAAAGTTAAGATGTGTACACTATTAATAACCTAAGGTTTCGCCAAGGTATTGGATCACAAAGATGGGTTGTCAATTTTGATAAAAGAGGCTGATAAGGTATAGTTAATGGAGAAAGCAAATCAAATGAGGTATTAATAGAGGTGGTCAAGGAGAAGGATGCAGCAGAGTTGTGGGCAAAACTTTAGGCATTGTATGTAACGAAAAGTTTGAACAATTGCTTATATATGTTAAAGAATATATTTTAGTTTAGATACATTGAATGTACGTCTATTAGATCTCTCTTAGATGAGTTTAATAAGCTTATGGTCAATTTAAAGAACATCAATATATCTTAGATGATGAAGAATAGGGCATTATGTTGTTAGTTTCTTTAGTCACTTTACTGATTTACTATTACTGAGGCGTACTACTATTATATTGAAAGAGGTAAAATCTACCTTGTTTTCTAAGGAATGGTAGATGAAGTTGTCATCTAGCACAAGAATAGCATGGGGAATAGTGATACAAGGTAGAGATCACCATCGGGGGTCTAGTAGAAACAGAGGTAAAAGCAGACCAAAATCACACCATAAAAGTTAATGGGATGAGTGAAGTGCTTTGAGTGTCATGAGAAATGGCACATAAAAAGAGATTGTCTAAAGAGCTAAGAGATAGAGTTGACAGGAAAAATACCACAAGTAGTGTGGTGATCATTGTCAAAAAGAGCATTAGTGATGTAGAGGGTTGCCGCACAACATCCGCGACACCACAGCAAATGATGTAGCAGAATGGAAGATGAGAACTTTACTAAAGCAAGCTCGTGCATGCTTTCACATGCAATACTAGGCAAGAAATTTTGAGCCGAAATAGTGAACATGGTATTTTATTTTATTAATCGATATCTATCATCCACTATCAAGTGGAAGACTCTTGAGGAAGTATGTTGGGGAAACCTATTGATAACTCATAATTACAAGTATTTAGATGTTCTACATATGCTCATGTGAGTGATGATAAACTTGATTCGAGGGCGAAGAAGTGCATATTTCCAGGTAATGCACATGGATGAAAGGCTACCGGTTGTGGTGCACTGATCCCAGATCCCTCAATTTTCTAATGCAAAGACATGATCTTTGATGAAACCACAATACTTCAACACAATATTCACTGAGACACCACTAGTAGAGCAAACAGATTATGGTGTTAGTAGTGAGATGGAATTTTAGTTGAAGATTCTGGAGACCTCGAAGGTAATAGATGTTGAGATTGCATATGGGGCCGCAATTCCTAAAGTTGGTGATGTTGAATAACCAGTAAGGCCACAACATACTATAGTCATAGGTAGAGAGAGAAAGCAAATCAAATTATCGGTACGTTATGGTTGTCTAAATATTTCTTATGCATTGACTATAGTAGGTGATGAGGTAGACATATGAGCCTTCCAATGGCTAACACTGAGTTATCATAGTGGCTATGCAATATGAGTGAAGAGATGGAATAACTTTATTGGAATTAGAGGGAGCTAATTAATGGGTCTACAAATAGAAGGAGGGCATTCTTGGTATCGAGGTAGCAAGATATAATGTATGACTTGTTACAAAGGGGTATACATTGCAGGAGGGCATTGACTATAATCATGTGTTCTTTCCTATAGTAATACATACTTCTATTTGTATATTACTTACATTAGTTGTTGCACATGATTTCAAGCTGGAGCAGCTAGAAGTAAAAACGACATTTCTTCATGGTGAGTTAGAGGAGCAGATTTACATGAGGCAACTAGAGGGATTTGTTATTCTATGTAAGGAAGATCATGTTTGTTTGTTAAAGAAATTTATTTATCAGCCAAAACAATCTCCTAAACAGTGGTATAAGCGTTTTGATACTTTCATTGCTAGTTAGGACTATTCAAAAGTCATATTACTTTAGGAGATTAGATGATAGATTTTTGATATATCTGTTATTATATGTTGATAACATATTGATAGTAGTTAAGAATGTATTTGATATTGTTGTGCTGAAAAGGCAGTTGAATGCTGAGTTTGTAATGAAAGATATAGGTTCTACAAAGTAAATGATGGGAATGGAGATTTTGCATAATAGAACTATAGGAGGTTTATGTCTGTCTCAAAAGAAATATATTGAGAATATTGTAGTACGTTTTAACATGCGGTCAGCGAAATCTGTGAGTATACTTTTAGCGAAGCACTTTAAACTTTGCAATAAGTTATTACTGCAGTTTGAGGAGGAGGAGCACATGTCTCCTTTTGCTTATTATAGTGTAGTGAATAGCATTATGTTTAGGTTTGATATTTTACAAGTTGAGAGCATAGTCAGTTATTATATGAAGTGTCCTAGTGAAAGTTCATTAGGGAGGTAGTGAAGTTTATCCTTAGATATTTAAAAGGGATAATAGACATTGATATGATATACAAAAGGGACGGCAATGACAATGAGACCACTGGTTATATGAATTCGGATCACACCGGTGACTTACATGAGTGTAGATTTTTAGTGGGATATGTTTTTACACTAGTAGGTAGTGCAGTGAGTTATAAAATGTCCTTATAAGATCATGTTACCTTGTATTCGACTGAGGCATTGTACATGACACTTACTTTTATAACGAAAGAGGTGATATAGCTAAGGAGTTTGCTTTTGGACTTTGGGGTTAGGACACGAAAGTGTTAATATACATTATGATAACTAGCATATAACCTGATTTATCATGAACGAACGAAACATATTGATATCAAGTACCATTTCATCCGAGATGTTTTAGTGAATGGTAAATTTATTGTGAAAAAGATTGTTATAATAGAGAACCTTGCAGACATGATGACCAAGTCCGTTCCTTTGGAGAGCTCAATTGGTATATGTAGAGAATGAGCGTCAGTTGAGGTGTTGAGAGAACAGCATGAATGATGAACACTACAACTTGGCTTCAAATATTGAGTTAAGCTGGAAAATTATTAAATTATGTCTCAAGTTTGAATTGCGTACGAAATCCGATCCATCCAAAGATACTGATTTGTTCAAAATCTGACAGCTCTCTAAGTTTGACCGTGAAGTCAACTTAAATCAGGAAACTTGTTGCTCACTTGTCTTCTTTGAGCACAAGGGTTTTTTTTTTTTAATAGTGAAAAGCTTTCCCACTACAAAACAAAATAAGGGCTCATCTCTTCCATAATATATATTATTTGTGGGGTGCTGCTTTTCATTTCCTAAGAGAACAGCGCCGCACAAAAGGAAAGAAAAAGAAGCGCACGTAGACACTTCTTGGCTGAGCCAACACGGTGATTTGTATTTTTGAGCATCACATCCATTTGAATTATTTATTAATAAATTATTTACTGCTGGCTTTCTCCGTAGAATATTTATCGATACTCAGATCAGACCACATAAATCTCTAGTGTCCTTAATTGGTCATTGTTTATTTCTCTAGTGATTTCGCGTTATTTTTTTTTATTTAAATATAAGTAGTATTTATAAGATGACGTACAGAAGCTTATGGGCAATCCCCAGCATTACAGATAGAATTAAGATTACAAAAAAATGGAGTCGGGGAGTCTCCATACAGTAGCCAAAGTTTCATTTGTTCGGGACGATCTAAAAGATTTGTAGTGCAAAGCTTGCCCTCTGACAAGTTTGTGAACTTTAGCCAAAATGATAAGGGCGTCATTTGAGTTTTATTGGAAGCGTCTACGATTACGCTCCATCCAAATACAGTATATGATCGCTAGGAAAGATACCTTCAGAAGTCTCGCCGCCAAGTCCTTACCTTTTGTAGCCTTGATCATCCATTTAAGTTCATCATTCCATCCTTTTACAAGGTGTCAAATTCCGTATTGTGCAAGAATAGTGCGCCAAATGCTATTGGTTTAATTGCATGATTCTATCGGTTTTCGCATTAATTTTACAACATAGCATGTTGATCCATTATCTCATACTTCCAAAACTTTAATGATAATAATTCTCAAAGTCACAAATCTATGCGATTCTATAATTACCCAGTTCACAGTCGGTAAGAATCGTAGTTACCATTTAATTTAGCTCTTAACACTCCCAACAATATTTGAAAAAAAACACGAATTAAAACAATAACGTCGAGGATTGAACTTGGTTATAGTTTGCTATGGCATAGTAACAAACGGCCCGATAAAAACGCACGAATCAAATGAGCCAAAGCGGACCTACATCTTTAGGCATAACTTACCCTTCAATTGCATAATGAAGCATCCCACGTCGACTTCATTATACAAGTGTACCGGCAATTTCTTGCGACAATTGGCCTTCTCTCCCAAAACTTTATATGATTATATAGCGAATTGTCTGTAATAGAATATAATACATTTGTTTCTCAAGTGGTCGTAGCCCACATTTTCGGCTAAGTGCTCTGCGAGCTAATCCCACTTGATTTAACCCCCATCTCCTTCAAATTATTTCAACGACGCCAACCCTGATTTAACAATGTATCTGCCCGCTAAAAATCGAACGACATGCCAGCTGCAAAAGAAGAAGTCGCGCCCTCTGAAACTCATTCCCTTTGGTCAAAAACCATGGCAATTTGGCGCCTTCACTGATATCCTCTCAATGCCTATATAAATGCATGCAAACGACACTCTCGTCTCATTCTCATCACAGACACAAGGTGACAGCACTTCATCTCACAGCACATATCTATCACATCTTTAAGTAACAATGTCTTCGGCCCGCTTTGTCTTGCTCTCGATTTGTTCCGCCCTCCTCCTCCGGGCAGCCCTCGGCGCCGACCCGCTCTTCCACTTTTGCTCCACCACCGAGAACTTCACCACGAACAGCCTGTACCAATCCAACCTCGACAAGCTCACCAGCTTCCTCTACACCAAGACCCCTTCCTCAGGCTTCAGCCTCGGCTCCGTCGGCCAGTACCAAGACCAGGTCTACGGCCTTGCGCTGTGCCGAGGCGATGCATCGCCCTCGGTATGCAAGGCCTGCGTGGCCGATGCTGGCGCCGAGATCCGCCGCCTCTGCCCGCACAACAAGGGGGCGGTAATCTGGTACGACAACTGCATGTTCAAGTACCTCGACTCCGACTTCTTCGGCCAGATCGACAATGTCAACAAGTTCTACATGTGGAACCTGAACGACGTGAGCGACCCTGTGGCGTTCAATGGCAAGGTAAGGGGGATGCTGACCAGGCTGACTAAGGCGGCCTACTCGGTGCCGAGGCTGTTCGCGACCGGAGAGAAGGGAGTGGGGGGTAAGACGAAGCTGTATGGATTAGTGCAGTGTACGAGGGATCTGTCGCCGGCTGAGTGCAAGCAGTGTCTGGAGGGCGCAATCGGCGAGCTTCCGAGCTGTTGCGACGGGAAGGAAGGTGGGCGAGTGGTTGGCGGGAGCTGCAACTTTAGATACGAGATTTACCCTTTTGTCAATGTTTAAGAGTCCTTAGCTCAAGGACCTAAGTGTGGTTTGATTATACCCTAGCTAGGGTGTTCCTAGCCTAATACATGGTAAATAAAGGGGAAAAGTCCCAATAAAGTTCTAAATACATTGCACTCATATCGATTCAGTCCTAAATTTTTGAACTGTGCCAAAAAAGTTCTAAACCATTAGATATGTTCATCGATATGCTCTGACTAGTTTCTTACACAAATGTTTACATTATGTTTATAATTACATAGCCAGGGCTATGCACAAGTCTATAATTTGTGACTGTCATGACATTAAGGGTGATAATATGTGTGTACCAGAGAATCTGGTCTTTCGCAAGCTGATGCCGACAACGTTTTGGTCTACAAATTACATAGCATCTTCCATCGCCATTTTGCCAATGTTATGTCGGTAAAAATGTTTATGGAACGGTTGATGCGGAACTTATTTTTATTATTGTGGAAACATGTTTCGCGTTTGTGACAATTCAATACCATAGGCAAAGAGAATTTCTGGGGTTGTGTCCAAATATTGACATATCTAATCGTGTCAATTTTAAAAATCGTATGACGTATGAATGGTGTGTTTACTTTAAAAAGGCCAAAACAAATAGGTTCCATGCAGTAGGAATTCTTTAAATCTTATATAGAGAGTAAGTAAAGTCTAGTACACTCGACCTTGGTGGGCACATGCTCTAATATCACCACGTGTACCTTTAAACACATTGCCAAAACAAATTAAAAAGAAAAATAACGAAAAAAAGGAAATCTACAGCTCTCTAGCCCTACTCTTGGTTTCCGTCTCACGGGTTCGAGCCGTGAGCTCAACTCATCGGCTGCCATCGCCTTCATCCGCGCCACCACAGTAATATTTGAAAAACTAAAAAAGGAAGTCAAAAAGTCAAAAGCAGAACAGTGGAAGCTTCAGCTTATTTAGCCAAGAGCGTGCACGGCCGAGAAAGAAGAAGAAGAAGAAGAAGAAGAAGAAGAAGGTTTTGTGGTGCGCGAACCTCGCCTAGTCGATTCGATTTCATATTGCAACACTCGGTAAGCACTTGTGCCCCTCGTTCGTCCGATCGAAGAAGCTTTCCGATTTAGGGTTTAATTAAATTCGGAATTTTGGAAAATTTGTGTGGTGAAATCCGATTTTTAAGTCATTGAACTGTGTATATATATAGAATTGATAGTTTAGCATGTTGTGGAGCTGTGAGATTTCACATATCTTGATTTGGACCTACGGTTTGCCCAATATGAATTTTTGAAATTGGCCGCACGAGGTGAATAGTGCGAGACTAGTGGGCTTTAGGCTGGTTTTCGTCGGTTTTTGGCTCGATTGAGACAGCAAAGTTGGGGCTTTTGTAATACTTGGAAGTGGCTTTCTTTTGACTATAAGTTTGCTAGGATCGGAGTTCAATGAAGAAAGTTATAGCACGATCAAGTTTTGTACTCAAGTTCCGCATTGCGGACGATTTTGATAATGGCTTTGGATGAGCAATTTGTGGGCGCCTTTGAGTTGTCTTGTTGGCGTTTAAGCATTGTTCAGCCGTTTAGTGATTATTGTAGTATTTTACTTGGTTTTGATGTCGATTATCGTTCAATTGATAGGATTACCAGATCGTCGGTTCGAGTGAGCGTCATTATATGATTTTTGGGGATTTAAGTGAGTAGTGCTATCTCTTCTTTGAGTTTATAAATTCATGTTTTGAAAGTGATAAGTATTTGAGTATCGTATGAGTTAATAAACATGTTTAGTGCATAAAAATCTGGATCAAGTAATTACTACCATTTTGTATTTGAGAAAGATTTGAGAATAGTTGTACAAAATGTATTGTTAAAGAATATATGTGTACCACTTTGTGAATTGATTTATGAAATGATGTGAGATATGTCTTGTAAAATGTTTTCAGTCTGACAAACAAAGTTGAGAAAGATTATATGTTTTGGTTTGTGAAACCATTTTCCGAGATTGATTATAAATTGGATTATGAAATGGTTTTGGAACTATATTGTGATTTATGATATGGGTTATGAAATGATTTCTGGATTTGGTATTGTGGAGGATATTGTTGAGGATGATGATTTGATGCTCAATATTACCGTGAGCCCATTGAGAGGCTTGTGGGTATGCGCTTACTAGTTTAGGATATCATTGTGGGCTGAGCCACCAGCTTATAGTAGGTGGAGACCTTGCCAAGGGAGGAATCTTGATCGCCTTATCATTGGGCAAGATGCGTGATCATAGTTTGATATTGAGCAATAGATTGGTCGATAGATAGACCATTGATGTCTTTTCTGCTGTGCTAGGGAAAATCCTTGAGAGCGATGGCAGTGCGGCTGCGGCTCAAAAATGATAATATTGGGTCGGTTGGGGGATGGCAGTGTCGCTGCGCCTCTACCTCGAATAAGCCATTTTATGATGAGATTAATCAATGGATTAGACCATTGATATGTGAGTTATTGAAATTGATCAATGGATTGGACCATGAACGTGTGATTTGACGAGATTAATCAATGGACTTGACCATTGATGATTGAATTGTAATGACGTATCAAACGAATGTTTTTTGGTTTGTATCGAGTTTTATGAAAAGGAACAATACTCATATTTGATATGATATGTATATGATATTGTGTATTTAAATTATGAGTTTTTGATATTTTTTATATATGCATAGTGGTTGCTCGATCTGCTTAGAAGATATACACACTACTTACTGAGCTGTGGTTGTTCACCCTCCTCTTTTCCTAATCTTTTAGGGTCTTTGTTTAGTAGCCAATAGAGCGAAAACGATGTCATAGAAACTTTTGGGTGATTTGATGCTGCGTCCTTCAGGTGGAAAGACGGCCGTGTCATCCCCCATCCTAGTAGATTTTGGGGTGTGACAACCATGTCGTCCACACCTTCTCGGACGTGGTATTCACTGCCCATCTCCATCACGAAGCCATTGCCAAGCCACCATGAGCTCAAGAAAGCAGACCCTCCACCCCTCCCCCGCCCCCCTGGTTCTCTCTCTCTCTCTCCAAACAGAAGACTAGCTTCTACAGCATCCAATCCAAGCCGATCGAAGGTCATGAACCTCCAACGATCACAGATTGAGAGGCGGGTCTGTGGTTGCCTTCCTCAGATTGGCCTCGATGGGAGGTCGCGAGGGGGTAGGGAGAGAGAGACCAATGAGGACTTGGATAGTAATGACAGAGAGGTAGGGAGACGCAGGGTGGGCTGACTTGGCGATGGTGAGGCCTTCGATGGCTTGGTGAGGCTAACGATGGCATATATAGAGAGGGCAAAGGCGGCTGAGAACATTTTACACGCACACACGAAGAAGGGAAAGGAGAGAGGGGTGGGGAAATTGTTGTTGCGACCTTCCCAGAGGTGAATCACTAAGGGAAAATCAATGGATTACTAAGCAAGTTCGAACATTTACTCAATAAAGAGATGGTACCGTTGTTATCGTAAACTCTCTCAAATTCATACTAATAACAATTTTGAGGTTTTAATTAAATTATTTAGGCATGCAATTCAGTTCATTTAAGAGTAACCACTAATCCATTATGAATCAATTAGAAACCTAAATAAATGGTGCGAGAATCACTTTACTTATGCAAACTAAAAATTTAATTGGGGGGGGGGGGAGGAGAAGAGAGAGCGAGAGAGAGACCAACGAGGGCTTGGATAGTAATGATAGAGGAAGGGAGTCGCAGGGTGGGCTGACTTGGGGATGGCGAGGCCTTTGATGGCCAGAAACGGCGGCTTGGTGAGGCTAACGATGTCGAAGAGAGTGGGCATAGGTGGTTGAGAACATTTTACATACACACGAAGAAGAGAAAGGTGAGGTGGAATTGTTATCACGAGGGAAAGCTAATAGATTACTAAGCAGGTACAAATATTTACTCAATAAAGAGACAATACGGTCGCCCAGGAAAAATTCACTTATGCATCTATTGAATAATTATCGGGACATATAAATCAACACGCCCAGAGGTAGTCTCGAGAAAATCCAGCCAAGAAAATGAACATAATCACCACTACCTAGCAACCTTTAGCTGTCTCATAATTAATCAAGTATAGAATGTCGCAGAATACAGATTTTTAACTTGATGACTTGTACAGATATTCACTACATCTAATCGTATTTGGGTTCAAAATGTACTAAAGCCCAAAATTTTAATTTACGACATTTTTTCCGTCGAAACTAAAAAGTAAAATATCTTAAAAAGATTTTTGTCTTTTTTACGATGTTATATTGTTTAGTTGTAATCAAGTTTAAATGGGCTTATTTTATGGAGAAAATTATCCAAAAAGTCCAAAACCTATTATATGAAGGCCAGTTTAGTTCTAAACCTTTCAATTGTGTCAATTCAGTCCTAAACATTTTGACGAGTTACCAATTTTGTCCTAAACTTGTAAATTATGTCAATTTAGTCCTGAACTTTTCAACAATTTATCCATATGGTCCTTCTGGCTAAATATCCAAATAATAGGTTTAGGATTAAATTGACAAATCTTCAAAATATTTAAGACTAGATTGACAAAATTGAATTATTTAGGATTGAATTGGCCATCGTACGATAGGTTTAAAACATTTTGAACAATTATCCCTTCTTTTATGTGCTATACAATACTTTATAATGACTAATGGTGTTTTCACCATAAGCAAGGGGAAAACGTAGTAAAATATAAGATCTTATAATTTATGGTGTCATGACATTTCATAATATATAAAGTATTAATTCTTTTAATTGAATGAGGCCGGTTGATTCAACAAGTTATCGAGTCGCATGTCTTTACAAGCGCAAGATATGCTCTACACGAGAGAACTACTCTATTCAACCAGGAAAATGATACAAATAGTTTACATACGAGGTCGTTTGAAATTCGAAATCATTTGAGTATTTCATAACCACGTGATTTGTTTACTATGCCAGAGGTGGAATGGATAATTCTTCGTAGCGTAAATAATTGGCCGGGTCACAACGAAGATCAGAAGAAGTTTGAGATGGTCAGCGACGCTAACGAAGAGGACACTAGAAACGTGCGTGATTACCTAAAATCACCAACTCTCTAGAATTTTTAAAATTCTGATTTGCCCAGTAAACGCAATTACCAGTCAAATGGGTTGTTTATCTGCTATTATCTTGGGGGATGTTGTCCTGGGTCTTGTTCTGATGAATCAATCATCACTAAAATTATAAATTTGTTACATTATTTTATGTGCTAATGTTGGATGCCATTGTCTTTAGCAATAATAGGTAATCACACAAGAAATATATTCATTTCTGTTAAAATATTACGGATCACTTGTTTTTGTGGGTTTATATGCTCTTAATATACATGCGGGTCTTCCTCCATCTATGCGCTTGAACTTTTAGTTGGACTCTTTAATATGATTTCAGATTCAGGTTCTGCCTCAATTCATATTGCGTGTGCGGCTCCCAGTTCATCAAATTGTTCACGTCGTAATTTTGACTTGTGTGTGAGAGGGGCATTAAAGTATCCAATATCATTTGCTTACAGGATTCATATGCTTGTTTTATAAGTATGTGGTCTACATTTACCTATTAGTTTAAGCTTTTGGATTGTACTATGCATCAATTTCCTGTAATACAAATCCGTTTGCGCACACGGTGAAGGAACTTCTAGACTTGAGTAATTATCGAAAAATATGTCTGGACCCACAGAGAAAAAATGCATTGAAATATATGCAAGATGTGACCTCGTAATTGCCTTCGAGAATCATACATGTGAAGAAGAACACAAATACGTACGAGGTAGTATTTGCTAACTAGTCAAACCTCGATGTTTAGTCATTTTACTTTTCACCATTTGCCCCAGAAGTCTATCTTATTTGATAGACTTATCCAAAGATTGATTCTAGAAAGTGGAGACCCTTACGGGACAATTTGTAATTTTCTCTCGGGATATTTCTGCAAAATCAACTAAACTTTTTCAAATTAATACAAATATTACATGCACCTATACAAATTATACCGGTATAACTATAGGTACCTTCATCTCATTCATGGTTTATACGAATAAGGTTCACGATTGAATAATTAGTACGGTATAGTTAGTACCCTTTCATTCGCGTTGTAATAGATTCTTATCATATTTCGCCAATTTTATTAACCCTTTTTCCCCAACGTCAGTTTCTTAATTTTGCATGTAGAGATGATCTCTTTTCCCCTCTTGCTGTATGAAATGAACCTATTTCTAATTTTTCTTTGTTATAGCAACCTTGCGATAGTATATAAAGTTGATAAGAAAAAGGAAGTAAGATACATGATTTCCAGTCAAATTTAAGTTGTTACTTCAAATGCTAGTTGAACACAATTGGAAACACAGATTGTGCAACACAGCAATGCAGCTAAAGCAAATTATATTTCAGGTTAGTAGAACAAGAAAAGAAGCAATTGGTCTGCTAATCCATTATCTCATACCTACAAATTTTAATGGTAACAAATCTCAAGGGCCGCAGACTTGTGTAATTCTATAATTACAATATCTGATCAGATAAAAATCGTCACAGTCGACAAAGGACGGCGTTAGCCATTAATTACCCGTCGACACTCCTAACCACATTAAAAAAGCCACTTCAAATGGTAATTTTAATTTAACTTGGTCATAATTTGTTATGGCATTGTATTTGATAAACCAATCTTTACACCGGTAATGCTACTATTCCTACCTATAGTATGATGCTGATTGCCTTGTCAAATTTTGTTTCTTTGCATATGATACTTATTTCAGAGCTCTAGTTGTTGTCTCGAAAACATCTTTCTGCATAATTTACCCTTTTAATGCATGGCGAAGCCTCCCACATCAACTTAATTATACAAGTGCGCGAACAATTTCTTGCGAAAACCAGCCTTCTCTCCCCATAATCAATCCCATGCGGAAGAATTTTTCGCGAATTATCTTTGGTTGAATACAATACAATAATTTCTCAAGTTGTCGTTGCCCGCATTTTCCGCGAAGTTCTCTGCGAGCTAATCCAACTAAAAATCGAACATGCGAAGCTGCAAAAGAAAAAATCGCGCCCTTTGAAACTTCTTCCCTTTGGTCCAAAACCATGACAATTTCAAGCCTTCACTGATCTCCTCTCAATGCCTATATAATATGCACGCAAATAACATTCTCATCACAAACACAAACACGAAGGTGACACCACTTCATCTCACAGCTCACACACATCAAACTATAAGTAACAATATGTCTTCGGCCCGCTTCGTCTTCCTGTCGCTTTGTTCTACCCTCCTCCTTCGGGCCGCTCTCGGTGCCTTCCCGTTCTACCACGTTTGCTCGACCTCCGGTAACTTCACTGCCAACGGCCTTTATGAATCCAACCTCAACAAGCTCACCAGCTTCCTCTACGCCAAGACCCCTTCCTCGGGCTTCGGCCTTGGCTCCATCGGCCAGTACCCAGACCAGGTCTACGGCCTCGCGCTGTGCCGAGGCGACCAATCGGCCTCGGACTGCAAGGCCTGCGTGGCCGACGCTGGTGCCGAGATCCGCCGCCGCTGCCCTCACAACAAGGGGGCAGTAATGTGGTTCGACGAGTGCATGTTCAAGTACCTCGACACCGACTTCTTCGGCCAGATCGACAATGCCAACAGGTTCTCCTTCTATAACATAAACAACGTGAGCGACCCTGAAGCGTTCAACAGCAAGGTAAGGGGGCTGCTGACCGGGCTGGTCGAGGAGGCTTACGCGGTGCCGAAGCTGTACGCGACCGGAGAGATGGGACTGGAGGATAAGATGAAGCTGTACGGATTGGTGCAGTGTACAAGGGACCTGTCGGCGACGGGCTGCAAGGGGTGTTTGGAGGGCGCGATTGGCAAGCTTCCGAGCTGCTGCGACGGGAAGGAAGGTGGACGAGTGCTTGGCGGGAGCTGCAACATTAGATATGAGATTTACCCTTTTGTCAACGTTTAAGAGTCCTAGCTCAAGGACCTTAGTGTGGTTTGATTATTCCCTAGCTAGGGTGTTCCTAGCGTAAATAAAGCGAAGAGTGTGGGAATTTACCTGACACTCTTTCATTAAATGAATGGATTATATAGGCTGTTTGCATATAGAAGTTTGATGTATTCATCAATATGCCATCTCTAATTTCTTACGCAAACGTTATGTTTTAAGTTAGCATGACCGGTGTTATGCAAAAGTCTACATTGTGTAATTATCATTACATAAGTGTGATGGTGCACGCACGCATATATATATATATATATATATATATATATGTATATATATATATGACAATCCAATCTTTCACAACTTGATACGAAATGATTGATGCAGAATGCATTATTATTGTGAAAATTTCTTTAGGGTTTTGTGACAATTCAATACCCTAGGCAATGAAAATTTCATTGGTTGTGTCCAAATATCGACCATCCCAATTACGTCTATTTTTTTAAAATGTATTACATATGAACCGTACGCTTACAAAAATGAACGAATAAAAATATTTTCAACAACTACAAAAATAGTTAGGTATAAATTATTATCGATAATAAAAACATTTTTCGCTATATTTCTAAGTGAAATAACCAATCAATTTTTGAAAAATATTTTTCAAATCTCGAGTTTACCGTGAAACAAACACACCCTCTCTTCTCTATGGTCACCGACATATATAGCTAAGGTTTATATTTTCCTTCGAGCAGGATCTTGATGGGCACGTGCTCTAATATGACCTACATCCAACTTTAAAGACATAATCCAATAACTGAATAAGAAAAATGAAGGAAAAGTAGAAATCTATTGCTCTCTCTTCCCACTCATAGTTTCTCTCTACCGAGTCAGAGCCGAAAGCTACACTCATTACAATAAAAAAGTGAATGGGTAATGACACGAATGGTTCTTAAACTTTAGCACAATATGCAAGAGGATCCCTGACCTTAAAATTTGTTCAATGTGGTACTTGAACTTTTGGTACATGTTTAATTTAATCCATGAACTATATGAAAATGTTCAACTTGATTTAATAGAAAGTTAATATTGAACATTTTTATACAATCAAGGGATTAAATTGAACGTGTACCAAAAGTTCAAGAACCACATTCAACAAATTAAAAGTTCAAAGACAATATTATACATTTAGCTAAAATTCAGAGATTACGATGACTAAATTTAAAGTTTATAGATGGAACCAAAGTTCAGCGACTATTTGTGTCATTCATCCAAAAGAAAACCCCATTTACTATAGTTGTGCCCGTGTCCACGGCCACGAGAATTGACATCTTTCCGGAAGGTGGACATGGATTCATTTCTTTGGAGCTTATTCTAATTTGACTAGTATAGGGCACTTTAGTAATCCAATATAAGTAAGCAAAATAACACTATTAGAGAGAATGGTACTACACGGGGTTATCCAAAAGAGAATTATACATTGTATGTAGATTGAAAATGAGGCTGACTTTGTGTCAACTCGTGCGCAAGTGCAGACACTATAATTTCGTCGTTCGACTTTGAGCTAGTTTCGCCATTTTGTTTTTTTCTAAAGTTAAAGCCATAAAAGCAAGGAAAGCTGCGGCCAAATTAAGGTCAACACCGTCGTTTTAGCCATTAGTCAACCTCCCCTCCTCTAGAAAGGTTGACTTCCGTTGAGATAAGACCTCATAATTGTCAAGGGGACCCGCAAATTTTGTTTTTTATTTTTTTATTTTTCCTCCATTGCACCATTCAATAGAATCTAGAATCTGCGACGTCGCCCTCTTGCTGAGCCTAAAGGATATTCTTGCGGCAATTATGTCCATACACGGCCGATCACAATTGCAATGACAAATGAGAGAAAGACAGGTTATGTTTGTTCTTTTGATATTAACTGGGATTGAAGCGTGCCCTATGTTTGACGTATATTTATGGTCAGCAGAAAACTCTCTATTAAAGAATATTCTTAGAAATATTAGTAGATATTAGGGTTATTATTTGACACTTTGTTATCTTATAAGATAGCTAATTTTCTTATTAGATTGGACTATTTCCTTTCATATGCATATTGTTCGGGTAAAAATGTGCTTCTCTAATAAAGTGTAAGGTCAAGTCAATTGAGTAAAGATATAGTTTTTATTGATTTTCTATCTTTCTCTCTTGAATATCCTAGAATAGTTACACCATAACCCCAAAAGATCATGATCAGATATCAGTTCGAGGTGAAAAATTCTTCGGAGTAGGGAATGCCAATCCATGGAGAGTTCTGCAACAACCGATTTACTAGAATCAGTGGTTCTCCCGTCCTTGTATCCTAGGGCCACGCCATATAAGTGTTCCCAAACCATGTGTACTTGCCCTATGCGATCAAAGTGGGAGAGACATTCCGGCATTGGAGAAGCGGAGAAGCGGAAATCCATTAACGGAAGCGTACATTTTCAATCCGGTTATGTGTGCCAGACCCACGTGAGATCTCCAAGAGCAAGGATAGTATTACGAAAATAAGCGATCCAATAATAAAATAAGATAATAAATTAATCCCCGAATTTATGTGGTTCGATCGATATGACCTACATCCGGGAGAGCAGCAAAGAATTTCACTATAAATTAAATGATACGACGGAAATTACAACCACACTAGAGTTAGTCAAAGTGTTTCCAATCTCCAATTACATCCAAGAAACAACAAATGTTTAGCCCTATAATTCTTCAAGAAATTATATCTCGATTTCACAAAAAGAATCCATAAATATTACTAAGCTTTAATGAGAATGAAGGGCCTAGTATGCTAATTTATTCTCTCATACATACAAATTATAATGATAATGACTGTCAAAAGTCATAGACCTTTGTAATTCCGTAATTACCCAATCTGATCAAATAGGAATCATTACAGTCGAAAGAGGACTTCACTAGCAATTAACTAGCCCTCGCCACTCCCAAAAACATCACAAAAATACTTTAAATGGCAATTCTATTAATCATGGTCATATTTTGCTATGGCATGGTAATGAATGGCCGTATAAAACTGCGCAAATCAATTTGATCAACCAATCTTTACATCGATAATGCTACTGTTCCTACCTATAGTGTGATGATGATTGCCTTGTCACATTTTGTTTTCTTTCCATGGGATACTTATTTCAGAGCACAAAGTTGTAATCACGTTATCATCCCCCAGACACATAGAAACGGATGAACAGCTAATCAAAGCATAGCAAATACCAAGTCTGCGAAGTGGGTAGAGATACAGAGAATAGCACCGCCCACGGCAGTTTGTCTCCTTTATCCATCGAAGATTGCCTTGTCATGTTTAGCTAACTTTGATAGTCATTAGCCCTAAAGTAGACCTTCATCTTTCTGCTTAATTTATATGGCATCTTCCATCACCATTTTGCCAATCACCATTTTGCCAATGTTATGTATGTAGAAATGTTTTCAGGATGGTTGGTGCAAAACTTATTATTATTGTGGAAATACCTTTTTAGTTTGTGACCATTCAATATTCTAGGTCAATGTCCATGTGTCAAGCTCTAACTGGATATTGGGAGAAAAAAAAATGCACACCACCTCAGCAAATAACGTGGCGCTTTGAAACCACCGAATATTTTCTCCTATGTCAGAGCACAAAGTTGTGGTCCCGTGATCATCCCCTAGACATATAGAAACAGATGAACAGCTAATCAAAGCATAGCAAACACCAAGCCTGTGAAGTTGGTAGAGATAGAGAGAATGGCGTAGCCCACGGCAGTTTATCTCCTTTTTCCATCGAAGATTGCCTCGTCATGTTTAGCTTACTTTGATACAGTCATTAACCCTAAAGTGGACCTACATCTTTCTGCATAATTTACCCTTTTAATGCGTAGGGAAGCATCGTACGTCGACTTAATTATACAAGTGCGAGAACAATTTCTTGCAAGAATGGACCTTCTCTCCCCAAAATCAATCCGATACATAACACTATTTCACGAGGCATCTTTAGTTGTTGTAGCCCACATTTGCGGCCAAGTGTTCTGCGAGCTAATCCACCTTAATTTAACCCCATCTCTCTTATAATATTCCAACGACGCCACCCAAGAGTGAAGATTTCTACGCACTCAAAATCGAGCATGCAAGCTGCAAAAGAAAAAGTCGTACCCTTTGAAGCTCCTTTCCTTTGGTCAAACCACGACAATTGACAACTTCAGTGTTATCCTCTCAATGGCTATATACATGCATGCAAATAACATACTCAATCTCATTCTCATCACAAACACAACACAAAGGTGACACAACTTCATTTCACAGCACATCTTCTATCGAATCTTGAGTAACAATATGTCTTCGGCCCGCTTTGTCTTGCTCTCGCTTTGTTCCACCCTCCTCCTCCAGGCCGCCCTCGGCGCCAACCCTCTCTTCCACTTCTGCTCCACCTCCGAGAACTTCACCGCAAACAGCCCATACGAATCAAACCTCAACAAGCTCACCAGCTTCCTCTACACCAAGACCCCTTCCTCAGGCTTTGGCCTTGGCTCCATCGGCCAGTACCAAGACCAGGTCTACGGCCTCACGCTGTGCCTGGGTGACACGTCACCCTCGGACTGCAAGGTCTGCTTTGCCGAGGCTGGCGCCGAGATCCGCCACCGCTGCCCTCGCAACAAAGGGGCGATAATCTGGTATGACAAGTGCATGTTCAAGTACCTCGACACCGACTTCTTCGGCCAGATTGACAATGCCAACAGATTCTCTATCTATAACGTGAACAACGTGAGCGACCCTGAGGCGTTCAACAGCAAGGTAAGGGGGTTGCTGACCGGGCTGGTCGAGGAGGCTTACGCGGTGCCAAAGCTGTACGCGACAGGAGAAATGGCACTAGAGGGTGAGACAAAGCTGTACGGATCGGTGCAGTGTACGAGGGATCTGTCGGCGACTGAGTGCAAGGAGTGTTTGGAGGGCGCAATCGGCGGGCTTCCGAGCTGCTGCGACGGGAAGGAAGGTGGGCGAGTGGTTGGCGGGAGCTGCAACTTTAGATACGAGATTTACCCTTTTGTCAATGTTTAAGAGTGCTTAGCTCTAGGACCTGAGTTTGTTTAATTATTCCCTGGCTAAGGTTGTTCATAGTGTAAGATATGGTGAATACAGTGAAGGCGAGTGTCGGAATTTACCTGACACTCTTTCATTAAATGAATTGATTATATAGGTTGTTTGCATATAGATATCTGATGTATTCAACTATTCACCAATATGCCATACTAATTTCTTACACAAAGTTAGCATAACTAGGGCTATGCCAATATCTACATTCTGTGATTGTCATTACAAGAGAATGATATATATAAAATAACAATCCGATCTTCCACAAGTTGATACCTACAACGCTGTAGTATGCAAATTATATGGGGTTAGAAATGCTTTTGGAATGGTTGATGCAGAACTCATTATTATTGTGAAAAAATCTTTAGCGTTTGTGACAATTCAATAACCTAAGCAAAGAGAATTTCGGTGGTTGTGTCGAAATATTGACCTACCCAATTACGTCTATTTTTTTAAAAGGTATTACAAATGAATCGTATGCTTACAAAATAAACGAATAAAAATATTTTCATCAATTATGAAAATAGTTAAATATAAATTGTTATTGATAATAAAAAAATTTTTAATTGTATTTCTAAGTGATATAATCAATTATTTTTTAAAAATATTTTTCAAATCTCAAGTTATCAATGAAACAAATGCGCCTTCTCTTCTCCATGGTCACCAACATATATGTATAGCTAAGGTTTATATTTTCCTTCATTAAGGATCTTAATGGGCACATGCTCTAATATCACCTACATCCAACTTTAAACGCATAATCCGATAACTGAAAAGAATAATGAAAGGAAAAGTAGAAATCTACTGCTCTCTCTTCCTACTCATAGTTTCTCTCTCTCCCAAGTCCAAGCTGAAAGCTCCGCTCATTAGCTGCCATCGCCTTGGTCCTCGCCGCTCGCCGGCGACAAATCCACCGCCCCTCTGCTTCGTGAACCTGTTGCTGAGCCACCATGAGCTCGCTCATGCACCTCTCTCTCTCTCTCCCCCCAAACACACGACTAGCTTCCAGGGCCACCAATTGAGGCTGATCTAAGGCCGTGGACATTCGTCAACTGCATATTGAGAGGCAAGTCTTTTATCAATGACATCGGATCAACCTTGGAAATTGTATCATATCTTGAGACATAATATGGTCCATAAATTTTAAATTTGTTCAATATTGTTCATGAACTTTTGGTACATGTTCAAATTAGTTCATGAATTATACAAAAAGTTTCGATATTAACTTTATATTAAATCAAATTTATGGATAACATCGGATATTTTTATACAGTCCATAAACTAAATTGAACATGTACCAAAAGTCCAAGGACCACATTGAATAAATTATAAATTCAGGAACAACATTATACATTGGATTAAAGTTCATGGATCACAGTGAACAAATTTAAAATTTATAAATTACATTGCACAAGGGGTCAAAGTGCGGCGACCAATTGTGTTGTTCACCCAAAAGAAAGCCCCGTTTAACGTAGTTGTGCCCGTCTCCATGGCCACGAGAATTGACATTTTTCTGGAAGGTGGACATGGATTCATTTCTTTTGAGCTTAATCTAATTTGACTATTATTGGGCACTTTAGTACTCCAATATAAGTAAGCAATAACACTATTAGAGAGAATGGTACCATATGGGGTTATCCAAAAAAGAATTATACATTGTGTATTGAAAATAAGACTGACTTTTTGTCAACTCGTGCGCAAGTACAGACACTATAATTTCATCATTAGACTTTCCACTTTTTTCGCCATTTTGTTTTCTCTAAAGTTAAAGCCAGAAAAGCAAGAAAACTGCGGCCAAATTAAGGTCAACACCGTCGTTTTAGCCATATCGGTCAACCTCCCTCCTCTAGAAACGTTGACTTCAGATGAGATGCATGTGAGCTCATAATTGTCAAGGGGACCCGCAAATTTTTTTTTAATTTTTATTTTTCCACCATTGCACCATTCAATAGAATCTAGAATCTGCGACGTCGCCCTCTTGCTGAGCCTAAAGGATATTCTTGCGGCAATCACGTCCATACCTGGCCGATCACGATTGCAATGACAAATGAGAGAAAGGAAGGTTATTTTTGTTCTTTTGATATTAACTGGGATTGAAGCGTGCCCTATGTTTGACGTATATTTATGGTTAGCGGAAAACTCTCTATTAAAGAATATTCTTAGAGATATTACTAGATATTAGGGATATTATTTGACACTATGTTATCTTATAAGATAGCTAATTTTCTTATTTGATTGGACTATTTCATTTTCTATGCATAGTGCTCGGGTAAAAATATGCTTCTCTAATAAAGTTTAATGTCAAGTCAATTGAGTAAAGATATAGTCTTTATTGATTTTATCTCTTTCTCTCTTGAATATCCTAGAATAGTTACATCATAACCCCATAACATCATGATCAGATATCAGCTCGAGGTGAAAAATTTCTTCGGAGTAGGGAATGCCGATCCATGGAGAGTTCTACAGCAACCAATTTGCTACGACCGATGGTTCTCGTGGACCATCTCTGTATCCTAAGGCTATGCATCCAAGTGTTCTCAAACCTTGTGTACTTGGCCGATGCAATCAAAGCGGGAGAGATGATCTGGCATTGGAGAAGCGGAAATCTGTTTGCGAAAGTTTTCAACATTGGGAAACCGCATCCAGTTCCGTGTGCTAGACCCTCATTCTTCTTTTTCAAGAAGAACTCCAAGAGCATGGAAATAAGCGATCGAATAATAAAATAAATAGAATAAGATAATAAATTGGACATGAGATTTATGCGATTCAATCGGACATAAGTATTCAAAGAGAACACAAAAGAATTCCACTATAAATTAATTGACGGAGATCACAACCACGCTCAAGTTATTTAAACACTTTTAATATTTTCCAGATCCCATCTTACTGACCTTTAATGAGAGTGAAGGGCTTGGTCTGCTAATTTATTCTCTCATACATACAAACTTCAATGATAATGACTCTCAAAAGTCATAGACCTTTGTAATTCTGTGATTAATTACCCAATTTGATCAAATAGGAATCGTCATAGTGGATAGATGACTACGTTAGCAATTAACTGGCCCTCGACACTCCCAACAACATCACAAAAATATTTTAAATAGTAATTTTATTTAACTTGGTCATATTTTGCTGTGGCACAATAACGAACGGGCGTATAAAACTGCACAAATCAATTTGATCTTCCAATCTTTACGTCGGCAATGCTACTATTCCAATCTATAGTGTGATGATGATTGCCTTGTCACATTTTGATTTCTTTCCATGTGATACTTATTTCGGAGCACAAAGTTGTGGTCACGTCATCATCAAAGCATAGCAAATACCAAGTCTGCGTTGTGGGTAGAGATAGAGAGAACACCGTCGCCCTCGGCAGTTCATCTGCTTTTCCATTGAAGATTGCCTTGTCATGTTTAGCCTACTTTGATAGAGTCATTAGCCCTAAAGTAGACCTACATCTGTCTGCTTAATTAACCCTTTTGATGCGTAGGGAAGCATCGTACGTCGACTTATCTATTCAAGTGCGAGAGCAATCTCTTGCAAGAATGGACCTTCTCTCCCCAAAATCAATCCGATACATAAGACTATTTCACGAGTCATCTGTAGTTGTTGTAGCCCACAATTGCGGCCAAGTGCTCTGCGAGCTAATCCGCTTAATTTAACCCCATCCCTTCTAAAATATTCCAACGACGCCACCCAAGATTGAAGATTTATACACACTCAAAATCGAGCATGCGAGCTGCAAAAGAAAAGGTCATACCCTTTGAAACTCCTTCCCTTTGGTAAAAGTCAAACCATGACAATTTGCACCTTCAGTGTTATCCTCTCAATGGCTATATAAATGCATGCAAATAACATATCTCATTCTCATCACAAACACAACACAAAGGTGACACAACTTCATCTCACAGCACATATTATATCAAATCTTGAGTAACAATATGTCTTCGGCCCGCTTAGTCTTGCTCTCGCTTTGTTCCGCCCTCCTCCTCCGGGCTGCCCTCAGCGCCGACCCTCTCTTCCACTTCTGCTCCACCTCCGAGAACTTCACCGCAAACAGCCCGTATGAATCAAACCTCAACAAGCTCACCAGCTTCCTCTACACACAGACCCCTTCCTCGGGCTTCGGCCTCGGCTCCATCGGCCAGTACCAAGACCAGGTCTATGGCCTCGCGCTGTGCCGGGGCGATGCATTGCCCTCAGACTGCAAGGCCTGCGTGGCCGATGCTGGTGCCGAGATCCGCCGCCGCTGCCCTCGCAACAAGGGGGCTATAATCTGGTACGACGAGTGCATGTTCAAGTACCTCGACACCGACTTCTTTGGCCAGATCGACAATGCCAACAAGTTCTACATGTGGAACCTGAAAAACGTGAGCGACCCTAAGGCTTTCAACAGCAAGGTAAGGGGACTGCTGACCGGGCTGGTCGAGGAGGCTTACGCGGTGCCAAAGCTGTACGCGACAGGAGAGATGGCACTGGAGGGTGAGACGAAGCTTTACGGATTGGTGCAGTGCACGAGGGATCTGTCGGCAACTGCGTGCAAGGAGTGTCTAGAGGGCGCGATCGGCGAGCTTCCGAGCTGCTGCGACGGGAAGGAAGGTGGGCGAGTGGTTGGCGGGAGCTGCAACTTTAGATACGAGATTTACCCTTTTGTCAATGCTTAAAAGTCCTAGCTCAAGGACCTAAGTGTGGTTTAATTATTCTCCAGCTAGGGTGTTCCTAGCGTAATAAAAATAAATTGAAGGCGAGTGTGTGAATTTACCTGAAACTCTTTCATTATTTGAATGGTTTCTATAGGTCGTTTGCAAATAGAAATTCGATGTCTTTATCAATATGTCATGACTAATTTCTTAGACAAACGTTCTCGTTATGTTTGGAGTTAGCATAACAGGGGCTATCCATAATTTGTGGTTGTCATGACGTAGAAGTTATAGTGCGCATGTGTATATATAATCATAGTCCAATCATCCACAAATTGATACATAAATTCCATCATCATTTTGCCAATGTTATGTAAGTAGAAATGTTTTCGGAATGGGTGGTGGAGAACTTATTATTATTGTGGAAATATCTTTCCCGTTTGTGACCATTCAATACCTTAGGCAAAGAAAATTTCGATGGTTGCGTCCAAATATTGACATATCCAATCATATCTATTTTTCGAGATGTATTACCTATGAATCGTACGTTTACTTTGTACAGTCCAAAACAGATAGGTTAGATGCATCATCAATTCTTTAAATATTGTGTAGAGAATAAGAAAAGTCTAGTAGACTTGATCACTTCTCCATGGTCGCCAACATTTTTTTACTAAGGTTTATATTTTCCTTCAATCGGGATCTGGGTGGGCACATGCTCTGATATCGCCCACACGTAATGTTAAACATATTAATCCAAAAAAATAAAAAGAAGTGAAGGAAAAATAGAAATCCACAAACCACAACTCTCTCTCCCTACTCATAGTTTCTCTCTCCCGGGTCCGAGCTGCGAGCTCCACTCATTGGCTGCCATCGCCTTCATCCAAGCCGCCACCACGTCCACACCTTCTGCGGAGGCTTGCCGACGTCGAGTCCACCGCCCATCTCCATCATCAGCCCGAACTAAGCAGCTCCCCCAAACACACGATTAACATCCATGGCCTCCAATCGAGGCCGATCTAAGGTCGTGGACCTCCGGCAACCGTTGATCAGGTCTATGGTCGCCGGCCTTGGATTGGCCTCAATGGGAGGTCGCAAATGGGAGAGAGAGAGAGAGACCGACGAAGGCTTTGACAGTATTGACAAAGAGGTAGGGAGACACCGGGTGGGTTGAATCGGCAACGGCGAGGGCTTTAACGGTCGGGACGGCGGCTTGGTGAGGTTGGCGATGACGCAGAGAGAGGGCATAGGCAGCCAAGAACATTCGACATTCACATTAAGAAGAGAGATAATTAACAAATCAGTCCTAAACTTTTAATTTTGCGAATCTAATTGTAAATCTTTACAAGAAATTCTAACGTAGTTCTTCCAACCAATTGTCACCGGAATTGCTGACGTGGCGTCCAGTCATCGTGAGCTATCCTACATGGCAAGCGGATGCGGACTTGTTGTGGTTCACCACGCCAGCAATTTCCAGGGCAATTTTCCAAAAGGATTATATTGGAATTTCGCTAAATGTTTAAGAATATATTGACAAAATTGTAAAGTTTAGGATTGAATTGGCATTCACACAATAGATTTGGGACTAATTTGGCAATTTTCCCCGGATAAGAAGAGAAATGAGAGACAAGAGAGAGGAGAATGGGGTGGGGGGAAATTTTAGCCTCGAGAAAATCCACTTATGCATTCGTCGAATAAATACCGGGGACACATAAATCTATACGGCCAGAGGTAACCTCGAGCAGCCAAGAAAGTGAATATTGTCATCACTTGACCAGACACCTCTTGGGATTAGCGAGGCTTAGTTATTGGAATTTAGAGTACATTATTCTAATATGATAGTCAATGAAAAATACACTCGCTCAACGATTACGATTAGAAATGTGCTCGTTTTGTCGACCAATGCCATACAGCAATCTATGACATTTTATATTAGTCTATAACACGATGATAGGATATGATCATTCACGTGTCCACAGCCACGAGAGTCGGCATCTTCCCGGATAGCGCACATGTATTTGCTTATACTAATTTGGCTACTATAGGCCTATTTAGCAATCCGTGACATGAGGTTCCATGCACCTTTTGAGAATACTACTGCTAAAAAGAACTTGTCTTATGTCGAGTTATCCAAAGATTCACGCGAAATTCCGGAAGGACTGCATTTGACTTTGAACCTAGTTTTGTCGTTTTGTGTTCATTATGATAGCTACGTAGCGGCAACATGTGGGAGCAAGAAAAACTGCGGCCTAAATTACGCTCAACACCGTCTTTAAGCTATTTGTCAACCTCCCTTCCTCTAGAAGGGTTGACTTCAGATCAGATCTGAGCTAACGATTTCATGATGAAATATCAGCTCGAAGTGCTCAATCAACTCATATTTTGTAATAAATTTACGAGATAAGGAGCGATTTACAACGTGACCACGATCATTTTCTTTTAGGGAATTGAAATTTGTAAAGAGTTAGTGGATGGCAGTCGTTTCTGGTCGACATTGGTGGTGCATTGCTGGTCCTCGCCATCCACTCAGAATCAAAAGCCAGCACCGAGAAAACCCAAAAAAAAAAAAGGGAAACTTCTCTTCTGGAATTCAATCTCAGTGATTGCTCGCGCCTCAAAAGTGGACCGGAAAGCAAGTCAAAAACAAATCAGATGCTCTGTCGTTCAAGAATAATGGCTATTAGGCCAAACCCGACAGTCGTAGCAGCTCTCGGTCGAATCTTCACCTCAGCACCGGCCTCGCTACCGATTCGATCATGCTACAATCGGAGCTTACAATTTTTAAGGTGATATGATATACCGTTTCTTGAAACGTGACCGATTGTTGCTCAATTAAAATAAATTAAAACATGGTGGAATTCATGTTATGTAGATAGTCTTGCGAAATATGATTTTCAAAAGTTAGTTGGACCTCCAACATATGTGCATGTTTCGCGTTTGATAACTATGCGCACTTGTTAAATGATCTATTGATTTGTGTGATTCATCGTTCATCACACCCTTGGAGTATTTGCAGAGATCCTCTAAATTTAAGATCCAAAAATCTATTCATATTGTCACAATAACTCGCTTAAAAATTAATTAAGATGAAATTTTGAAGCCATCGAATTTCTTTGAACTTTATAATATATTATGGATCTTTGAGGATAGACTTAATTGACTTTTCCATCATATCCCAATATTTCATTGGTACTTCCATGATGCATAAGGAGTGACATGATGTCTAGGGCTACTTTTTTATCTCTCAGTGCACATCTACATCATTTATCATCCGCAAGCAGTTTGTGATGGTGTTATTGGCTGAAATATCTATGGAGGGGTTCATAAGGTTAATGCCACTCAATTGGTTAGTCAAAGTCAACATTTTCAACTCCACCATTCTAGACTCTCACTCATCTTCTTCCCTTATTTAATCATCAAATCCTTTCTTCAAGGAGCCAAAACCTACCAAGTCTTCAATCTATACAAGAGTCCCAAGTATGTTTTCCTCCCAATCGATCCCTCTCCTCCTCCTTTCTTTCTTCCTTCTTCTCGACACAAGCTTCGGCGCTGACCCACTTTACCACATCTGCTTCGGCAAAGATAACTACACTTCCGGTAGCCCTTTCAAAACCAATCTCGATAGCTTGCTTGGTACCCTCGTTTCCGAGGTCCCTCCTAGCGGGTTCGGAACCGGCTCGAGCGGCAAGGGGAGTGATAAGGTGTACGGGCTTGCCCTTTGCCGGGGCGATGTATCGAGCTCCGACTGCAAAAGTTGCGTCTCCGATGCAGGCCCGGAACTGCTGCAGCGGTGCCCTACCCAGAATGGTGCTATTATTTGGTATGGTAGCTTTAAACGCTCCACGACTCATGTAGTCCGCTTTGAAGTGCAATACATACCCAACGCCAAACCGACTGAAAAAAGTGATAATTTCAAACTACACTGAAGGTTAACTTCTGCTTAAAATGGCTTCAACTTGAACTATATCTAGTCTAAAACAATGTTTTCTGTGGAAGTTATAATGTAGAAAATGCTCTTTATCTATACCACAATTAGATTAACTTTTTAGCAATTAATTTAATAGGTTTTCAAACAAAAGATTTTCAATTTTTCATATAGATCATTAATCCGAAAGTAAAAGGCGGTGTCACTCATATGTTTGCAAAAGAATATGCTCTTGAAGCATAAATTAAGCATGTTAAAGTAGGTAAATCATCTGGTTAAATTCTCAAATTAACCAATTCCATTTTCCCTCGATTGCTCCTGTAGCTTCTTCTTCTTATTATTATTATTATTATTATTATGTTTGCTTTGCTTCAACCCATTATTTGATATGTCGATTCACGATTCTCTCGATTGGCTGTGCTTAGGTATGACTATTGTCTCCTCAAGTATTCCAACGAGTCATTCTTTGGCAAGATCGACAACAAGAACAAGTTCTACTTGCTCAACGTGCAGGACGTCGACATGGACTTCATGGAATTCTACAGGAAGATCAAAGAACTGCTGAGCAGCTTGACGGACAAAGCCGTGGCGGGTCCCAAGAAGTACGCGTACGGTGAACTCGGGCTCGGAGGGTTCAAGACCCTGTTCGGCTTGGCTCAGTGCACAAGGGATCTATCGGTAGATGACTGCAAGACATGCCTCGAGGGCGCGATAAGTGACCTGCCGAGCTGCTGCTATGGCAAACGAGGAGGGAGGACCGTTGGTGCTAGTTGCAACGTTAGATATGAACTTTACCCTTTCGTTGATGTTTGAGATTTGTTTGAAACTCAATGATCTCCGCAAATGGATGCGCCACATTATAGTTTGAAGAAATCAAATCCAATAATGGATGAATCTCACCAGGATGTTTAGTTTTTTCAGGTTTTAGCTTTATATGAAATAAATTTCCTGCATTTCCTGAAAGTGCCCATAGTAACTGAGTATGCATTAAAAGAAAGCAGGCTTAGAACTTCAATGTAACACCTTCTAGGTCCAACATGAGAGAGAAAGAGAGAGGGGAGGTTGTGTGGTGATATATAAATGGAGACTCAGTTTAAGTTGCCAATTAAGGATCTCTTTGTGAGGGATTGGCTATGGACGTATATGAATTTGGATGGGATTGTTGCAAATGATATAAAGCATTAATTCTTGGACTGACTTGGGGGAAAATTTATCTATAATGTGATGGTCCAAAGGAAGAGCTGTCATTGGCTACTCTTGCATATGAGTTGAGTTCATATATGCACTAAGATCCAGGCAAGGGCCTCAAGGGTATCGTGGCCCTCGCCCAAATCCAAGCAAGGGTATCGCGGCCCTCACCGGCTCAGAGACAACAAAGAAAGAAAAGAAAAGAGAAAATAAAATTAAAAAATTAAAAAAATCTAAAAAAATATTGAAAATTTGTAAAATTTGTCCATGTTGGCGCTGGTTGCGCCAAGTAGGACGGTCGATATCCATGTCAGCGATTTCTAGCTAAAATTAGCTTAATGAACTATATTAACAAATTGTCAAAAGATTTATAATTTAATTTCTACAATTGAAAGATTTATGACTGAAATGATAGTTTGGTACAAGTGTTATAGGTTTAAGAGTATTTTGATACTTTTCCCTTCAAGTAGTCCTATCCAGTCGTTTTCTTAAATTTCCCTATAACAAAACTAGGAATTTAATCCTTAACAAAAAAAATTAGGAATTTAAATAGTGAATCAAGGACGTATCGAGTAAACTTCTTCTTCTACCGTTATTGTTTCGTAAAATCATTGATTGGCCGTGCTCGCCAACTTCGTTGAAGTTGACCTGCTTTTGCTGCCATTGGTGGGTGGGATACATAGAAGAAAAAGTCAACAAGCTTCTGTACCACATGGAAGATGATCGCCGCCAACTTCCCATAGAACAAATCCTAACCTCTCCGGTCAAAGCACAGGACATGGCAAAGCCGCGTCCTCCGTCATCAAGCTCGATCCAAATGCAGACCTTCGTCACTAAAGAATGCCCCCGACGATGACGGCGCCGATCTGTTTTCATCTTGGAAATACAAAGTCAAGCGCTGTTTGTCCAAACCAGGTTATCGTTACGTGAAGATCATGTATAGTTTAATGATCACCCCTTTGCACATTGACAACTTCAAATGATGGGTATTGCCACAAGAGGGATGATATGGAATGCAAGCCAAGTCAACGAAGGGGAAAAACGAAAAGATTAACGAGTCAACTAGATCTTCCAATCTGGCGAACAACCTGTCCCGAGCCCAGAAGCTCTTAAGATGTCAAAACCAACCCCATCCAACAACTCGTGAAAGATAATATTATCTTACTCTGAATTCACTTGATCTGCTTCCTCCTCCTATCTCTATATATATATACAAAGCGCCCTGCCAAGACAGACGTACCAATTCAAGATCTCTCATTGAGCCTTTCTTCTGCAATCTTGTGACAGAGATCACAGATGGCAACTCTCAGATCATTGACTTGCTTTGTTCTAGCAGCACTGCTGATAGAAGTAGCCGCAGCAGCTAGCTACACGGTCGGAGGGAGCAGCGGGTGGGACACGAGTACTGATTTCCAGACTTGGGCATCATCTCAGAAGTTCATAGTAGGAGATACTCTGGGTGAGTAACATCCCAATGCTTCATTTATGATATGTTGTAGTCTTGATTGTATCACATGGGTTTGATTTGCGACTTGTCATATAAGTTGTGGTAGCATTTGCGTCAAACTTAGGCTCTATTTGTTTCGCGAAAAATAAATAATTTTGATAATTTTTTTCTAAAAATGATCACTTATAGTGCTCACAATGAATGAACAGAAATTTTGATCATCGTTTATGAAATTTAAACATAAATTGTTGTCGATAGCAAAGACATTTTTATTAGCTAATTATTTCAAACGATATAAGTTATTATTTTTGGGATAACATTTTGCTAAATTATTACTTTTCTACGAAATAAACGGAGCCTTAGATACTTTTTTTCTGAAGTGTGAAGCACTTGAAAAGCAATGACATTCGAAATTGGGATATTACGGACTTTCTTGACTTGATTCTAAAGAAAGAAACAAACATATATGATAGCCTGTAATGCTATTTTAGGAGAATTTTAGATAGTTCTGCACAAATTATCCCTCAAATCACAAGTTGAGTTTTTATTTGAGTTTTGATGCCATCACGGGTAGATCATAAATCCTTGATCGGAATGAAAGCCTCCGAGATGGATCTGGTCATCGTGTGGTCCTAAATCGCATGCTTTCTATACAAGAGGTTCTTGCAAAAGTTTCTGTCAAAATGGCTCTAATTAAGCACTCGATGCTTGACTAATATGCTAGAAATCTATGGGTGAGAGCAATACATTAGACACTAAGTGGTGCTCTCTATCCTTTACAGTCTTTCGGTACACAACAATCCATGATGTAACCGAAGTCACCAAGGCAGACTATGACTCGTGCCAAGCAACCAGCCCAATCAAAACAAGCACCGGTGGCTCCACCACTGTTTCACTCACATCTCCGGGGAAGAGATACTTCATTTGCGCTACCCCGGGACACTGCGCTGCAGGAATGAAGCTCGAAGTAGACACCCTCGCCGCCACTTCATCCCCGCCACCAGCCATTCCCGCCACCTCTCCACCCGCATCTCCCGCCACCCCACCACGGCGATCCCCACCTGCTTCCCCACCGTCAAAATCTCCAGCAGCCTCTCCTCCAGCAAAAGCTCCAGCTAGTCCTCCACATTCTGCTCTGGCTCCTACAACGCCTGAATCCTCACCGGCAACGGCTCCTACAACACCTGAATCCTCACCGGCAACGACGCCAGGATTGGCTCCTCCAAGCGAAACTGGCGCAGAATCGCCAAAGTCATTGGCCAATAGAGGGAGTTTGACTTTTACTTGGGCAATGGGAGTATGCTTCGTAGTCGTGAGCCTTCTGGCTGTGTAAGGAGCTAAACATTTTTCTGTGATTCTTTTAGATCTCTGCATTTGATAAATTTTTTTTTATCTTCCGTCACATATTTCTGGTATGTTTGAGAAGTCACTTGTACTTTTTAGAGCAGAGAAGGGATCATCATTCGTGACCCAATAATAAAATAGTCAGGCAGCTTTTCAATACACATGAGCTTTGTGGTATCTTGAAATTAGACTTTGGCGTCAATCCAACAAGGTCATCTTGAATTCTAGTGGCAGTTTCGTAAAGGACAGTCAAACCAGGGATATAAAAATCTGCCCACATTGGCCTCTTCCTCAGGACTGAAGCATTGCCTATCAGTTGAGCGAGTCATCCAATGACTTTCAGATGAGATGAGACCCATCTCTTGATCTACCCTAAAATCACCACCAAGGCCACATATATGTTGAAAGTCTCTAGGCTCTCTATCTAAGCCTGGCCTGAGATTAGAATTGATGGTAAGCGCCAGCTGTCTGAAGTCAAACGATTCTTTCCCCAACTATTCTTCTCGCTTCAATTTCTGACTCTAACGAAACTAGGACGGTTCTTTGTACTATGTAGGATATAGTATATACCAAGTCCCCAAACACTGAAATTAGACTCTATCCAATCCTGCACGGCACTGTCATCTAAATGGTCCTAGGACAAAAAGAAAAGGATGTAAGATAACACTTGCATACATTTCATTCACAGTTCAATTTGGATTTATAAGGGAGTCGGCTATCTACAGTATACATCAAACCTTTGTGCCCATGCAACTGTGGACATAACATAAAGTACTGTGTACTGATATTATCCACGTGTCCAATGGACCGGCCTGATATCGAGCTTTATACATCTCCTTCCCCATCTAAAATGTCTATCGCATGGCCGTGTGTGAAGAGTTTCACCAAGTGGGACCAAAAACACAATCCTGGCATCTCTCTGTTATTTACATATGAACATCGCACGTATGACAACATTTAAGTGGATTAGCGTCAAATGGCGAAACAGAACCTCCTCAATTTCCGCTTCTTCTTTGTTGGACCATCTGCAATTGGACGCTTGAGATGGCCTAACAATAACAAAGAGAGAACCCCATCCCAAGTCCAACCACCATAAGCAGCTCCTCCCAATTGCATTAAACTACAACACCTCCTTTTCGGGTTTGTTCCTTATTGCAGTGCTCCTCACATCAAAAGCCAGAAACGAAAGATAAAAGAGCATGTTCCAGAAATTGTGTTTGCTGACCTTAAGAAAGAGTTAATTCCAGCACAATTTGGTTTACTGTTGAGAGGTGCAGGGGAAAACCGATAAAGGGCAATTAATCCAATCGAAAGAGACCAGAGAAGTCAAAACGAAATGACCTAATTGACAATCTTTTCATGGAAAAAGCAAGACATCGTGAATTCTACAGGAATGATTTACTCGAGCACAAAGTAAAGTCTTTCAAAGAATAACGAAGAGATTTGAGAGAATCCAATGTTGCAAAGGAAAAACAAAAAAAGAAGTGATCTTTGCTAAATTTTCAGGAAGCAGAAACAACACCAACCATCCAAGCTACGCCTTCCGTCATCTATACACAGCCCATCCCAGATCAAGCTAATCCTTCACTCTAAAAACTCACAAATTTGTATTCGCCACTCAAAATGAAGAAAGAAAATCGAAGCACTGTGTCTCGACTAATTCTTGAGATGAAGAAAGAACAGCTAAGCTAAAGCATGCACAGGGCCTGGAGTCACCACCACCGGGCTCGGCGGGCTCGTATAGGGCGGCGCCGCAACGGTAGTAGCTGGGGGCGGCGGAGGCGGCAATTCCGCTGGCGTCGGCGGAGGCGGCAATTCCGCTGGCGGCGTCGGCGGAGGAGGGAGCGGCAATGATGGCGACGCCGGCGGAGGAGCAGTGGGGTTCGTCGTGACGGGCGGGCTCAGGATCGGGCTGGGCGGCGGCGGGTACGACGAGGTAGTAGCAGCGGCGGTCGGGCTGGGAGGAGGGTTCGAGCCAGACGGGGCGGGCGGGGTCGTCGACGAGGACCCGGAATCGGGGGGAGAAGGGTAAATCTGGGTGTTGGGGGCGGCGGGGGAGACCACGGGGGAGGAGAAAGTGCAGGAGGCGGAGTCGCCGAAGCATTGGTGGGCGTGGGAGTGGTGGCGGAGGGAGTGGCGCAAGGGGCCGAAGCCGATGACGAGGCCGAGGACGACGAGCGCGGTGACGATGAAGATGAAGATCTTTGTTGCCTTCCCGACATAACACATTCTGCCGGCGGTCGGTCCTCGGACTCTGCTAAAAAAAGGAGACAAAAGCGAGGAAAGCCCTTTTGAGACCGATGTCTGACGCCGGAGGAGATGGGTCTTGGCCTAACGCTGTTGCGCTTCTCTCCTGTCGGTTTCAAGAGAGAGAAGAGAAGGTGCTGGGGATGGGGGTCCGGATGTGCTGGTTCTTGTTTCTTTGGGTGTCGCTTTCGTCGTTTTCTCATGGCGATGGAATACAATTACAGTAGGAGGGAGAGTAGGAAGAGGGAGGAGATGGAGGGTGAGTTTGCATTTGGGATTTTCTTGGTTGGTGGTGCTGCGGTACTGGTGTGGGTATGTGTGCTGTGCTTTTTGGCACTGTGGCACGTGAAACCCATTATGGGACAAAGACTCGTTTGAAAAACCAGTCTTTGTTAACAATGTGATAAGACAACCCCCCCTTGTGTTCTGTGGGCATCAAGCGACTAAAACAAATGAGAATTTGCGACCCTTTTCGTGTCCTTGAAGTTCGAGCTTTTCTGAGTCGCAAGTAGACCTCTTCTTGCTGCTGCTGCTGCTGCTGCTGCTGCTGTTTCGCTGTAGGCATCGTTACGGGAGCTCTGCTGCGCGAGATGCCCCCCGGGAATGGAGACGGGCGGACTTGGCTTGGCGAGCCCCGTGGGGTCCCGCTTGGTAGTGTGAAACGGGCCGACCAGTGGGCATACGCCACGTGTTCTGACATAGGGCGTCGGGTCCTTAATTGATTGGCGAATTTTCTCTGTGTGGTGAAGTGGGAGTGGGTCCCGCGCCGTACACGTGGCTGGGAAACTCGTACGCCTTGAAAAGTTGTCAATACTTCGCCCTCAACTCAAACCGGACCAAGCCGGCCACTTACAAACTTCTGTCCTATGCATGGCAAGGACAGTACGCACTTTTTTTTATTTAATGAGATTAGATTGGGAATTCCTGGAAGAATTTCTTCGGAATTCTTTACGACGGAGGAAGAAATTGTTCCTTCTGTGATCTTCCTAACAACTTATTTTACTTAGCGAAGGTTATATGGCGAGCAGATTTGGTATTTAGATATTACTTCCATCAATGATCTATTCAGTTATGAATGATTGATAATGAGATCGTGGAAATGTAAATTATTCCTAAATAATGTAAAGATAACAACAGCTTGACAAGTAAATCTGTCAAATGGGTGAGTCGAGTCGAAAATGGTTCGATCCAACTTGAACCATTTAACCTGTTTTGATTCACTTCCATGTAATACAAATTTAGTGGCTCGTATCTAATTAAACACATACTCGACTCGACTCATATTGTTAGAACTCTTCCATATTTAACTCAATATAAGAAAACTTATATGTAAACTAAGGTAAGCGAGCGCGAGAAAAAATGAAGAGAGAGTTATAGAATGAGTTGGGTTTAAATAAGTTATGAACCCATTTAACATTCATATTATTTTGGGTCTTACCATAAACATAACTAATTCATATAACAACTCAAAGCCATCAAATATAAGTTGAGAAATAGGTTCACATGACTCATTTCGACAAATCTATTGACAAGTTATCGTTATCATCGACTCAATGTTTGTATAGTCTGCGCCAAGTGCTACGTTGTCTTGAATTAGTGAACTACTTCATCGATGACACGGTAGCACTTGACAGTTAGTTGTCGATCCTAGCGATGTGAGGACTCACCATAAGGGGTTAGAGCGATTGGAGAGAGCAAGAGAACGTGCCAAGCGACAGCTCGAGGGAAAGTTATCTCTCACAATTGAACTGTTGATTGTTTAGCCGCACCGGGATGGAGCCTTATTTGCACCACACGCGCAGATCGGTATTGACAACCACCATTCGGTAGCTTAAACCTCTTCCCTTGTTGAAAGAACTTTTGTGAGTTGCAAATAGATTTCTTGATTAGGATGGTTGTTCGAGCGCTCATTTCGAATTCAATCGTTATTCTTCTAGTGCATTTTGCTTGTTCTTCGAGTTCGTGGTCTCTTTCGAATTTGCTACCAAAGTTATGTGTTTTGACTAAATTTAGAATCCAAACAGCGACATCTCTCTCTCAAAGTAAAATAAGAATATTTTACCGAAGAAATAATTAAAAGCTATCCAATAATCAGAGGTAAATAATTATTCAATATTCGCCGAACATTCCATGACGAGTGCACGAGTCTTGTTTACCAATCAGTGATCCACCGTGAGTGTCCCTGCTCAACTTTTCTTTCTCGAGGGAAAAGAATAAAGCTGCTCATTTCCCCTCCCTCAAGTTTAGGACAATGGCTAGAAAAAGACAACAAAAGCGAGAACAGTGACTAGGAAATTCATACATAACCAGAAGACGAACATTCATGATTGAGAGATATTCATAGCATTGGCCTTTTATCCTATGAGAGTGTCTCGACCACCCATTGCATTCCTCACTGGAGGCTTCCTTCATATCGTGGAAAAGCCTCTATGCAGACCACAAGCGACGCATGAGAAAAATGTGACGGAAGAAACAAGAGAGCCTAAATTTTTCTTGCAAATAAGGGTTTTTTGAAGGTCATTCGCATGAAAACATACAAGCCCCCAGATAGACACAAGGAATTGCCATTCAAAAGCACTGACAGGCCAGAGGCAACGAAGGAGAGAAGTTGAAAGCCAACATGACGAGCTTTTTGTACTGTGCATCACCTACTGAAATGGGGTCGAAATGTAGATTCTTCCGCGGAGAACTCTGTCAGGATTGGACAGTGATCAATCATAGCGTACAAGGAGCCAGGCAAGTGGAGAGGCTTGATTGCAGGATAGCTCTATCATCCAACTCTGGCAGGGCATTCAAGAATCTCAAAGCAGTGGCGTACGAGGTGTCCACAGAGTCAGAGGCAAGTGATACCCTTTGCTCAACCCTGATTCAATTGAATATTATGTCTCGTTCAAAAGTTGGAGCATCCTGTGATTTTTTTTGGTCTAAAGTTGAAGCACCCTGTTAAGATTAGCAATTTAGCGTAGGCTTTCATGTTGCATTGTCGGGATGTGGAAATAACACTATAGAGTTTATAGCTGTCTCTGTCTGTCCAAAACCCCGGACCCAAATGACTCTAGCCACATTGTATCATTTGTGCCTGTTTTTCCAATTTCCAGTAGGGGTAATTGCCCCACCCTTGTTTCCGAGAAGTTTGTCTCCCATTCCATCATCTCTCTATACGCCTTCTTGCGGTCATTATTTTCTCCATATATCCCATCTCCGAAAGCAAGATAGAGAGAAAGTTTAATCTAAAGAGAAGCTCTAAACCTAGCTGTCATTACAATGTGCAGGCTACAACATCTCCCGGTGCATATGATGAGAAGATGTTAGCAAACTATGTACCAATCTACGTAATGCTCCCTGTAAGTACCAATAAATCTTCTCTGACAAAAAACGCAAAATGCAACTAAAGATGACAGACTAATAAATCTACGACCAATGCTTATTTTCAGCTGGAGGTCATCACAGTTGATAACACTCTCGAGGACAGATATGGGATAGAGCAGCAGCTCAAGAAACTGAGTGCAGCAGGCATTGATGGAATAATGGTTGATGTCTGGTGGGGAATTGCGGAATCCAAAGGTCCTAAACAGTATGACTGGACTGCATATAGGAGCCTATTTCAGATTGTTCAAGGATGCAATCTGAAGATACAAGCCATAATGTCGTTCCACCAATGTGGTGGGAATGTCGGAGATGAGGTAAACATCCCAATTCCTCAATGGATAATTGGCATCGGAGAAAAAGACCTCGATATATTCTACACAAATAGAAATGGCAACAGGAACAGAGAATGTCTCACAATCGGTGTGGATAACCAACCTCTCTTTTACGGAAGAACTGCTGTGCAGGTGATTACGAGCTTCATTTATCATATTTGAGCCCTTGCATAGCTACTGTTAGCCGCTGAAATAGTTGACTTGTCTGTAAGATAAGCATAATGATATCATATATGCTAGGGAAAATTTCAAAATCCAACTTGAGTTTTTTCATCCATATCAATACGAATCCCCATTTTTCAAAACCTGCAATATGCACCTCAAGACATAATTCAAAGCTTAAATTGTGCCCTGAACTTTTTTTGGTCTAAAAGAAATCACAAACTTTTACTGTAGTCTTGAATCTGCCTCCACGTTCAAAAATCGAATTTGATTTCTTCAAAATTATCAACATCAAGGCTAGCTTGAGATTCAATATCAGAACTTACGTCTTCACTAACACTCTTGCTTTCATATGGAACAACAACATCCTCCTGATGCAGATAATTTTGAAGAAACCGCTGGTGAGTTTTGGACGCGGTGGCAGATTTGGGACTAGGGCGAAAGTTAATAGATTATCTTTTTAGGCAAAAAAAAGTTCAAGGTAGGGATTGACCCTTAAGTTGGGCGGTTTTTAGGGAATTAGGCCGTTGGGACACGATGAACGACTGAGAAGGAGGAAAGAGGAATGGATTTTAGGGTTAAGGTTTTCTTTTGGGAGAAGGGATAAAAGAGTGATGAGGCCAATATGGAAAGAAAATGGCAGTTTGGTAAATAAGTGGACAAGGATCGTGAGTAGGAGATGCAAATTGAAAATAGTAACAAAACATAAGATGCAAACTGTAGGTTTTCAAGAGTGAGATACAAATTGGTGTACGGGTATTAAAGTGAGGACGGTAATTGATACTTTCACCATATGTTTGTCCAGGCAATAATGAGTCTGTCCTAGAATGAACACAACAAACTCTAGACAGAAATACATAAGGTTTACCTCATACTAAGAACCATTAGAACGAAATAGAGGTTTGAAGCATACATTACTGAAAAGGGCAACATAAATTGAGAGCTAGAAGCAATGTTTTTGCCTGGAAAAGGCATCCCAAGAATATACATAGCATGCACACACATGATCATGAATTTTTAACTCATGCTATCAAATATTTAGACTTGATTATTACGGACAAATGACATCAGCCAGAGTGCTGCAATTTTCATAGTGATCACTTTTCACTTTTTATACTAAATCAGATGTAAGAACATTAAATCCAAATTAGGCATTTTTTGGTTGTTCTATCCATTTATGTAATAAATTGTCTGATTCACATTTAAAATAGATGTCCTATTGTGTATTCAGATGTATAGTGACTACATGAAGAGCTTCAGGGAAAACATGTCAGATTTCCTGGAATCAGGACTGATAATAGACATTGAAGTAGGTTTAGGACCTGCAGGGGAGCTGAGGTACCCCTCTTATCCAGAAAGTCAAGGCTGGGTTTTTCCTGGTATCGGGGAATTTCAGGTAACAGTCACCCTTAAACAATGTCTGCATAACTGTATGACATTCTCTTGGATGTTAACCAGGGTAATAACATAAACGACGGACTTTAATTTCAGTGCTACGACAAGTATCTCAAAGCAGATTTCAAGAAGGCTGCAATAAATGTGGGTCATCCCGAATGGGAACTCCCAGATAATGCAGGAAGTTACAATGCCACACCTGAATCAACAGAATTCTTTGGCCCAAACGGGACATACCTCACAGAGAGAGGAAAGTTTTTCTTGACTTGGTACTCAAACAAATTGATAACCCATGGTGATCAGATAATGGATGAAGCCAACAAAATATTCCTAGGCTGCAGAGTCAAGCTAGCGGCCAAGGTGACTCCCATATCACAAGGAACTAAAGCATTTATCTAGTAATGTGTTTTCAGAATCAAAACTTAGCTATATCAACCAAATGCAATCACAAATCAGGTATCTGGCATACATTGGTGGTATAAAGATGATAGTCATGCTGCAGAGCTCACTTCAGGATACTACAATCTTAACAACAGAGATGGCTACAGACCTATCGCGAGGATGCTGTCAAGGCATCATGCAATTCTTAATTTCACATGTCTTGAGATGCGAGACTCCGAACAAATTGCTGCCGCTAAAAACGGGCCTGAGGAACTTGTACAGCAGGTACATCTTTCAATTCTTTAAAACAGTAGAATAAAAAGTGGTGAACAACAATAATGATGATTGAAAATAATTAAGGGAAAACTTTATCTCCAGTTGAAATATCCGGAGAGAAGATCTGTGATCTCTACCAGAATTGAACTTTTACTATCAGAAAATCACGATATCTAGTGCAAGATAATCAAATAAAATGACTCCACTTGAGGTTCATATTTTGCAGGTTCTGAGTGGAGGTTGGAGAGAGAAAATTGAGGTAGCAGGAGAAAATGCACTGTCAAGATATGATCGAGCTGGCTACAATCAGATACTTCTAAATGCTAGGCCCAATGGGATCAGTAGGGATGGCCCACCAAAGCTGAAAATGTATGGAATAACATACCTTCGTTTATCAGACAAGTTACTCGATGGAAACAACTTCAAGATATTCAAGACATTTGTGAAGAAAATGCATGCTGATCAGGTAAAGGAAACCCTCATGAAATCTCTGCATAAATCTTCAGTGAGATGTCCAAACACTTTCTTTGTTTGGTCCAGGACCACTGTGCAGACTCAAGAAAGTATGGCCAATGTCTAGATCCACTAGAGCGTTCAAATCCAGAGCTTTCAATTCAAGATTTGCTAGAAGCAACCGAACCAATGAAGCCATTCCCATGGGATAAAGAGACAGACATGGGCGTTGGTGGTGCACTTGCTGATTTCTCAGACAAATTCATAGAAAAAATCACCTCTATTTTTAAGTGAGAAGACCATAGAACGACAAAGAGTGAATAGCAGTACAATAATGGCTGCTGTGGCACAGAAATCTCCAAAGATCACAGAACGTCCTTTCATGGCAAATCAGATCCCGTAGGAGTAAAGCTGCTGCTCTCCACTTTTCGTTCCTATACAAATAGAATGCGTCCAAACTTAGTTCTCACCAATAAACGCCACAAGAACAATTTCCTTCTCTAAATTGGCGAAACCTACGAATATCCCGCATACTGATCTCGTGAACTGAGTCCTGAATTAAACTTTGTCACAGTTTGGCAATCCCCACAAACACGAAGATTCTTGGTTATCCTAATTATGGTCCTACAATAGTGTTAGCACCAAATCCTCTTTTAACCATATATGAATGAACAGACATGCCAAAATGCAAGGCCGTGATCCAATCACAATCTCCAAAAACAGCTGCAACGGTGACTTCATCAGGTTTTATACTTTCACGAACCATCCGACAGAAAAGCTTTATGCTTTCCACAGCATCTCCAATCTTCACATAAGCAGATGTCATGCAGTTCCATGACAATATATCAATAACCGTCGCCTCAAACAATCTTCTTGCATCCAATACAAAATAGGAAGCACGATACATGTCTATAAGAGCATTCACCACAAATCTGTGGCAAAGTTTTCCCCATTCCGGACAGCGTAGGCATGAGACTCTTTCCCCTGCTTCACTCCTCTGAGGTTAGACAAAGCCGTGAGAAAAGCGAGCAAAGTCATTCCATCTAAAACAAGTCCATCCTTCTTCATTTCTTTGAAACCCAATGAAGCCTCTTCCGCTTTGCAATTCCTTGCATAACCAAAAATCATCGTATTCCAAGAAGCTAAGTTTCTTTCACGCATTCTGTCAAACACCGCAGAGCAAAGACTTAGCCACATAGATATCAGACTCCAACACGCCAAGCACCATCTCGCCATGAACTCTTTTCCGAATTTCGACAAACAACAGATCACCGCACACCTTCAAGACAAAAGGGTAAGCGAAGTAATCCGCCTTTCGACCGAAACTCGGAAAATTCACGGTACAAGACAAGGGACTTGAAAAGGGAAGCCACAACAAGTACAGGCGTAGCCCCGTGATGATGGAATTCCACAAGAACGGATTTTTCCAGCTCAATGTGGTCAAACATTACTCAAAGTTTTCACGCAACAAAATTTGCATGCAAGATCAGAGAGCTAAAGACCCCCAAAAATTTTTTAAAAAATCAAAAAAAGGCAGAAAACTTGAATGTGGAGATGCGGGGTATCGATCCCCGTACCTCTCGCATGCTAAGCGAGCGCTCTACCATCTGAGCTACATCCCCTGGATGTGCTTTTGTTGAGTTAATTAAATAAATAATTATAATTAGCTCATGGTTATCAATTTTCATAGTAAGGGCTTGCGCATCTTACATGTTAGGGAGGGGGAGCCAAACTAATTACTATCTATTAGCACCCAAAAAGGCCCACGTTTGATGCGTGTTTGTGAAGGAGAAAATGCGTAGATAAATTGGCAATCGGCAAAAGAAGAATAGGCCTTCAGAAAAATATTCTCAAAATGGCAATTTTCATGTTTATCCAAATATGGATAGAATTGATCGAATCTCCTTATACTCCCTCCAAATGTAATTTTGTCTTTTTTTAATCTCCTGATTAGCACGCATGGTGTCGGAATACTTCCCCTCAAGTTAAGTTCGATCTGAAAGAACTTAAATAACAATTCAGACCCTTTTGCAACGAATCGAGTTCGCTTGTGTTTTGTTGAGATTATCTCGCCCGATGTACTGAAATTTGGTTGAAAATCAAGAGAGATTGTGAGGGGAGTGAGCCTTCACAAGGAACGGACGTTTCGGAGATGCAAGAACTGCGGGGAAACAATTTGAGAATCAAGAATACCCCCACCTGGGGCCCGGTCGAGATGTAATAAACGCAAAGAAAGAAGGGCAGATTGCGAATTACGACCCCACCAAAGATTATGGACGTTCCCACTTCGTTCTCGTCACGTCTACCCTCCAAGGTGGCGCCCTTCTTCTCCTCCTGCTCCGTCTCCTTCTCTTTCCTCGCGCGTTCGTTCAAGAAAGCATGCAAATGGAAGACGGCAAAGCTCGCCCCTAGAGAGGGGCTCCAGATCATTCGCGGGCGCGTTTCTGTGATCGTCCCGCCGACACCCATCTCTTTTCCGCCTTCAAGTTTCTTGATTTCCCGGTAAAGGTTCGATTTTTTTTTTTTTTTGACACGCCCGCGTCGGTTCGTCGCTCGTTTCGTGAGGCGGCTTGTTGGATCCGGCATTTCCACGTTCGTCCCCGGATTTTTCGTGGGTTCTCGATTCTCTTGTCGTTAGGACGTCCCAATCTTGATCCTGAGGGATATTTGACTTAAGGGGACGTGCCCGTTGTGGATCAACGAACAGCAGCAGCAGCAGGAGGAAGAAGAAGAAGATAAAAAAGCCATTTGGGTTTTACGTGGCGAAGGTGATTCTTTTTACCCTCTACCTTTTTGGATGGTGATCAAGACAAAGTCGTGAGGGAATTCAAATTGGATGAAATGAGAAGAGAAGCGAGAGACTGGCAATGTGAGAAGGAATAGAAATGAGAGTCACAAGTGGGCCGGTCATTTTCGCGATTCTGCTATGTGCATTGGCCACTGGGAGCTCGGAAGGCAAGAGAAAAGCTGGGCACGAACTTCTAGGAAATGGAGGCGCTTCATCGCCACCGCAGGCGAGTTCCTACGCGGTACGAGGATTGTTCACATGTTTTTTTTCTTTTTTCGCTTTGTCGAATTTCGACAATTTCTTTTGCCTGCTTTGGAGCTAAGCTTATAGGTAGGCATGCGTTTCCTGGTTGAATCTATTTAGCTGGTTTGTCTTTTGTTGGAAAAGCTCCTGGAAAAAGAAAAGATGTTCCTAAAGAATTTGTACTTGCCCAGATGATCGGATGGCCTATAGAGTGCGTAGTAATCTTTGATAAAAAGACAAATTCGAGCGTCCCGCCAAAAAAAGAGAAGAAAAAGAAAACAAAGACCTATAAGAGGAACATAATTGATTCATCAGGTGTTTCGCAATGCATAAATTTTCGGGATGTGAGTTAATTGAGATGTTCCTGGGAAAAAAATGAAATGGTAACTTGAGAGAGAAGAATCTGAGAATCTATTTCAACTGAGACTTATTTGTCTGTATGACCGTGTACCCTTCATTCTTCAATTTCCTGCGAGTTTGATGGTGCTCCATCTACGATTTACGTGCTAAGTCTCTCATGGCTCTAGATAGACATTGCAATTAACCTGTGCTGCGTATTCTTGAAAGAAAAAATCACTTTGATTAGATGAAAGAACCCTTTTAGAAACTTAGTAGCTGGATATCTAAGGAACAATGATGGTCCTTACACATAATTTGACCTGACAGCCCCATTCATTTGCACTTTGAGATCAAGAATTCCCCTTAAACTCAAGTGTGTTTTATGATAACAGACAGAGCAAGCATGGATTGACTGCAAGAATGAACTGATGGCCAAGGCAGAAGTGATTCAAGATTTTGACATATACGTACTGCGGGAGGCAATCCATGGCCTTAGATCAATCAAAGGAAACATGGACAGAGCCCCAAGAATCCTGCCGCCCGATGTGAAACGCATGCTCTTGGATTGCTTAAGAGAGAACAATCTCCGAGCACGCACTTCCAATCGGGAGCCGAACACGAGGAACTGGTTCATGGAGTGCATGGAGTTTCTCTTCTATGGACCAAATATTCCTAGGAGAAATCTGGTAAGCAGGTCACGTCACCGGATAACATCAACCGATATACTAGCATCAGCTCCATCAACATCTCCACGTAAAAATATCGTGCCAAGTCCTGCTCCAACTCCATCTCTGAACCAAAATGTAGCAATAAGCCCTTCTCCGTATTCTGCAACAGAATCTCCGAGTACCAGTCCAGCTCCAACTAATCTTGCTCCAACCATTTCTCCGTCCCCAAAACCACAAGCGCTTGTGGAGTCACCAGAGGAGCCATCTTTACCGCCAGACACGAGTGAGTCACCGGAGCAACCACCAACTAGTGAAATTCTACCTATGAGGACACATGTTGCTCCAAGCCATACTCCTAAGAAAGACGATCACAAATGGATGAAAAGCGCAATAGCTGCTGGGTGTACAGTAGCTGGGACACTTCTTATTGTCGCACTGATCTTATTATGCTGTTCCAAGGGCAGGAACAAGAAAGTTGATCCCAGAGCTGGACAAAAAGATGATAGACCTCTTCTAAACTTGAGCTTGAGTGATTTCTCTGCAGGTATTCGTTTATCAGGCGTTACTTTTATCATTGTCATGTTATCATTCTAAATTTCTGATGTCTGATCTGACAATATGTGAACTTTATCAGGTTCTTCCCAAAAATCCTATAGCGTTGGAAATTCAAGTGGTAAACAATTGAGTTCTAATAGTGGAAAGACCCCATCCTTGGCGAGTCATCTTTCCATAGTATCCAACCATCATGATTCGTCACAGCCTGAAGTATCTTCCCTGGAAACAACTGGAGTAGTACCGCTTCCTCCATTGAAGCCACCGCCTGGAAAATCAGTTCCATCACCTCCTGGACCACCACCACCACCACTTCTCAATCCGCGGCCTCCACCCCCTCCAAAAGGTGGTCGCCCTCCACCACTACCTCCTAAAGGAGCTTCACCTTTTAGACCCAACCAGCAGGATGACCATGATGCAGAATCTGACGCCCCCAAAACCAAGTTGAAGCCATTTTTTTGGGATAAGGTCCTAGCAAATTCTGATCAGACAATGGTCTGGCATGAGATCAAATCCGGGTCCTTCCAGTAAGTCTAGGATCTATCTTAGATTGACTTAGTCGATTGAGTACCCAGTATGATTTGAAATTGACTTGGTCAAATAAGAACTAAGTATTCAACTGGTCATTGTCATAATATTTTTCACAGGTTCAATGAGGAGATGATGGAGTCATTATTTGGATATAGCACTGTGGATAAGAACAAAACTGGCCGTAGAAAAGAGCCATTATCACTGGAAACTCCTCAGTATATTCAAATTATTGATACGAAAAAAGCGCAGAACCTCTCAATTCTACTACGAGCACTTAATGTGACAACAGAGGAAGTCTGTGACGCCCTTCAAGAAGGTAACCTCTATATCTGGATGGGAATTCATGTTTGCGTTGCATCTGTGCATTTTAGTCATGCTTTTCTCAGGCACTGTATTAAATAGCCTCATTTGATATGATAGCATAAAAGAATATTCTTTTCATACCATACTAACTAATGCAGAATTTCATGTCCCGTGCTTTTCTCATATCCTAAACTACTGCTAAATCTATTGAAATTGGTCCTGGAAATTAAATGATCATAGTGACAAGTATCGATCGTATTTGCCATGTAGAGCCTCCTCCCTTTTATGTTGATCCTCTTCAAGAAATCACTAGATAGATCTTAGTACATACTTTGTAGAATCTGATAACTAAGCAATATGACATCCTTGTGTGTAATTGAGACCATGGCATGGAGACCAACTTTGCAAAGCTTGATTCTTCAATAGCTCACGGCCTGGGTTTCATGACCTGAGAGAGATCATGATCCGGAGGTTGGCGACCTATTAAAGACTATCAATTTTCTTTGTGCCCCGAGACTATTTGCTGTTTTCTGCAAGACAACAAATGTAACTGAGATACAATCCAGATATTGAATCCTGTATATGCCTTGGGAGTTGGTAAGCAAACAATGACTAGAAACGATGAGTTGCCACTCTCAAGTTGTTATGTAGAACAATTCACTGCTTTTATACTAAGGTCTGAGACATTGAGTTCTCAACTTTTCACGTATATATCATTCTTTATTACTTGTAAAGGTGATGGCTGATTCTTATGCTTGTAATACTACAGGTACTCAGCTTCCGGTGGAGCTTCTCCACACTCTTGTAAAAATGGCTCCAACTGCAGCAGAGGAACTGAAACTCCGATTGTTTAGTGGTGAAATGTCTCAACTTGGCCCTGCAGAGAGGTTTTTGAAGGTATTGGTTGACATCCCACACGCTTTCAAGCGAGTGGAAACGCTACTATTTATGAACTCCGCTCAGGAAGAAGTATCCAGCATCAAAGAATCCTTAACAACTCTAGAGGTAAATGATTACTACTTAGCTCAGACTGGATGTTTCTTGCACTTACGTTTCTTTAATCTATACATGATATTCTGTCAAGCTAGAGTCAGCAGAGTGCAAGATATTACCATCATCATTTGTCAGTCATAAGGTAGGAAACTTAGGGCATACCTAGGTCTAATTCGTATGCAGTTCTGCACAGAGATAATATAGATTGATCATTGTCATTTTATAACCAAAATTAACCTCTTTTAATTTCAGGTCGCCTGTGGTAAACTCAGAGATAGCAGACTGTTCCTTAAACTCTTGGAAGCAGTCCTCAAGACTGGTAACCGCATGAATGATGGGACTTATAGAGGTGGTGCGCAGGCATTTAAGCTTGACACACTATTGAAATTGTCTGATGTCAGGGGAAAGGATGGTAAAACCACCCTTTTGCATTTCGTCGTTCAGGAGATCATCCGTTCTGAAGGAATTCGGGCTGCTCGATCTGCAAGCGAGAGCCAAAGCATGTCTAGTGTTAGATCGGAAGATCTCGTGGACGACTCAAACCATGATTCAGCAGAACATTATAGTGCTCTTGGGCTGCAGGTGGTTTCTGGAGTCAGCAACGAACTCGGAAGTCGTGAAAAAAGCTGCCGTTATTGATGCTGATGGTTTATCGGCTTCAGTAGCAAAGATGGAGGTCTCACTTGCAAAGACTAAACAGTTCCTCAACACCGAGATGGAGAGCATGGAGGAAGAAAGCAAATTCCGTGACTCACTCACCAGTTTTGTCGAGTGTATAGAAGGTGATGTTGCATGGATATTGGAGGAAGAAAAGAGGATAATGGCTTTGGTGGAAAGCACGGCAGCTTACTTCCATGGAAGCACGGGGAAATCAGAAGGTTTGCGTCTCTTTGTAATCGTACGTGATTTCTTGATAATGTTGGATAAGGCCTGCAAAGAAGTGAGAGACTCGGGGATGAAGACAGTTAAGACTTCCAGAACAGAGACACCAACTGCATCACCTTCACGAGAAAACCATCAGCCATCACCAGATATCCGGGCAGCGACTATTTCCAGCAATTTTAGACCGACAGATGTATGATTCTAGTTCAGATGACGAGAGCCCGTCTCCATAGTTTTATATTGGTTTGCTGGTCTTTATTCAATGAGAAGTTGGTGGAATTCTAAGTATAGTCATCTTTTACTTGTAAGATAAGCGAGTTGAACAGACGATGCAGACTTATGCATTCAAACTCACTGAAACTGATTCTAATATAGGCAGCTTTTCAGCTTTAATTATGTTTTATTAAATTAAAAACTTTGTTGTTTAGGGGTTTGTCCAGTAATTTCCGCTTGAGAGAGAAGAAATGCTAAACGGCCCTTTTTATCGAGGAATATTCACATGACATCACTGATTTAAACAAGAAAGAAGCTCGCATGAGCCATGCGGCTCATGCAAGACCAAATGCACATGGTACTGCAGATTATTTAGACCAATTATTCTGCAACTGATGAATGTACTCCAACATTATTGAGCTAATGCAAGAAGCACTTTTGTCACCTCACTTGTCCAGCCTCTCCTCTGTTATTCATAGATGGGAAAACTTCACATACAAAATCATTAATTGTTTGGGACAGAAAAATGGAACTTCAAAGCAAAGACAGAACTGCGTCAGGCTCATTACATAGCGCAAATCAACTGGGAATCAACAACAGTTTATATGGCAACAAACCGGACGTGAATACTAACGATCTCTCAGCTACCTAGTGTCTGTAGGCCCTTATTTAACAAAAAAGAGGTCTTTGACTCAGAAGAGATAATGACATCCATTGATGCACCTTCATCTTATTATTCACTACCAGATTCAGCAGCTAAATCAGGCCAATTAGCATATGCTGAGGCCAAACCTACTAATGAGTAAAAAAGACCTTACAGCAACCGCTAAAGCTTTCTCTTGCTGCAGAAAGGTAAACTTCTCCAACATCATGTTGCTCTGCATGTAGTGACTTCACTGCTGCTTGTGTCAAACCAAATTTTCACAAACTCATGAGAAAAATAGTGTTACACCCACATATACTCATGTTTATCTTCGAATTGCCTTTAGTGATCACGGGCTAGCACTGTATTACCCTGCTTAAAAGAATTGCCACTCAAGTTGTCTCCATGCCAGCTTCTTTTACTCAATCCACGATAACATTTCTGATTTAGGAACACTCTGTAAATCGTGTTACTATCCAGAGAGGAGGACAGCGAAAAAAACTTGAGCTCAGCCCATGGCTTCCAAGTCTATCACTCATGCAAAAGCATGCTGGATAAGCTCCACATGATCCATTCTAATGCATCTTCTACTATAGAGGAATTCTCCCCACTCACAAACTCTTTTATAATGCCATTTACTTCTATTGAACTCTTCCCTGTTTCCTTCTCCATACTTCTGTTCTTCATAAGTTTCCATACCCTCAATGATTCCTCCTGCAAACCCATATCAGCATAAATATTGGATAAAAGAATGTAAGTCCCACAATCATCAGCTTTTAGCTCCACAAGCTTCTTGACTGCAACTTCTGCAAGCATTACATCTCGATGAGTTCGACATGCTAAGAGCAAAGATCCCCATAGAGCGGCACAATTGGGTTTCATAGGCATGGATTTTATGACTTCTCGGGCACTATCTAATTGGCCGGATCGACTGAGGAGATCAACCAAACAGCTATAGTGCTCAAGCTTGGGTTCTATACCATAAGCTCCCTTCATCTGTTCAAAGATACAGAGACCTTCATAGACAAAACCTGCATGACTGCATGCCATAAGAACTGCAAGGAAAAGCATATCATCAATCCATACATTTCTTTCCCAAACCATCTGCCTGAATAATTCCAAAGCTTTTTTTCCATGGCCATTAGTACCATAGCCAAAAATCATCACACTATAGCAAATGGCATTTCTCTCAGACATGCTATAAAAAGCCCTGCTGGCTTCATTGACGCTCCCACATTTCATGTACATATCGAGAAGCGCAGCTTGAACGACTATGTCAACGTCGATTCTGTTCCTCTCCACATAGATATGCATCCATCTCCCTTGAACAAGCGCCCCCAGCTGGGCACATGCTGATAGTGCTGCAACCACTGCAACCTTGTCAACCTTCACATGTTCCAAAAGCATCTGCTTAAAAAGTTTCAATGCTTCCAGGGGATTTCCATGCGAAACATATCCATCTAGCAGAATGCTCCAAGAAATCACATTTTTCCCTGGCATCATATCAAAGAGTTCACGAGCAGCCATCACATCTCCCACCTTTACATATCCAGCAATCATAGAATTCCATGAAATAGTATCTCTGATGGGCATGTTATCAAAGAAAAGTCGAGCCCTCACAACATCACCGCTTCTCTGACAAAATCAAAGAAGGCCTGTAAGCACAAATTCTCTGAGAGATAAACGATCACTTATATGCATCCCCATTTCAGGAGGAGAAATTACTTCATGGAAGATGCAACTTTCTTCCAGTTTCATCACTTCAGTTTAATAGAAGTTGCAATTTCTATCTTATATACTCTGAAGCCAATTCCTTTCCATCTCCTTTGCACGTAAAAATTAATTAAGTTCCTAACAAACTCAGGAAAATAACTTCGAATATAACCAAACCAGCATTCCGAGGCATCTATTAACAGATAAACAAGATATGAAGTATCATTATTTACTCTTAACTGGGGGTAGAAAAGATGATAAAGAAACAGTCATAAGCAACTATAATATTCCATTGACATTAGATAGCCAAATGCCTTAAGTCACATTCAGGTGGAAAAAGCGGCGGAAAGGCAAAACCTCAGGTAAAACAAACTTCTCTGCAACCCCAGAGTAACTATTTAATTAAAGAAATCAGGTGGAACAACAGACCTTACCGTAAGCATCTATCATCATGGACCAAGAAATCACATCCTTTTCTGGCATTTCATCGAACACCTTCTGGGCCTCTTCTGTATTCCCGCACCCTACATAAGCACTCAATAATAAATTCCAAGACACCGAATCTTTTTCCTCGACCCCATCAAAAGCCATCCTCGCACAACCCATTTCTCCACATTTCCCGTACATACCAATCAGCCCATTCACTGCGAACACATGACAACATCTTCCTCTCTTCACTAACTCCCCATGAACCAGCCTTCCCTCCGCCAAGCCCATCATCATCCCGCATGCTTTTAACACAAAAGGGTACGTGTAATCATCCCCAACAAGGCCTTTTCTTCTCATACCCGCGTAAAAGCTCCAAGCTTTTTCTGGGTTTGAGCTGCCGACGTAGCCCCTGATCATGGTGTTGTACACGAAAACACTCCGCAGGCGAATTTGGTCGAACACAAGCCGCGCGTGGTCCATATGGGGCTTGTTCAACGACGTCAGGGAAGTGAGTAGCTTGCCCGACGTGAAGGAGTCGGAGATGAAGCTGGTCGTGATGAGTTGGGCATGGATTTGGAGGATCTGCGAAGTGCTTTTGGATCTTTGGAGAAGTGCGATCAGTGGGTTTCCAAGGTGGGACGGGGACGGAGAGTGGACCATGATAGGCGCAACGAGAGACCGACATCACCTCTGCTGAACTCGCATCGAAGACGAAGAGCTCAGATTGAATACTGAAGAAGCGGGAAGTAATGCCTTAATCCTACCGGTGCTGCGATAGTCACATGCGCAAACTTGCGAGCATTTGTCATCTCGATTTTTCCAAAAAAGATTGAAGTGTCTAATTTGCACTTGGCTACGTACTAACTTTGATCATTGCTTAACCATCAAATTTGTTTTCTTCTTATGGTAATCCATCCACTTACCTGTTCATATTGTGACAGAACTAACTTAGGAAAGGACCATAACATTGTCGGTACCTGCATGTTGGTGACGTGAAATCGATGTCCAGATATTAGGAGAGATTCACATTTAAAGTATGAGCCAAGGGAATGGATCGAAGTACCAGTGTCAAATTGCTTTCGGCCTCGATCTGAAGCCTATTAATGGACTTGGAACAAGAGGGGACAAGAGAGATTGACCTGTTTGAACTCATCAGTAGAGAGCAGGAACGGAACAGTCATGGCGCAACTTGGCTCGAATTTGAGAGAACAGTTAATGCAAGATGCATGTGACACGGACTGAATTCTCCCGCGCTTTAGTGACCTTGTGAGTGGAGCTTTGTGGCAACGAGGTAAAAAATTAGTGATGCAGGAGCGATGATATAACTGGTTTGTAAGAATGCCATTAGGGCGTTTGTGCTAGGAGTACTAGCATAGAACGGTGATAATTTTGAGGAGCTCTGAAGTCAGAGTTGGAATCCCACACACAAATAGGTCAAGAGTTGATGCCGCTTTTCTGATGAGACTATGGCAGGCCAAAATCATTATTGTATCGATGTAGACTATGTATCTTCCGAGGGATTGGATGCTCGAGCTAAACTAGTGGTACGATTCGATTTGAGAATGTTATTCGCCATACTGTTATGAGGAACAACAATAAAAGGAAGGTTGGCCTAGTGTTATCGGCTCACCGGGCGCCACACGGGCTATTCTGTAGTCAAGAATCAGTTAGCCTATGACACATGTCGGATATGGAACAACTATTGTATGGATGTCGTCGTACAATATAGCGATCGGCCGCCTAAGCATGCCACATAGAACGACTAATGCCGACTCAGCGAATTTCTAGAGCAAAATTAACCAGATCTATTATAGTGGAAAATCATCAAAATGGTTTAGGACTAAATTGATCAAATTGAAAAATTAATGATTGAGTTTGCATTTTAAAACTTCTTTGGACAAATTTCCCGTGAATTAAAGATGGATGGCTGCAATTCATTGGTACACACGCCTCTTAACTTGAGCATGTCACAAGTTTCTGCCTTGCTCCAAATCCATCATCGACCCGTAAAAAGATGAATTAGAGTGTCTCAATTTGACGTCACGATCTGTAAAAACAGTCTTGGACTGCATCCAGAAGTGGTCGCCGTCATCATCTCCTCCATTGTTGAAGCAATCATCGTGTACAAACTATGCGGATTCCATGGTACTTTTCGCAGCGGCCTTGATCATTTTTTTGCTTTCTGCCACATGTTTTCTCAATGTATTGAAACCATAGTAGAGGCGGCATCCATTGATTTCTATAAGGGGGCATAATTGGTGGATTGATAGTCGAGACTCTCTTCTTATGTCGAGCAATGGAGATCGAGTTCTGCAACATTCCCATCATGCTCAACCGACCTCCTCGGATTCAAAAGGAGACCATCATGTGGGATCATAAAAGAGACTATCTTTCATTCATTTTATCCAAAAGAAAGAAAAAGAGAAGTATGTATATTACACCCCACTAGTGAATGGAGGTCAATCTCAGACTTCTTTATTCAGAAAGACTGAGCGGTGAAGGAACCATCGTGAAAGCAATACGTTCAATAGTAAAGTTAGCATAAAAGTTCGATTGTGAAAGTATTGGCTTCGTTGTTAAGAAACGAATGTGCGTCGTAATTTAGACGAACAGTACGAGTTTCATTCTTGTAGACAGGTTCCCTTTAGACTTCGTATTCAGATTTCGAGAATAACAGAGTCCGTAATACATTCCGTTGAACAAATCATTCGTCGCTAAGAAAAAGGAAAACGAGTGCATCGTATGGTACGATAGAAGTCCGTGTCTTCATAAAGATTCTACCAGTACATAGATCAGTCATCTACCTCCATATGCATTGCTCAAAACATCAGGAAGTGCAACATTGGGGAACAGAACAACATTAGCCAAACCATCTGAAGACCAAGTTATCAGGACTCACGACCCACCTCTTCATTAGCCTTCAGTGGCGGTGGCGGAAACGTAGTAAGCGACGCAGAAGAGGCCGTGGACGAAGCAAAGGATGCCTCCGATGGAGAGGAAGTGGTGGTGCGTGAGGCCGCAGGAGGCTCGCGACTTGTGGTTCGACAGTGTCCCAATGACCAACATGGATAGCCCGACCGCCAGTATGATCCTGAGCCATTGATCCACGTTTAATCTGCAGCCGAAATCAATTGATAGTTGAATGAGAGACAGTATACCAGGTGAAGACGAGGCAGGCCATGGTGAGTTGGCGATTGGGGGAGGCCTTTTGGAGGTCATCCTGGGAGCAAATGCAGTTGTAGCAGCCGCCGAGCAGATTGGCGAGGACATGGGCTATGCTGAGGAACGCTGCCGCGCCTAAACCGAGCTTGAACGCCTCTGGGCTTGGCTCCTTGCACTCGAATATCCACAGCCTCAGGTGCTTCTCCTGACCACCACGAACACTCCCCGGTTATTGCATCTTGAAAAGACATGGTTAAAGATGCCATCTGTTTTTTTCTTCATTTTTTCTCTAGTTCAGGTTTACCTTGTTTTGCTCAACCTCAGCTTCCAGGCCAAGAATACCGGCTGCAATATCCAGGCCTATGATCAGGATGCACACGAAAATGCCCCCTGCTTTCACCATTTCTGAGAAGCTATGCTGCTTGCTGCTTGCTGCTGGTGTGTGTGGGTTTGTGTGTGTGTGTGTGTGGAAGGAAGAGAGGAAGAATTAGGTTGTGCTTTTCAAAGAGAGGCAAAGAGGGACAAAAGTCATCGAGACAATTGCATGGGGTCTAGTAAAGTAATCAGAATGTGTTGTGCCAAAGGAAAATGGAAAAAAGATGGGAGGAGAATGTGGTGAGCTGTTTGAAAAGGAGGGCAAAAGCTTCTTTTGTCCCCACAGTGCAAAGACTTTTTCACTTTGCTCGTCTTCTCTTCCTTTCTGCAAGATGCCTTTCATGGGGGAGCAAGGAAAGCAGAGAATCAACCGACTCACGGACAGGAGAGTGACCGGAGATGTGTCCATGGCGGTCTTCATTGAAATCATAGCATCACTACCTATCTATACACACGACAATATTCGAGGTAGTCTGTCATCAATAGTGACTGCAACTGTAGCAACTTTTTTTGTAATGGCTCAGTCATCATTGTGACCATCTAAGGGAGGAAAATCTTACTAATAGGGCAAGTTTTCACATGGGACAACAAGAGCGACTTGATCCTGCTTAATACTGAACTGTCCTCTTCTTTATTTTTGGTCGATGCGATTGAATCGTACCTTAGACTTGTTAGGATTAGACGCACAAACACAACGAAATAGAAAATAAAGGCCAAAAAAAGAAATTGAGACATAAAGTTTATTCCGGTTCACTCCTTAAACTAGAACTACATCCAATAGAGGATTCCACAATAATTAGCACATTCAATAAGACAAAGAGAATATATATAGGCAGCAGCTATTCACGGGCCCAAACCTAAACTATCAATAAAATACGGATCCAAACTTTAAAAATTTTCTATCAGTTCGGAGCGCTTATCCTCGTGACTTTGCGTGCTCCCCTATCAATGGAGAAAGATGAACCATACTCAACAAGACCAAATTCTTGTTAGGTTACATCCCGTCCCCCACTCTTTTCTTCGCGACTGACGACGGCTCTTCATCGGCCAAAGTATGCGAAGCCAAATCGATCACACCAATTCCACAAACCAAACGATACGGTGGGGCGGAACCGATTTGTCGATTCGCTTGATAAATTAGATAAACAGATGACGAACATTTTGGCAGAATAGCATTCGCCCTCCAAAGTGGGGAAAACATACAAGGACAATGGGAAAAAGCAAACCGCGTAACGAGGGGACAAATGTGGGCCCGCGATTCGAACCCGTAAGCGTCGGGTCAAGAATCGGTGGGATCCGTATCGCGGAGGGTCAAACCTGGGTCGGGTCACCATCATCCACCCCCTCGAGCTTTGTGAAAGTGCATGAGCAGGGCCAAAATTACGAAAATAGGCCTTTGGCCCTGGGGTAAATTGGATTTTACCATATTGCCTTCCCTTGTTATTTGCCGTGCATTCCTCTGTTTTAATCCACATTTTTTTTTTCCAGACGAAAATGAAATGAAGAAATTCGTTCATAGTGCATTCCGGCTCTCTCTCCCTTTTTTTCCTCGAACGGAAATTTGAAAATTAGATTAAGAAATTTGTATGTACATTCCCAGACGAGTTCGAGTTTAGTTGCCGTGATTAACATGGCTTCCGACACATGCACGGATTAATCACCCATCCACCAAAAGACAAAGAGAGATTGGAGTGGTAACCACGACGATGAAACAAAGTACTAAGTTAATGCGCTTCATGTGTTGGAAGAAAGAATTAGCGCTCGATAGATTTTGCCAAAATTGTCTAATTATAGGATATTTATTATGGCCATTTGTTAATTCGAAATTTAATGGCACGAGATGGAGAATGTTTATAATAAAATGACTAATCGACGCCATTTCTGGAGAAGATAAAAAAAAATATAAAAAATAAAAAGCCTTGTGAGCCCTCAAAAAAGTAGAAATACGCCGTCGTTTTCTTTATGCCGGGCTTAGTGGCATTTGGGCCGTCGTCAGATCTTCCGCACCTTCTACTCTTCGGTTCCGCCATGGTTAGAGAAGGGCTCCAGCCCATTTCAATGGCGGGTCTGCTAGAGGAGATCTTCATTTTGATGACCAACCCATTCTCGACAAGAACGAGGTGAAGATTTTATATCGGTGTCTTCTTTTTCAACTTCTGTTTCTTTTCGTCCTTTTGCACGCTGTACTGGATTCAAAACGGGCATGGGTGATGCAAATAAGAGGGAAGAACCAGGCATGTCGGACAAACCCGAATGTGCGCAGTCGATGCTCTGTGATCTGGGAGCGATGATGCATGATAATATGGAGATGTGCGTGGCGCTCGGAATCTGTCGCAAATGAGACTCCTCCGTTAATTTTAACGTCATTAAGCGCAGCAAAATGTCCAGAAGGATCGGACTCCATCATCATCGTCATCATATTCATCGTGTCACTTTCGCAGGTGAAGCATGATACCTCTCGATTGCAAAATGGCATGTTCATCTCTCTCTCTAAACTATACCAACTCCAAAGACAAACTTCCCAGTCCTTACAAGAAGTTAAATCTTAAAACTGACAAGAAGAAGAAGAAGAAGAAGAAGAAGAAGAGGCAGAGGAAGAAGCCATGCCCGATTCCTACTTTCTAAATGTTTTTTTGGGGGCCGGAGCCATATCAGAAGATGGTTCTATTAGCTTTTACCTGTGGATATAGACACGAGACTCAACACAAACCTGAATAGCCATTCCCCTTTCCCACCCGGAGACGTACTCCATGGCGCTCGCTCTCTTTCTTCAAACAGGGGATTGATATGGAGGAGCTTCAAGATTCCACCACATCTGCTGCTGCTGCATCTCCGTCCTCATCGCGGACGCCGCCTCCTCCTCCTGCTGCTCAGCAACAGCCATTGCTGGTTTGTCGCCACCGCCCCCACCCCGTACTCCTGATCGTACAACACGGCCTGAGCCGGGGGCGAGTTCACCATCCTCTCCAACAGATGCTGCATCGTCCACCTCCCAAGCATTCCGCCGCCGCCGCCGACGTCGTCGTCCGTCGGGCAGCGAGGGGGTAAACACGGGGTCGGCTGCGGCGACTCGCGGGGCATGAGCTGAAGAGCACTCTTCACCAGCTGCTGCAGGTACGCCACCTGCTTGCAGGCCTCCTCCAGCGTGGCGAGCGTGTCCATCTTTCTTTCTACCTGCGGCATCACCAGCTCGTGCAGCTGCCTCATGCAGTCGCCTATCTTCCTTCGCTTTTCTCTGGCCCGCTTCGTCCTTTCTGGGTCGGCTGGGGAGCGCTTGCGAGCCGGACCGGGCGCCGCCGCTGCTGCTGCCGCTGCCGGCGGCGGCTGCGGGGACTGCGGTTGGAGCGTTTCGAGGGAGCGGAGGAGGTCGGAGAGGCGGTGGAGTGGGAAGCAGAGGGTCGAGTCGTCGGCGAGCGAGAGGGAGTCAAACGGGGACGAAGCGGGAGCGAAGTCGGGGAAGCAATGAGGGGGTTCTTGCTTGGGCATCTTGAGAGGGGACGGCGAGTAGCGAAACGAGAGGAGCTGCTGCTGCTGCTGCTGCTCAGGACTCGGAGAGAAGGGAGAGACCGGGGACGGCAACGGCGACCAGAGAGGGGACGAAGGAGGAGGAGAAGAGGAGTAGGAGGAGGAGAAAGGGGAAGGGGATGATGAGGAGACGGGATTGTCGAGCAAGAGGGACCGGAGGCTGACGCCGGAGAACATGGCGTCGAAGTTGGACAGCTCCTCGGCGGCCGCCGGGGGGAACGACGGCGGCGGGAGGAGGAGGAGGCGGCGGCGGCGGCGGCGGCTCGAGGAGGAGGGCTCGCCGCCGAGGAAGGCCGAGAGAGGATCGCCACTCATGTCGGGACACGGGGGACTGCGAATGGAAAATAGCGAAGCGAGGCGAAGCGGGGTGCGCTTCCCCCGTTTATATTATACGAGAGAGGGAGGGAGGGAGGAGGGGGGGGCGCGGCGCAGGCGATGCTCGCTGTACCCGTGGGGACACGTGGCGGACGGTGATTAGGGAGGGGCTGGGGAGCGTACGGAAAAACAGAATCAGAATCAGAAAGAGCGGCTCCCAGGCTACATGGTCGAGGACGATTGGGGGATGCTCTCTCTCTCTCTCTCTCTCTCTGACATGCTTTGTCGTTTTGTTTTCTCGTTGCCGTTTGTACGTATTCTCCCCCACCCCTCTCTCACTCCCCGGGAAAATGCGATTTCGCCTTTTGCCCAAACGAAAAGAAAGAAGCTAATTTGGACTCTTTTCCTTTTAAATTTATCTTTTCACCCAGATGCAATTGGCGTCTACATAGGCCTACGAATTAAGGAAGGAGTGTCCTTCCGTACGCATACTCTCGGAAGACGCTCAAAAAAAGGAAAGAAAGCAAGAAAATGGCCAAAAAAAAAAAGAGGGGGAGATGGCGATTGGCGAGTGCGTGGGATGCGCGAGCCTGACGTGCGGTGTTCTGCGCTGGCTGGCAACCCGACGCCTTTGTCCCCCCGCCTCGCTGAATGTCGCTGTCTTCACCAGCGCCGCTACCAATTCCACGTACCAATACTACCCTTCAGGAAGACACATGCGGAAGACGCGGCCGCTCTTTTCCTCCCGACCTCGCGTACGCAGGCGAAAGGAAAAATGTCCCCATTCTCTTTTAATTTTCAAGGAGAAAACTCGCGTCCATCCACCAATTTCAAAAAACGAGAAGATTGGCTCAACAGCTCAATCGTGTGAACTTCTCGCCATTTATCTATGCAACTATATGTAAAGCCCAACCCCAGAGTGGGGCTTTAAAAAACGCAAAGGAGAAAGGCAAGCTTGTGTTTTGGCACGTACAAAAAGTTTCTAAACCCAAATTCGAAGCAAATGCACAAAACTGCACGGCCGATTTGAAAAAGAAAACAGAAGTAAGGCGAAACCACAGATCTGAAGGAACAGAAAATCGCAACGGGGAAGGGCAGATAAAAGGAATGACGATGCACTAGACTACTACTTTCCCTTTCGTTTCTATTTTTAGATTACAGATATACCCAAGATTAAAAACAAAAAATGCACCACCACTAATTGATGAATTACAAGATTACAGAGGAGGTTAAAAAAGAGGGGGGGCAGGGATGAGAAAAACAATAAGAAAGAGACTGTACACAATAATGATGCCAGGGGAAGCAGCACCACCCCCTCCTCCCGCTTTATCAGGGGGGAGGCCCAACCGAGCTGTGAAGTTATCTTGGGAGCTACCGGGAAACGCAAGCTGTTGCCGAGTTAGTCATTCGCGGTGCCGTCTTTCTCTTCCCCTGAACGCGGAAATTGAGGAGGTCACCGATCCCACATTGCCTGAAACACGGTGGGCCTGTTCTTCAGCCAATGCACCATCTCTCGGTCCATCGTACTGTTGTTCAATACCGCGTCGAGCATTGGGCTCCCAAACACTTTGGGAGAGCTGCTAAATGACCATATATATCCGGTCCTTCAGCCACGGTCTCTCGGGCTGTTTCTTCTGGAGAGACAAAGTGAGCTGTTAAAGGACACAGAAGACTGTTGCAACTTCTAATGGTATTCTCAAACTAAAATAATCGCCACACTCCTTTTAGATTAAAGGTCATGGGTTTCACTTCGTTTTCAAACCATTCAACAGCTACTGCTCCTCGCAGAAATATTCATAACTTCCGAACCAGATTACCTTATCCCAAAATACAACACAGCTTTGTCTATCTACCAAATTTAGTTTTCTAATCGCTTCCCAAATCATAGTTTTAAGGAGTTCAAAATCCTTGAGCATGTTAAAGTGAGTGATTTTCTCCCTGAACGAAACTAAATGATGATCCTAAGCAACAGTTCGACATGCTTTTTAAGAAAAGGTTTTCTCGTCCATGTTGCACCACACGAAACATCCTTACAGGGAAATTCCAAAATGAAAGAATATTCCAGAAAATAGAAAAAGGGAACTGGCCAGCCAACGAATCAAGAAAAACTAAAGGGGTTACGAACAGGTTGAATGAGAGGGTTGTCTACCGATATGAACACTTCGGGATCTTAAAATTTCATGTGCATGCAATACCTGCCTCAGCAGATTGTTCAGAATCACGTGAGGTGTTCGTGCCGTTTCTAATATAAATAAAAAGGAGAAAAACAGCAATAGACTTACCATTCGTCCCAGCATAAATCTCATGGTCTTTGGGCCGTAAACACGCTGCCGTGACAGCTTCTGGACCTTTGGCATAAAATGAACCAATATCAGGTAACGACAGGCATCCCCTACTTGCACTAAACAAGCTACCATCTGGCTTGGTGTTTGTCTGGATCTGCCAAAAAGTAAGTTGTCCTAAACAGTAATTCTCTCCATATGTCTTGTGATACTCGTGAGAACCTGGGCCCAACTTATCACTGAATTTTGGGCCCAAATCAAGCGGAGAAATGTAAACTGGTGGGGACGTCACAGATTTATATCCCTGCGTGAGAATGCAAGAAAGATTTTAGAAGCCAAACAATGAATATAACTTATGTCAATAAATCTGTGATTAAATGAACCCATTTATGGTTTTTTAGAAATTGGAGTTAGGCGTATGACGTAAATTCGGTGAACCACGTGCTATTCTAAACTAACTCCCTATCATGATACCTTCGGTTGTGCTTCGCAGTGATTCGATTGCTCCCGCTAATGTTGTATTGTTTAAAGTTTGATCTACATAGATTAACGATCTAGTGTGGTCCTTTCTCCCCTATATATTTACTTCGTTATTGTTCTCCCTAATATTTTTTTTATCAACAGCCCTACACTTAGAGTGATAAGAAAAATAGAAAGAAATCAAGAAAACTAAATGCAAGCTGGCCATAGAATTGGGTAAGAAAAAGCTAAAATGCATGTTCAAATCAAACTTGAGCAAGTAAAGCCTATCTTTTTCCTACAAGATAATCATTTGTATCGCTTAAAATACTTAGTTAATAAAAAATATTTCATTATCGATAATTATTTATGTCTAAATAATTTCTTAGACAATGAAAATATTTTTGTTGGTTTATTTTTGTAAGCTAGACAATCGATTATTTTGGAAAAATACAAATCATTTATTTTTCGTGAAACAAACGCAGCTTTTTTGTTTTTTTTTGGTCGAAAAAGTCGCTCTAACATTGATAGACAAGAGTTTTTAGACAAGAAGCCCAAAGCAGGGGTATCAAAGCACAATAAATCCCAAAGGGGTTGGGGAGAATGAGGTAACCAAGATAGAGATAAAGAATTTAAACGATGAGACTTAGTTTCGCAATCCGCAACTCTGTTTGCAGCCCTTCCACAATGGGCCAAGGAAATCTTGTCAAAATGGGCCATCCGGGTTCGAGCGTCCGCAATCAAAACACTCACTTCCCGCGGCACGTGAGAATCACTTAACATAGCTTCACTTAGAACTTAGCAATCCGTCTCCAAGTACAACTTGTTCTCTCTCCAAGCCCTAAAGTACGACAATGCCTCCAATAGAACCATCGTCTCCGTTTGCATTGCCGAGGAAGCAGTAATTTTTTTGACGAATCCATCCAGCAAAGCTCCAGATTCATCACGAAGGCCACCGGTGATTACTCCCTCCATGCTGCCATCGACGAAAGGTCCATCGAAATTGATCTTGAAGGACCAGCTCTTTGGTGGATGCCAATTCGAAGGTAAAGTCGCCTTATCACTGTCAAGTTTAGAACTTTTAGGGTTCCATATGCTTAATTTTTTACCATAGCTTGCGCTGAAGCAATTAGCGATTCTGGGTTTGGGGATTTGCGCCAAAACACAAAATCATTCCTTACTTTCCATATAAACTAGAGAAGAGTTGCGATTCTTTCAAAGGTAAGTGGGTTGCCTGACTGCATGAGAAAATTTTGAAGCCACTCTCCCATTCGGGGTGATGTTTTGACTTGAGACTTGTACATTTACTTCAGGGTTTGTCCAAATCTCATACATCCAAGGGCACAACAAGAGGAGGTGTTCCACAGTTTCTGCTTTTCAATTGCAAAAGGGGCAAGCTGGCTGAGGTAAAATCATTCACTTATATAGAGGTTTTTAGTGGTAGGAAGTGCATTTTGGCACACATTCCAGAGACAGATTTTGACTTTTGGGGGCGGGGGAGGGGCAGTGTGTAGGAGCCAAATATGGTACAATGGCTTGCAAGGTGGCTGATAAGAAGATAAGGCTTGGGATGTGTTCTATTTGTTTTCCTATTCACGGAACAAATTGTATGCATTTTTGACTAAATACTCTCCTGACTTGGAACCCGTCCACACCAATTTATCTTGTGTAAGATGAGTCCTCAAAGGCACAGCCAGAATCTCGCTCACTATTTGTTCTTCAAAAAGACTTCTGATCAATTGTTTGTTTTCCTCTTGTGTAAGATGAGTCCTCAAAGGCAAAGCTTATGATAGAGTGGAGTGGGATTTCTTGGAAGCTTGCATGCTAAAAATGGGATTTTGTAAATGGTGGGTGGATAAGGTTATGAAATGTGTGAATTCAGCCTCATTGAATGTAAAGTTGAATGGCGAGCCACTTCCGTTCTTCCATCCTTCAAGTGGTCTTCGACAAGGGGATCCCATCTCTACTTACTTGTTTATCTTGGTGGCCAATACCCTTTCGGCCCTCATGAGAAAAGTGGTGAATGACGGAACTATTGCTGGAATAAAGCTAGATAGGTACTGTCCGATCCTTTCTCATCTACTCTTTGCTAATAATTCAATATTTTTCTTAGATGGAAAAGTGATAGAATGTCATAATCTTACATTGATACTAAATCAATACTGCTATGCATCTGGGCAAGCGATAAACTTGAACAAGTTTGGCATTTTCTTTAGCTCAAGTTGCCCTCAGAACTTACGGAGGAATATGGCAAATGAGTTGCGTGTTCCTATCATTGAGAAGACTAGGAAATACTTAGGGATTCCTTCTGACTGGGGTGCTTCCAAGAAACAAATGTTTGCATGGATATTAGCAAGAGTAAATATAAAACTAGAGGGGTGGAGGGAAAATTTAATACTGAAGGTGGGTTAGGAAGCTCTATAAAAACTGTGGTACAAGCTCTTCCATAATATGACATGTCTATCTTTAAAGTTCCAATCTCAATATGTCACTCGATAGAAAAGAAGGTTGCTAATTTCTGGTGAAAAAACAATGAATCGAGGTCAAGTCTTCATTGGAAAAGATGGGAGGTGCTTAAAACCAGGAAAGATAAAGGGGGAATGGGTTTCAATGACTTGATATCCTTTAATAGAGCCATACTCGGCAAACAAGCATGACGATTAGCACAAAACCAAGAATCTTTATGGAGCCAGATTTTAAAAGGAATTTACTTTCCTAATAGATCATTTTGGCAAGTTGAAAAGGGGTCTCACCCCTCCTGGGGTTGGCAAAGTATCTTGATGGGAAGAGAATCGATATCGAAGTCTATTATGTGGTCAGTTGGAAACAGGAGAGAACATCAGAATTCATGAATATAGATGGCTCAAAAAAGGAACCATTGGAGGGCCAGCTAGCTTAAGCAATCCAACTAAAGTAGCTGATATGATTTGAGGAGGACAAGGGGATGAACAATTGATCAAAGTCTTTTGACGAACAAACGCACCTTTAAAGGCAGCTTACTTTACTTGGGATGGGTGACATAAGACTTCAGATAACGCATTCATCTTTCTTTTTTATCATAAAGTAAGGCATGGTCAACACATGTGTATAGTCATGCCACACGTGTTGACCATGCCTTCATTTTCCTTCATTTACATATATGAAATGTGTATGTTCACTAGAAATCTTAAAATTTGTCGTCAAAGTGCAATTGAGTCCTAAAACTTACAAAAAATGTAATTGGGTCCTAAAATTTATTAAATTGATTCAATCAAGTCCAAAAGTTAACGCCGTTAATTTGTCTAGTGTAATATGCTGACATGGCATTTTAAAATAAATTTTTCACTCCTACATGACATTTTTATACATTTTTTATTCAAATCTTATTTAAATTAAATTAAAAGGCTAAAAAAAAAAGACAAAATTGGAAAAAAGAAGAAGAGAGAAGCAGCTTTGCTGGTAGAGGTCGCAGGAGGGGCCAGCCACCCACTAGCCCTGGGCGAGGGCCGGCCACCATCGCTAGGCCAGGGTAAGGGCGCCCAGATTTGGGTGATGCCGGCCCTTGCCCAGGGTCGTCGACCATTACCCGCCTAGATCTAGGTTGAGGGCACCCAGATTTGGGTGATGCCTGGCCTTGGCCTGAGGTCGGTGAGCCTTGCCAACCTTGGGCAATGGTCGACGACCATCGCTAGGCTTGGGCAAGGGCCTGCGTTGCCCAGATCGAGGCACCCTTGCCTGGGGCCAGCTAGGCCTCGCCTAGGGCCGGCAACCTCAATCGACCCCTTCGGCGACCTCCGCCGACCCACCTCCGATGATGGACGGCGGCTGCAACTCCGAACTTAGTCCTAGTTTTTTTTTTTTAGTTTTGTTTTTTTTAGTAATTTTTAGACTTTTTTTTGTTTTTTAATTAAATTTATATTTGAATAAAATAATAATAGTAAATGCCACATAGGAGAGATAAATTCATTTTAAAATGCCACTTAGCATTTCAATTAGACAAATTGATGGTATTAATTAGGACTTGATTGAACCAATTTAACAAGTTTTAGGAAATATAATGAGATCATGGAAATGTAAATTATCCCTAAATAATGTAGAGATAATAACAATCGACAAGTAAACATGTAAAATGGGTGAGTCGAGTCAAAATTGGTTCGACCCAACTTGAACTATTTAACCTGTTTTGACCCATTTTAATGTAATACAAATTTAGTGGTTCATATCTAATTAAACACATACTCGATTTGACCCATATTACTAAAACACTTTCAAATTTAACTCAATATAGGAAAACTTATACGCAAAGTGAGGTGAGCGAGCGCAAAAGAGAACGAAGAGAGAGTAGAGAAGTGAGTTGTGTATAAATAAGTTATGAATCAATTTACCATCTATATTATTTTGGATTTTACCATAAACATAACTAACTCATTTAACAACTCAGTTCATTAAATATGAGTTGAGAAATAGGTTCATATGACTCATTTTGACAAATCTACTGACAAGTTATTGTTTGCATCAATTTGATGTTTGTATGGTTTGCACCAAGTGCTACATTGTCTTGAATTGGTGAACTCTACTTCATAGGTGGCATGGTAGCACTTGACAAGTTAGTTGTTGATCCTAGCGATGTGAGGATTCACCATGAGGGGTGAGAGCGATCGGAGAGAGCAAGAGAACATGCCAAGCGATAGCTCGAGGCAAAGTTATCTCTCGCAATTGAACTGTTGATTGTTTAGCCGCACCAGGGCGAAGCCTCATTCGCACCACGTGTAGATCGGTACTGACGACCACCATTCGGTAGCTTATACCCCTTCCCTTGGCGAAAGAACTTTTGTGAGTTGCAAATAGATTTCTTGATTAGGAAGGTTGTTCCGGCGCTTCATTTCGGATTCAATCGTTATTCTTCTAGTGCATTTTGCTTGCTCTTCGAGTTCGTGGTCTGTTTCGAATTTGCTACCAAAGTCATGTGTTTTGACTAAATTTAGAATCCAGACAGCAACATCTCTCTCTCAAAGTAAAATATGAATATTTTACCAAAGAAATAATTAGAAGCTATCCAATAATCAGAGGTAAATAATTATTCAATATTCACCGAACATTCCATGACAAGTGTACAAGTCTTGTTTACCAATCAATGATCAACCGTTACTGTCCCTGCTTAACTTTTCTTTCTGGAGAGAAGAGGAAAAAGCTGCTCATTTCCCCTCGCTCAAGTTTAGGACAATGGCTAGAAGAAGACAACAAAAGCGAGAACAGTGACTGGAAAATTCATACATAACAAGAAGACGAACATTCATGATTGAGAGATATTCATAACATTGGCCTCTTATCCTATGAGAGAGTCTCGACCACCCATTGCATTCCTCACTGGAGGTTTCCTTCATATCATGGAAAAGCCTATATGCGGGCCGCAAGCGACGCATGAGAAAAATGTGACGGAAGAAACAAGAGAGACTAGATTTTTCTTGCAAATAAGGGTCTTTATAAGATCATTCGCACGAAAACGTACAAGGCCCCAGATAGACACGAGGAATTGCCATTCAAAAGCACTGACAGGCCAGAGGCAACGAAGGAGAGAAGTTGAAAGCCAACATGACGAGCATTTTGTACTCTGCATCCCCTGCTGACATGGGGTTGAAATGTAGATTCTTCCGTGGAGAACTCTGTCAGGATTGGACGGTGGTCAATCATAGCGTACAGGGAGCCAGGCAAGTGGAGAGGCTTGGTTACAGGAAAGCTCCATCATCCAACTCTGGCAGGGTATTCAAGAATCTCAAAGCAGTGGCGTACGAGGTGTCCACAGAGTCAGAGGCAAGTGATGCCCTTTGCTCAACCCTGATTCAATTGAATTTTATGTCTCGTTCAAAAGTTGAAGCATCCTGTTTTTTTTTTTTTTGGGTCGAAAGTTGAAGCATCCTGTTAGGATCAGCAATTTAGCGTAGGCTTTCATGTTGCATTGTCGAGATGTGGAAATAACACTATATAGTTTATAGCTGTCTCTGTCTGTCCATAATCCCGGACCCAAATGACTCTAGCCACATTGTATCATTTGTACCTGTTTTTCCAATTTCCAGGAGGGGTAATTGCTCCATCCTTGTTTCCGAGAAGTTCATCTCCCATTCCATCATCTCTCTATACGCCTTCTTGTGATCATTATTTTCTCCATATATCCCATCTTTGAAAGCAAGACAGAGAGAGTTTAATCTAAAGAGAAGCTCTAAACCTAGCCACCATTACAGTGTGCAGGCTACAACATCTCCCGGTGGATATGATGAAAAGATGTTAGCAAACTATGTACCAATCTATGTAATGCTCCCCGTAAGAACCAATAAATCTTCTCTGACGAAAAATGCAAAATGCAACTAAAGATGACAAACTAATAAATCTACTACCAATGCTTATTTTCAGCTGGAGGTCATCACAGTTAATAACACTCTCGAGGATAGATATGGGATAGAGCAGCAGCTCAAGAAACTGAGTGCAGCAGGCATTGATGGAATAATGGCTGATGTCTGGTGGGGAATTGCGGAATCCAAAGGTTCTAAACAGTATGGCTGGACTGCATATAGGAGCCTCTTTCAGATTGTTCAAGGATACAATCTGAAGATACAAGCTATAATGTCGTTCCACCAATGTGGTGGGAATGTCGGAGATGCGGTAAACATCCCAATTCCTCAATGGATACTTGGCATCGGAGAAAAAGACACCGATATATTCTACACAAATAGAAATGGCAACAGGAACAGAGAATGTCTCACAATCAGTGTGGATAACCAACCTCTCGTTTATGGAAGAACTGCTGTGCAGGTGATCATGAGCTTCATTTATCATATTTGAGTCTTGCATAGCTACTGTTAGCCACTGAAATAGTTGAGTTGGCTGTAAGATACGCATAATGATATCATATATGCTAGAGAAAATTTCAAAATCCAACTCGAGTTTTTTCAGCCATATCACTATGAATTCCCATTTTTCAAAACCTGCAATATGCACCTCCAGACAAAATTTAAAACTTATATTGTGCCTTGAACTTTTTTTTGTCTAAAAGAAATCACAAAATTTTACTGTAGTCTTGAATCTACCTCCATTCAAAAATCGAATCTGATTTCTTCAAAATTATCAACATCAAGGCTAGCTCGAGGTTCATTATCAGAACCTACGTCTTCACTAACACTCTTGCTTTCGTATGGAACAACAACATCCTCCTGATGTAGATAATTTTGAAGAAATCGCTGGTGATTTTTGGACGCGGTGGCAGATTTGGGATTAGAATAAAAGTTAATAGATTATCTTTTTAGGCAAAAAAAAGTTTAGGGTAGGGATTGAACCTAAAGTTGGGCGGTTTTTAGGGAATTAGGTCATTGGGACATGGTGAACGACTGAGGAGGAGGAAAGAGGAATAGATTTTAGGGTTAACGTTTTCTTTTGGGAGAAGGGATAAAAGAGTGATGAGGCCAATATGGAAAGCAAATGGCAGTTTGGTAAATAAGTGGACAAGGATCATGAGTAGGAGATGCAAATTGAAAATAGTAGCAAAACACAAGATGCAAACTGTAGGTTTTCAAGAGTGAAATACAAATTGATGTACGGGTATTAAAGTGAGGACGGTAATTGATACTTTCACCATATGTTTATCCAGGCAATAATGAGTCTGTCCGAGAATGAACACAACAAACTCTAGATAGAAATACATAAGGTTTACCTCATACTAAGAACCATTAGAATGAAATAGAGGTTTGAAGCATACATTACTGAAAAGGGCAACATAAATTGAGCACTAGAAGAAATGTTTTTGACTGGAAAAGGCATCCCAAGAATTTACATAGCATGCCCACTCATGATCATGAAATTTTAACTCATGCTATCAAATATTTAGACTTGATTATTACAGACAAGTGATATCAGCCAGAATGCTGCAATTTGCATAGTGATCACTTTTTACACTAAATCAGATGTAAGAACATTAAATCCAAATTAGGCATTTCTTTTGGTTGTTGTATCCATTTATGTAATAAATTGTCTGATTCACATTTCAAATACGATGTCCTATTGTGTATTTAGATGTAAAGTGACTACATGAAGAGCTTCAGGGAAAACATGTCAGATTTCCTGGAATCAGGACTGATAATAGACATTGAAGTAGGTTTAGGACCTGCAGGGGAGCTGAGGTACCCCTCTTATCCAGAAAGTCAAGGCTGGGTTTTTCTTGGTATCAGGGAATTTCAGGTAACGGTCACCCTTAAACAATGTATGCATAACAGTATGACATTCTCTTGGATGTTAACCAGGGTAATAACAGAAACGACGGACTTCAATTTTAGTGCTACAACAAGTATCTCAAAGCAGATATCAAGAAGGCTGCAATAAATGTGGGTCATCCCGAATGGGAACTCCCAGATAATGCAGGAAGTTACAATGCCACACCTGAATCAACAGAATTCTTTGGTCCAAACGGGACATACCTCACCAAGAGAGGAAAGTTTTTCTTGACTTGGTACTCAAACAAATTAATAACCCATGGTGATCAGATAATGGATGAAGCCAACAAAATATTCCTAGGCTGCAGAGTCAAGCTAGCGGCCAAGGTGACTCTCCATATCACAAGCAACTAAAGCATTTATCTAGTTATGTGTTTTCAGAATCAGAACTTAACTATATCAACCAAATGCAATCACGAATCAGGTGTCTGGCATACATTTGTGGTATAAAGATGATAGTCAAGCTGCAGAGCTCACTTCAGGTTACTACAATCTTAATGATAGAGATGGCTACAGACCTATTGCGAGGATGCTGTCAAGGCATCATGCAATTTTTAATTTTACATGTCTTGAGATGCGAGACTCCAAACAGATTGCTGCTGCTAAAAGCGGGCCCGAGGAACTTGTACAGCAGGTACATCTTTCAATTCTTTAAATCAGTAGAATAAAAAGTAGTGAACAAAAATAATGATGATTGAAAATAATTAAGGGAAAACTTTATCTCCAGTTGAAATATCCAGATAGAACATCTGTGATCTCTACCAGAATTGAACTTTTACTATAAGAAAATCATGATAGCAAGTGCAAGATAATCAAATAAAATGACTCCACTTGAGGTTCATATTTTGCAGGTTGCAGAGAGAAAATTGAGGTAGCAGGAGAAAATGCACTTTCAAGATATGATCAAGCTGGCTACAATCGGATACTTCTAAATGCTAGTCCCAATGGGATCAGTAGGGATGGCCCGCTGAAGCTTGAAAATGTATGGAATAACATACCTTCGTTTATCAGACAAGTTACTCGAAGGAAACAACTTCAACATATTCAAGACATTTTGTGAAGAAAATGCATGCTGATCAGGTAAAGTAAACCCTCATGAAATCTTTGCATAAATCTTCAGTGAGACGTCCAAACACTTTCTTTGTTGGGTCCAGGACCACTGCGCAGACTCAAGAAAGTATGGCCAATGTCTAGATCCACTAGAGCGTTCAAATCCAGAGCTTTCAATTCAAGATTTGCTAGAAGCAACCGAACCAATGAAGCCATTCCCATGGGATAAAGAGACAGACATGAGCGTTGGTGGTGCACTTGCTGATTGCGTAGACAAATTCGTAGGAAAAATCACCTCTATTTGAAGAGAGAAGACCACAGAACGACAGAGTGAATAGCAGTACAATAATGCCCGCTGAGGCACAGAAATCTCCAAAGTTCACAGAACGTCCTTTCATGGCAAATCAGATCCCGTAGGAGTAAAGCTGCTGCTCTCCACTTTTTGTTTCTATACAAATAGAATGCGTCTAAACTTAGTTCTCACCAATAATCACCACAAGAACAATTTACTTCTCTAAATTGGCGAACCCTACGAATATCCCGCATACTGATCTCGTGACCTGATTTCTGAATTAAACTTTGTCACAGTTTGGCAATCCCCACAAGCACGAAGATTCTTGGTTATCCTAATTATGGTCCTACAATAGTGTTAGCACCAAATCCTCTCTTAACCATATATGAATGAACAGACATGCCAAAATGCAAGGCCGTGATCCGATCACAAGCTCCGAAAACAGCTGCAACAGTGACTTCATCAGGTTTTATACTTTCACAAAACATCCGACAGAAAAGCTTTATGATTTCCACAGCATCTCCAATCTTCACATAAGCAGATATCATGCAGTTCCATGACAACATATCAATAACCGTCGCCTCAAACAATCTTCTTGCATCCAATACAAAATAGGAAGCACAATACATGTCTATAAGAGCATTCACCACAAATCTGTCGCAAAGTTTTTCCCATTCCAGACGGCATGGGCATGAGCCTCTTTCCCCTGCTTCACTCCTCTGAGGTTGGACAAAGCCGTAAGCAGAGGGAGCAAAGTCATTCCATCTACAACAAGTCCATCCTTCTTCATTTCTTGGAAACCCAATAAAGCCTCTTCCGCTTTGCCATTTCTTGCATAACCAAAAATCATTGTATTCCAAGAAGCTAAGTTTCTTTCACGCATTCTGTCAAACATCGCCCTCGCAGCCTCAATATCCTCAAACCTCAGATACATTGCGAGCAAAGACTTGGCCACATAGATATCGGACTCCAACCCGCCGAGCACTATCTCGCCATGAGCTCTCTTCCCAATTTCAACAAACAACAGATCACCGCATGCCTTCAGGACAAAAGGGTAAAGCGAAATTATCCGCCTTTCGACCGAAACTCAGACATTTCACGGTACAAGACAAGGGACTTCAAAGCGAAGCCACCACAAGCGTAGCCCCTGATCATGGAATTCCACAAGAACGGATTTTTCCAGTTCAATGTGGTCAAACATTACTCGAAGTTTTCATGCAACGAACTTTGCATTCAAGGTCAGAGAGCCAAATACCCCCAAAAATTTTTTTTTAAAAATCAAAAAAAAAAGCAGAAGAAATTAATGTGGAGATGCGGGGTATCGATCCCCGTACCTCTCGCATGCTAAGCGAGCGCTCTACCATCTGAGCTACATCCCCTGGTTGCATTGCGCTGAGTTTATAAAATTAATAATCATACTAGCATCAGCTCCACCAACATCTCAACATAAAAATATCATGCAAGCGCTCGTGGAGTCACCAGAGGAGCCATCTTTACCGCCAGATACGAGTGAGTCACCGGAGCAACCACCAACTAGTGAAATTCTACCTATGAGGACACATGTTGCTCCAAGCCATACTCCTAAGAAAGACGATCGCAAATGGATGAAAAGCGCAATAGCTGCCGGGTGTACAGCAGCTGGGACACTTTTTATTGTCGCACTGATCTTATTATGCTGTTCCAAGGGCAGCAACAAGAAAGTTGATCCCAGAGCCGGACAAAAAGATGAAAGACCTCTTCTAAACTTGAGCTTGAGTGATTTCTCTGCAGGTATTCGTTTATCAGGCGTTTACTTTTATCATTGTCATGTTATCATTCTAAATTTCTGATGTCTGATCTGACAATGTGTGAACTTTATCAGGTTCTTCCCAAAAATCCTATAGCGTTGGAAATTCGAGGGGTAAACAATTGAGTTCTCATAGTGGAAAGACCCCATCCTGGCGAGTCATCTTTCCATAGTATCCTACCATCATGATTCGTCGCAGCCTGAAGTACCTTCCCTGGAAACAACTGGAGTAGTACCGCTTCCTCCATTGAAGCCACCGCCTGGAAAATCAGTTCCATCACCTCCAGGACCACCACCGCCACCTCTTCTCAATCCGCGGCCTCCACCACCTCCAAAGGGTGGTCGCCTTCCACCACTGCCTCCTAAAGGAGCTTCACCTCTTAGACCAAACCAGCAGGATGACCCTGATGCAGAATCTGACGCCCCCAAAACCAAGTTGAAGCCATTTTTTTTGGGATAAGGTCCTAGCAAATTCTGATCAGACAATGGTCTGGCATGAGATCAAATCTGGGTCCTTCCAGTAAGTCTAGGATCTATCTTAGATTGACTTAGTCGATTGAGTACTCAGTATGATTTGAAATTGACTTGGTCAATTAAGAACTCAGTTTTTGAATGGTCATTATCATGATATTTTTCACAGGTTCAATGAGGAGATGGTGGAGTCATTATTTGGATATATAGCACTGTGGATAAGAACAAAACTGACCGTAAAAAAGAACCATTATCACTGGAAACTCCTCAGTATATTCAAATTATTGATACAAAAAAAGCGCAGAACCTCTCAATTCTACTACGAGCACTTAATGTGACGACAGAGGAAGTCTGTGACGCCCTTCAAGAAGGTAACCTCTATATCTGGATGGACATTCATGTTTGCGTTGCATCTGTGCATTTTAGTCGGGCTTTTCTCAGGCACTGTATCAAATAACCTCATTTGATATGATAGCATAAAAGAATATTCTTTTCATACCATACTAACTAATGCAGAATTTCACGTCCCGTGCTTTTCTCATATCCTAAGCTACTGCTAAATCTATTGAAATTGGTACTGGAAATTAAATGATCATAGTGATAAGTATCGATCGTATTTGCCTCTACATGTAGAGCCTCCTCTCTTTTATGTTGATCCTCTTCAAGAAATCACTAGATAGATCTTAGTATATACTTTGTAGAATCTGATAACTAAGCAATATGACATCCTTGAGTGTAATTGAGACCATGACATGGAGACCAACTTTGCAAAGCTTGATGCTTCAATAGCTCACGGCCTGGGTTTCATGACCTGAGAGAGATCATGATCTGGAGGTTGGCGACCTATTAAAGACTATCAATTTTCTTTGTGCCGCAGGACTATTTGCTGTTGTCTGCAAGACAACAAATGTAACTGAGATACAATCCCGATATTGAATCCAGTATATGCCTTGGGAGTTGGTAAGCAAATAATGACTAGAAAGGATGAGTCGCCATTCTCAAGTTGTTATGTAGACCAATTCACTGCTTTTATACTGAGGCCAGAGACGTTGAGTTCTCGACTTTTCGCGGATATATCATTCTTTATTACTTGTAAAGGTGATGGCTGATTCTTATGCTTGTAATACTACAGGTACTCAACTTCCGGTGGAGCTTCTCCACACTCTTGTAAAAATGGCTCCAACTGCAGCAGAGGAACTGAAACTCCGATTGTTTAGTGGTGAAATGTCTCAACTTGGCCCTGCAAAGAAGTTTTTGGAGGTATCGGTTGACATCCCACACTCTTTCAAGTGAGTGGAAACACTACTATTTATGAACTCCGCTCAGGAAGAAGTATCCAGCATCAAAGAATCCTAGACAACTCTAGAGGTAAATGATTACTACTTAGTTCAGACTGGATGTTTCTTGCACTTACGTTTCTTTAATCTATACATGATATTCCGTCAAGCTCGAGTCAGCAGAGTGCGAGACATTCCCATCATCATTTGTCAGTCATAAGATAGGAAACTTAGGGCATACCTAGGTCTAATTCGTATACAGTTCTGCACAGAGATAATATAGATTGATCATTGTCATTTTATAACCAAAATTAACCTCTTTTAATTTCAGGTCGCCTGTGGTAAACTCAGATATAGCAGACTGTTCCTTAAACTCTTAGAAGCAGTCCTCAAGAGGGGTAACCGCATGAATGACAGGACGTATAGAGGTGGTGCACAGGCATTTGACCTTGACACACTGTTGAAATTGTCTGATGTCAGGGGAAAGGATGGTAAAACCACCCTTTTGCATTTCGTCGTTCAGGAGATCATCCGTTCTGAAGGAATTCGGGCTGCTCGATCTGCAAGCGAGAGCCAAAGCATGTCTAGTGTTAGATCGAAAGATCTCATGGACGACTCAAACCATGATTCAGTAGAACATTATAGTGCTCTTGGGCGGCAGGTGGTTTCTGGAGTCAGCAACGAACTCGAAGATGTGAAAAAAGCTGCCGTAATTGATGCTGATGGTTTATCGGCTTCAGTAGCAAAGCTGGAGGTCTCACTTGCAAAGACTAAACAGTTCCTCAACACCGAGATGGGGAGCATGGAGGAAGAAAGCAAATTTCGTGACTCACTCACCAGTTTTGTTGAGTGTATAGAAGTTAATGTTGCATGGATATTGGAGGAAGAAAAGAGGATAATGGCTTTGGTGGAAAGCACGGCAGCTTACTTCCATGGAAGCAAGGGGAAATCAGAAGGTTTACGTCTCTTTGTAATCGTACGTGATTTCTTGATAATGTTGGATAAGGCCTGCAAAGAAGTGAGAGACTCGGGGATGAAGACAGTTAAGACTTCCAGAACAGAGACACCAACTGCATCACCTTCACGGGAAAACCATCAGCCATCACCAGATATCCGGCAGCGACTATTTCCAGCAATTTTAGACCGACAGATGTATGATTCTTGTTCAGATGACGAGAGCCCGTCTCCATAGTTTTATATTGGTTTGCTGGTCTTTATTCAATGAGAAGTTGGTGGAATTCTAAGTATAGTCATCTTTTACTTGTAAGATAAGCGAGTTGAACAGACGATGCAGACTTATGCATTCAAACTCGCTGAAACTGATTCTAATATAGGCAGCTTTTCAGCTTTAATTATGTTTTATTAAATTAAAAACTTTGTTGTTTGGGGGTTTGTCCAGTAATTTCCGCTTGAGAAAGAAGAAATGCTAAACGGCCCTTTTTATCGAGGAATATTCACATGACATCACTGATTTAAACAAGAAAGAAGCTCGCATGAGCCATGCTGCTCATGCAAGACCAAGTACATATGGTACTGCAGATTATTTAGACCAATTATTCTGCAACTGATGAATGTACTCCAACATTATTGAGTTAATGCAAGAAGCACTTTCGTCACCTCACTTGTCCAGCCTCTCCTCTGTTATTCATAGATGAAGACCTTCACATACAAAATCATTAATTGTTTGGGACAGAAAAATGGAACTTCAAAGCAAAGACAGATCTGCGTCTCGTTACACGGTGTAAATCAACTGGGAATCGACGACAGTTTATATGGCAACAAGCGGCACGTGAATACTAACGATCTCCGAGCTACTTAGGGCGCACATGAAGTTCATTCTGGACCAGAAATTCTGCTCTAGAATGCATTCTGAAACAGAAATGCGTTTGTTAAAAAATTTCCGGAATGCATTATAAATCAATTTTTGCATTCTGGAATAAAAATGCGTTTGGTAAAACTTCACTCTTTTTTTTGGCTCTAGAATGAATTTTTGCTTCCAGAATGAATTTTGGCATAAAAAAGAAAAGCTACTTTTTGTAGCTTCTCTCTTCCAAAATGTATTCTTGCCCAAATTTCCTTCTTTACAAGAAATCAAAAATTTCAAAAAATCAAAAATTTTCAAAATTTCACAAAATGGCCTAGAATACGTGTGGCCACCAATTTTGAGTGAAATTTAAAAATTTTTAGGTGCCCAAAAAATAAAAAAATCAAAAATTTTAAATTTTTATAAAATGACTTAGAATACCTGTGGCTATCCATTTTTAGTGAAATTTAAATTTTTTGAGTTGCCCAAAAAAATCAAAATATCAAAAATTTATAAATTTCACAAATTGCTTAAAATACATGTGGTCACTCACTTTGAGTGAAATTTAAATTTTTTTAGGTGCCTAAAAGATTAAAAAATAAAAAAATTCTAAATTTTACATAATGGCTTAGAATACATGTAGCTACCCATTTTGAGAACTTTAAATTTTTTGAGGTGCCCAAAAAAATCAAAAATTAAAAAATTTTACATAATAGTTTAGAATACCTATGGCCACCTACTTTGAGTGAAATTTAAATTTTTTTAGATGCCCAAAAAAAAAAAAAAAATCAAAAATTTCAAAACCTCACATAAGGGCTTAGAATATATTTGACCACCCACTTTGAGTGAAATTTAAATTTTTTTAGGTACCCAAAAGAAAATTTCAAAATTTCACAAAATGGCTTGGAATACCCATGGCCACCTACTTTGAGTGAAATTTAAATTTTTTGAGGTGCCCGAAAAAAAAAATTCAAAACTTCATAGAATGGATTAGAATACCTGTGGCCACCCACTTTGAGTAAAATATAATTTTTTTGTAGTGCCCAAAAAAAATAAGAAATAAAAAATTTTAAAACTTCACAGAATGGCTTATAATACATGTAAGTATCTACTTTGAGTGAAATTTAAATTTTTGGGCACCCCCAAAAGCAAAAATTTCCTTCTATTTCATCAAATAAATTTCTCTTCCAGAAATCAATTTCTAGAATAGTTTTCATAAATCAATTTCTGGCAAGAATTTGATTTATAAAGTAGAATGGATTCCATGCGTGCTCCTAGTGTCTGTAGGCCCTTATTTAACAAAAAAAGAGGTCTCAGACTCAGATGAGATAATGACATCCATTGATGCACCTTCATCTTATTATTCACTACCAGATTCAGCAGCTAAATCAGGTCAATTAGCATATGCTGAGGCCAAACCTACTAATGAGTAAAAAAGACTACAGCAACCGCTAAAGCTTTCTCCTGCTGCAGAAAGGTAAGTTTCACCAACATCATGTTGCTCTGCATATAGTGACTTCACTGCTGCTTGTGTCGAACCTCGTTGCACAAACTCCTGCTTGTGGCATGTTCATCTCCCTCTCTCTCTCTCTCTCTCTCTCTCTCTCTCTCTCTCTAAACTATACCAACTCCAAAGACAAACTTCCTAGTCCTTACAAAAAGTTAAATCTTAAAACTAACAAGAAGAAGAAGAAGAAGAAGAAGAAGCCATGCCCGATTCCTACTTTCTAAATGCTTTTTTTGGGGGCCGGAGCCATATCAGAAGATGGTTCCATTAGCTTTGCCTGTGGATATAGACGCGAGACTCAACACAAAGCTGAATAGCCATTCCCCTTTCCCACCCAGAGACGTACTCCATGGCGCTCGCTCTCTTCCTTCAAACAGGGGATTGACATGGAGGAGCTTCAAGATTCCACCACATCTGCTGCTGCCTCATCTCCATCCTCATCGCAGACGCAGCCTCCTCCTCCTGCTTCAGCAACAGCCATTGCTGGTTTGTCGCCGCCGCCCCCACGCCGTACTCCTGATCACACAACACGGCCTGAGATGGGGGCGAGTTCACCATCCTCTCCAACAGATGCTGCATCGTCCACCTCCCAAGCATTCCGCTGCCACCGCCACCGACGTCGTCGTTCGTCGGGCAGCGAGGGTGTAAACACGGGGTCGTCTGCGGCGACTCGTGGGGCACGAGCTGAAGAGCGCTCTTCATCAGCTGTTGCAGGTACGCCACCTGCTTGCAGGCCTCCTCCAGCGTGGCGAGCGTGTCCATCTTTCTTTCTTCCTGCGGCATCACCAGCTCGTGCAGCTGCCTCATGCAGTCGCCTATCTTCCTTCGCTTTTCTCTGGCCCGCTTCGTCCTTTCTGGGTCGGCTGGGGAGCGCTTGCGAGCCGGACCGGGCGCTGCTGCTGCTGCTGCCGCTGCCAGCAGCGGCTGCGGGGCTGCGGTTGGAGCGTTTCGAGGGAGCGGAGGAGGTCGGAGAGGCGGTGGAGTGGGAAGCAGAGGGTCGAGTCGTCGGCGAGCGAGAGGGAGTCAAACGGGGACGAAGCGGGAGCGAAGTCGGGGAGGCAGTGAGGGGGTTCTTGCTTGGGCATCTTGAGAGGGGACGGCGAGTAGCGAAACGAGAGGTGGTGGTGGTGGTGCTGCTGCTGCTGCTCGGGACTCGGAGAGATGGGAGAGACCGGGGACGGTAACGGCGACCAGAGAGCGGACGAAGGAGAAGGAGAAGAGGAGGAGGAGGAGGAGGAGGAGAAAGGGGAAGGGGATGCTGAGGAGACGGGGTTGTCGAGCAGGAGGGACCGGAGGCTGACGCTGGAGAACATGGCGTCGAAGTTGGACAGCTCCTCGGCAGCCGCCGGGGGGAACGACGACGGTGGGAGGAGGAGGAGGTGGCGGCGGCGGCTCGAGGAGGAGGGCTCGCCGCCGAGGAAGGCCGAGAGAGGATCGCCCTTCATGTCGGGAGACGGGGGACTGCGAATGGAAAATAGCGAAGCGAAGCGAGGGTGCGCTTCCCCCGTTTATATCATACGAGGGAGGTCGGGAGGGGGTGGCGCGGCGCGGCGCGGCGCAGGCGATGCTCGCTCTACCCATTGGGACACGTGGCGGAGGGTGATTAGGGGGGCTGGGGAGCGTACGGAAAAACAGAATCAGAATCAGAAAGAGAAAAGGCGGCTCCCAGGCTACATGGCCGAGGACGATTGGGGGATGCTCTCTCTCTCTCTCTGACATGCTTTGTCGTTTTGTTTTCTCGTTGCCGTTTGTACGTATAATTACCCACCCCTCTCTCACTCCCCGGAAAAATGCGATTTCGCCTACTGCCCCAAAAAAAAAAACTAATTTGGACTCTTTTCTTTTTAATTTAGCTTTTTACCCAAATGCAATTGGCGACTACTAGGCCTACGAATTAAGGAAGGAGTGTCCTTCCGTATGCATACTCTCAGAAGACGCTAAAAAAAGAAAGAAAGCAAGAAAATGGCCAAAAAAAGAGGGGGAGATGTGGATTGGCGAGTGCGTGGGATGCACGAGCCTGACGTACGGTGTTCTGCGTTGGCTGGCAACCCGACGCCTTTGTCCTTGCCATTGGTGAATGTCGCCGTCTTTGCCAGCGCCGCTACCAATCCCACGTACCAATACCACCCTTTAGGAAGACACATGCGGAAGACGCGGCCCTCTTTTCCTCCCAAACTCTCGTACGCAGGAGAAGGAAAATGTCCATTTTCTTTTAATTTGCAAGGAGAAAACTCGCGTCCATTCGCCAATTTCAAAAAACGAGAAGATTGGCTCAACAGCTCAATTGTGTGAACTTCTCGCCATTTATCTATGCAACTATATGTAAAGCCCAACCCCAGAGTGAGCTTTAAAAAAGCAAAGGAGAAAGACAAGCTTATGTCATGGCACGCACAAAAAGTTTCCAAAGCCAAATTCAAAGCAAATGCACAAAACTGCACGGCCGATTTGACAAAGATTAAAAAAAAAAAACAGAAGTAAGGCAAAACCACAGATCTGAAGGAACAGAAAATCGCAACGGGTAAGGGCAGATAAAAAGAATGACGATGCACTAGACTACTTCTTTCCCTTTCGTTTCTATTTTTAGATTACAGATATACCCAAGATTAAAAACAAAAAATGCACTACCACTAATTGATGAATTACAAGATTACAGAGCAGGTAAAAAAAGAGGGGGGCAGGGGAGAGAAAAACAATAAGAAAGAGACTGTACACAATAATGATGCCAGGGGAAGCAGCACCACCCCCTCCTCCCGCATTATCAGACGGAGGCCCAACCGAGCTGTGAAGTTATCTTGGGAGCTACCGGGAAACACGAGTTGTTGTCAGGTTAGTTATTTGCGGTGCCATCTTTCTCTTCCCCTGAATGCAGAAATTGAGGAGGTCACCGATCCCACATTGCCTGAAACACCGTGGGCCTGTTCTTCAGCCAATGCACCATCTCTCGGTCCATCGTACTGTTGTTCAATACCGCATCAAGCATTGGGCTCCCAAACACTTTGGGAGAGCTGCTAAATGACCATATCCGGTCCTTCGGCCACGGTCTCTGGGGCTGTTTCTCCTGGAGAGACAAAGTGAGCTGTTAAAGGACACAGAAGACTGTTGCAACTTCTAATGGTATTCTCAAACTTAAATAATCGCCAGACGCCTTTCAGATTAAAGGTCATGGGTTTCACTTCGTTTTCAACCCATTCAACAGCTACTGCTCCTCGCAGAAATATTCATAACTTCCAAACCAGATTACCTTATCCCAAAATACAACACAGCTTTGTCTATATAACAAATTTAGTTTTCTGATCACGCCCCAAATAATAGTGTTAAGGAGTTCAAAATCCTTGAGCATGTTAAAGTGAGTGATTTTCTCCCTGAACCAAACAAAACGATGATCCTAAGCAACGGTTCAACATGCTTTTTAAGAAAAGGTTTTCTCGTCCATGTTGCACCACATGAGACATCCTTACAGGGCAATTATAAAATGAAAGAATATTCCAGAAAATAGAAAAGGGAACTGGCCAGCCAACAAATTAAGAAAAACCAAAGGGGGTGAGAACAGGTTGAATGAGAGGGTTATCTACTGATATGAACACTTTGGGATCTTAAAATTTCATGTGCATGCAATACCTGCCTCAGTAGAATATTTAAAATCACATGAGGTGTTCGTGCTGTTTCTAATATAAATAAAAAGGAGAAAAACAGCAATAGACTTACCATTCGTCCCAGCATAAATCTCATGGTCTTTGGGCCGTAAACACGCTGCCGTGACGGCTTCTGGACCTTGGCATAAAATGAACCAATATCAGGTAATGACAGGCATCCCCTACTTGCTCTAAACAGGCTACCATCTGGCTCGGTGTTTGTCTGGATCTGCCAAAAAATAAGTTGTCCTAAACAGTAATTCTCTCCATATGTCTTGCGATACTCGTGAGAACCTGGGCCCAACTTATCACTGAATTTTGGGCCCAAATCAAGCGGAGAAATGTAAACTGGTGGGGACGTCACAGATTTATATCCCTGCATGAGAATGCAAGAAAGATTTTAGAAGCCAAACAATGAATATAACTTATGTCAATAAAAGTAACCCTCTAATTGAACACCCTTTCGAGGTCTGCCAAGAACAAAACTACCAACTTTAGCTCTTTTGGTAGTGCACTCAATAAAATACATACCGACACATCACATAAATATTTCACCCAATCATTTGCAGAATTTGGAGAGTAGTGATAAAAGTTTGTAATATAGATCATACTAGCCATTTTAAACCATTAAAGCAGAACTTCGAATTGATTGATAGCTATCTCCTTTTAGTGAGGGGGCTTCAGAACAATTCCCTGATAACACTTCCAAACAATTAGATAGCTTCAGCATCTTACTGTAATAAATCTTACCTGTATTTTAAAGAAGCACTTTGTGTAAGCGTAGACATGGATCAAGTCAGCAGCAGCGTCATGCCGGCATTTGTAAGTACATGGAAGATCGCGGATCTCATCCCTCAACCTTGCATATTAAAGACAAACCATATGACCAAAAACATCCACAACATCATTGACAGAAAGCAGAACATATTATAGCATTTCAAACATAAATGCTTTTGTTGCTCACCACAATAAGGATTGTTTTAGCTCTTTCTGGATGTCATCTGAACCAGAAGGATCACGATCACGAATCTTTGACTTGAGATCATTTAGCACATTATCATCCACGTGAGGAGCCATGCACTGAAGAAGTTCCTCCACCAGTGATCCTTCTCCTTTCCAGAGGAAGGAAACTACTTCTTTAGGACTGAGCCTTACCAGTGGAGGTGGAGCCTTGTTTGGGTCTCCAAAAATACATCTCATTACGTACCGCACCTGCATCATTCAGAGGAATATCAACAACTGAAAAGACATATAAGCTTAAGCAGAGTCGCAGAGATCATCGCAGAGGAGCCAGAAAAAAGATAAACTTAAAAGCAAACTGAAAAGATTAAAGTGACCTTGTCTAGAGTAACAGCCAAATTTTGAAGCCTCTGATTATAGACACCCTCAGCCTGCGACATGGGTCAATACAAATAAAATTGATAAGCATGCTAAGAAAAGATTCTGCTACTACTGAAGATGAGATTGTGGCATCAGCTCCCACCCACCCAAGAGGTGGGGAGGGTGTTGATGGGGAAAACTGGACAAGACAGCAAGAGGAACGGTCAGCCCCAGCCACAGGGAACCTAAAATTGAATAAATTGATTCACCTGAACTTCGGCATCACTCTTCTCTACTTCAAGGCAAATATCCAGAAAATATTTCCTCTTCTCCTCCAAATTATGCTTAAGAAACTCCTCAGGAAGTTTTGTTCTTTCAAAATTTATAAACCTCACCTGCCCCAAAAGCCATATGTTCAAGAGAAATAAGCCACAGAGAATATAACCAAAGAAGTCGACAATGATGAGAGAGTAATAGATGCAAACCAAGCGAGCAGAATAAGCAATTAGCCAAGCTGGCAGCCCGCCTAGCAAGCAACTGCCCAAACCCGCCCTTCCCAAGTCGTAGTAATCTTCTTCAGACACCGAGTTCTCCTCACAAGACTCTATCATTAACTGATGTCTATCCAAAATCCCATGCCATTCCTCCAATACCTGATAAACAGTTCCTCAAGTTAACAGATAATAAATTTGTTCGGCCGAAAATATCTGATATTAAACCAAACAGTGAGAGTGAATATACTAACGAAAGTCCACACACACACACACAATAATGAAAGTGAGCCCTTGTCCAAAACAAATTACTGATCCAAGAAACCCAGAAAGTATGCAAATCCTCTTCATTTATTTTCTTTCTTTTAGCCTCTGAAGTTCAGTCCACATATATCAACGATTAAGCCGAGGTGGCATAGGGCAGAAAAACAAAATATGGCCATGCATTTCTACCTTTTGAAAAGCTCCCTCTCCAGTCAAATTGAGATAGCTCCCTCGACAGACTTGGCTACCACACAAACAAACAGAGGCCTCGTACTCCTCTTTACTCTGCAAGAATTAAAAGGCCATGATCATTGAACAACAAAGACGCCATATGACAATAAAGTGAGTCAACAGAAACAATACACATGCCTCTGTGACCGAATTGTAGTCAAATGTAATCTCCTCGCCATATTGGATTTTGCGTACAGAATATATTCCAATTTGATACTGTCCATCGACTGCAGTGACCCTGTATTAAACATAGTGAAAGTAATACATATATCAATCACCAAGATATCTTGCCAAAGCAAATTAGAACCATCTATCATAGCGATAATAGCATTATAATATCACTGGCCAACTATATCTGCATGTCAAACATATAGCAGAAGAAAAGAAGAGAATAGGTCGTGGCATCATTGAGAATTCAGCAAAGAACAAGTTTAATGATTGCATAGGAAAAACACCAACAGTTTTATTTGCAACAACAAGTTGCCAAAAGTCACCTAGATTAAGACTCTAATACTTTTAAGGAAAGAATGGGCTTCCCTGATCAGCCCAATACCCATTAAGGACATAACTTTTTGGATAGTTACACTTTTAAAGGTAGCTTAATGCCTGAATTCATAACTTCGAGAAATTACACTAATTTTATGGAGCCGTCACTTACTTTGCTTCACAATTAGGACGACAAGAGTGACAGATTCGGCTTGCATAGTTTGCCTTATGCATGGCATCAACAACAACTAAATCATAACCATCAGCGTCACCCTGGCAAAGGCATAAATTAACAAGCAACAAATCGTCAAAATAAGGAAAGATTTTGATTTGAATGAAAAGGTCTTAACAGAAGATTAATAAGTAAATAATATTTTGATACCTTTGGCCTCTCAAGATAAATATTATAGAACTCTGGAGCAGGATCCTTATTGTTCTTTTGCAATGATCGAATACCATCTTGCTTCTCAAACCATTTCCAGGTAGGATAAACCTGCAACAGCATATTCAGGGGGGCATAGAGCTGTCTTCAGCATATTTTAATCTCTTAATATAGGGAAAAAAAAGGTGAGAGGCTCATTTATATTAAAATGGATTACAAGAACTGCACCAACACAAGTTAACCAGAAGATGAAGAATAGCTTGCAGCAAAGTGAAAACATATGAAAACAAAGACAGCCATAAAAGATTCATAGTGCGCCTCAAAGTCAGAACTCATCTTCAAAGAGCCGCTGAATTAATAATCAAAAACAGAATGTGCAAACATATACAAAAAAAAAAAATGCTTTCCCCAGATTGTACACGAACATTAGAAGACTGACAATCGATAATGGTCAAACAAAGCAAAAATGGAGAGAGATTAAAATATATATTTATATAGATAAATAGATAGATAAGTGCATAGAGTAGAGCTTCCTGCTTGTGCCACATCAGCACAGTACCCCCACAAAATTATTCTCATTAACTACAAATGAACCAGAAAATGCTTAATTACCCCACTAATGGTAGGATGAACATAATTCAACATTAATTTGCATAATTTGATAATTAGATTTACTTTGATGCTTGATAGTTTTATCAAGTAGATTGGTTTGCTGGATATTTCACTCTCAATTATTCATCTTCTAATATGATTGAGAAATCTAAACTCCTCCAAGGAAATGCCATAAGAATGAATTCTTTCTTCCTTCTAGCTATGTAGAAATATAAAATCTCAAAATAAAGTTTTAAATAACAATATTCTCAAAACTGTGTATTGCACGGGACTTCTACTTGTTCCATGGCTAAAATGCCATACCCAACAAACCTAATAATATTGAGTAATGACAAACTTCATTTATACCTCTCCCAAGAACTCCACCACAAAATCATCTTCACCAAATCCTTCTTCTTTGTTGCAGACAACGCCAAGCCCCTAGTCAGTTCATATCACAGGATTAAACTCGCCGCAAAAATATTTAACAAATTGGTATCAAGCTCATGAAAAAGCGTGCAAACATATACCTTTCTGTAAGCAACGTATTTGTCTTCTGGACGGCTATCAATGGCCCTCAAGATAGACCTACAAATTCTCACAGTCCGCATATCGTGATCATCCTCAGCTGTCCTTTCAATTTCTTCAATAACAGGCTGTAAAGGATAAATCATTGGAGTGTTTCCGGTGCCTGTAAAGTGCCTGATTTGTTTGTTCAGACTACGAAGAAGTACATCTTCAATGAATAAATGTTTTTCTAAGAGAGTCCAATCCAATTCCTCTGGCATTGAATCAAGTAAAAGATTATGCGTATAGGGGTCAATTCCATAAACTTCTTGCTCTATCACTTCATCCCCTAGCTGCTTTCTGGGTTTGTAGTCTTTGACTTCTGGAAGTTCCATATCCACCTCCTCAGCTCCATTCTTCTGAGCAGTGAGCTTTTCAGCATAGTCCTCTGGTAAAGATACCTGCATCTTACGCCTCACATCATCCTCATCAGCTACTACGACATACTGGTCAATAACTTCATATTTTCTCGTAACAGGAGGCACAAGGCTTGCTTTTGTCATGCGGGCACCCCACTCACGGTCGTCATCAATACTCTCATCCGCCATGAAATTGCCATCTTCTCTTGAGCTTGAGAGCACAGATCGATCTTGCCGCAATCCCAAGTCACTTTCTGTGTCAGAAACAGTAGTCTCACTTTCAGACTTGCTACTTTGAGAAGATCCGCCAAAGTCATCAGATGTGTCACTATCTGAATCCATTGATTTTTTATTCAATATGGATAAACGCCTTCTAATTTCCAGATCAGAAGCATACTCCCCATCATTTAAAGCACCATTCACAAAGGAGGAACCATTGCTCCTACTTGCATATTTTCTCTCACTATCAGCTCTGCTTACTTTCCGTCTATACTTTGATGAAGCAGAGAACCCTTCTGATGAGTCATCTCTCTCTCCCAAATGAGTGGCGAGTTGGATAAATAATGATATGACATGGTTCATATCCCCTGTCTCACCACGAGTCTTTGCTCTGCATCAAAAAGTTACCATAAGACTTAAAATGGAAGATAGACTAGCTATTGATATGGTTGATTGACATACAAACCAAAACCAGAAACAACGAAAAGCAAGGGGTATTAGAGATGATAAAAGTCTGTCTAAGGATTAATTTTCAACATAAATGAATGAAATGTATTCTTCCTTTACATATAAAGAGATCGATGGGACATAGACACCAAGACACACAAAACATATCAGTACAGATTAGTGCCACTTCAGAAAAAAAATGCAATCAGTGGTTGCTCATTCAAATGAACCATTACATAATATCAGGCAAAGGGTCACAGCTTAATTAGAACAATGAGTTAAGGCTGCGTTTGGTCGTCTGGATTTCTAATCAGGATAGGACTTCGATTTCATATTCTATCTACAGTTTGGTGAATCGCAGTAATAAAGCCAAATATTTTCACATCTTACCATGTCCATTATTTTCTATGAACATCATATCAGTGTATATGAACCTAAAAATTACACAAATGGAGATGATAAAAATCTGTCACAACACTCTTACCTACTTCATTTTTTATTTGCTTATTTTTTTTATTATGTTTCCCTCTTTTTTTTTTCTTTTTTCCCCTTCCATCATTCTCTAATGAAATTTTATTAAATAGTAAACTATACTAATATACCTAAAATATGTAATAAATATAAATGCTAAATGCATTTATTTATACATATGAAATTACAAGATAGAAAGAAATTTGATATATAAATAAAAAAAGAATCAATATAAACGAAATTATTGTTATTTTTTTGTTATTTAGAATTTTTGTATTAAAATTCAAATATTATTTTTATTCAAACATTGTTTTAATTTTATTAATTTAACAAGTTTGTTATTCAAGAAAAGTAACTTTTATAGCATGCATATTAAAAATCCGATCCACATTTATCCCACTTCCCCCATGGGATAATTTTATCCGGGTTATATCTCTCATATATCCGACTTTATCCTGTTTTGAGTAGGTACCAAACACGGAATAAGATATCCTGAATTTTATCACGACTACCAAATGTAGCCTTAGGTTTCTACCATATAATACAAACAATCTGTAGTTTGGACATTAAATTGCAGACCATTATAAGGTGGTTCTAACTATGGCACTGCCAGTGAATAGAAGACAAATATTAGGAACATGTAACAAAAAGTGAACAATGGAGCTTACTTTATGGCATCCCGACATATTCGACGAATATCCTCCTTGATAGAACTAATCCCATTGCGGATATAATAACCATTCTTCATTTTCTCTTCAATTTTAGCAACCTGAACCCGGAGAAGAAAAGTAAGAAGCAATAGATTAGAGCTGTAATGACCTACATGTCAAACATTTGAAAACAAAAAATTCCAGTAAAACCTTGGGCATAAAGAAATCAAAAGTGTTTTGCTTCATGATGTCCTTCAGACTAGAAGCAAGAAACTCCTCTATCCTCTTGTACCCCTTTTCAGATTTCTTAACAGCCCATCGCCTCACACGTGCATCCCTTGATAGAATGGAGGAGGATTTTCTCACATCGAATAATTTGGAACGCATAGAACCCTCGGCGGAAAGAATGACCAGCTGAATCTCTCCTATCCACACTATCAAAATAATCTTTCAAATCACTAAAATCATCGACGTCACCACCTGTACCCTTTGCTCCAGAGTATGCCGAGTTTCTGTCTGTTAACTGGTTTAGACTCCTCATTTTGAAGTGCGTATCCCCAAATTTCTTTCGGCTCTTCACCCAATTTATGTTGGAATATGTTAGGGTCAAGTCCTCAAGCTGACTGCAACCTCTGATATCTATGTCAGATAAACAAGGACACAAACGCAAAATATCTTCAAGCATGCCTGGGGTTATATTGGTGCATCCAGTCAATATCAGTGACTTTATCTTTTCTCTGTCATAAACATTCTGCAGGCAATAAGAAAATTAACTACCCAATCAGGAGATACTGGTACATTCCAAAAGGGAACCTAGAATTACCTACCATGACTGTCCAGATTATTGAGTCGGTACAGCTATGACCCAGTGATGACAAATTAACCTGTTGGGAGATATCCCTGTAAAACCTTACTGCAGCCCTCCACTGCTTACAAGTAGAAGAAGCAATGGCAAGGGATGTCATGTCCGACCTCAGAAAATGGAAAACTCGAGCAAGCACATGACCATCCAATAAACCCCAAGAACCCAACCCATTTTCTAAAGAAACAATTTCTTCCCGATTGAAAGCATTGCCGTTACATAGATCCTCAAATGAGATGTCATCCCTCTGAATTCTCTCAGCGACTTCTTCATCGTCACTCTCTTCTTCGGTTTCGTCATTCAAAAGACGTGCTCGTTTGCCAGCATGGTAGTCAGCATCTACAATTTAGTCACAGCATCAATCGCTTAGAAGTAACCATGAGGTGCAGAAGAATTTAGCCAATCGAGTAACAAATGATAGGCAAAAAGGAATCATGAGCACTATAGGAGGCGTGAAAATGTCCTCCAATTAAAGATTAAAAGAAAAGTAACGCGTCATATTCAACATAAAAAGTCCTCTCTAACTAACTATAAAAGGTAAAACATCGAAAGTTATAGTGTAAGCCTAGATCCCAGCATGTATTTCCCAATCCTCAAATAAAGCAGAAAATTAAGAGTTATGACTATGCGCAAACCTGATCTTCGATAAATCTGCTTGTCAATCTCTTTCTTTGGCTGTTTGGCACTGATCCATGGATCTAATACCTCATTAATCACAGCAGCAAACTCCCTACTTTTATAAGATCTCATCACTAGTTCATGTAGCTTTCCCCTCATATAACCAATAAATTGTGGGTGCATGCTGTGGAACGAAGAGGCAGCCTTACTGCTTTCAATCATACCATCTTTCAATTGTGGAAAAGCAGGTCCAGAAGAACCACCATAAGAACTCTTCTCCTGTTGTATATTAACAGGAGTTTCCGGAAGTCTCACCAGCCGATGTCACCGGAACCCAGAGTTTATCAAATTTCCTGAAAACACTGGTATATTTCTGAATGGTACCTCCATCAACTAGCTCCTGAAGCTCTGAATATGAAGAAGGCCCATGTTCTTGTCCAGCTCCATCAAAATAGTACCAATCACCTAAATGCAATTGCAGTTCATGGACAGTGCATACTCGGTCCTTTGGAGTGTTTATGGTCACAATGCTCTTCCTCGAGCCCCGCACGCTGTGTTCATCAATAGATCTTGACCGGGAATCAGTTTCTACAGAGGATCTCTTGGCATCAGAACTTGAGAATGTGACCGAGCAGACCTCGAAGAGTACCTCTCCTTCGCCCGGGCTTTCATTCGAGGTTCAGAAACAAAAGAACCCTGATCTCTCACAACACATGCATTTATCCTGACCACAGATAACATTGTACCTTTGACACCACGCATGATAGCAGGCTTAACTTGCAATCTGCTAGCCGGGTCATTCTCGCTCCTCTCATCTGGCCAACTAAATGCCCATGGAGGCAAGTCAAGCCTTCTGGCCTGCAAAGGATGATATAGTTCATCTTTCTGATGCCGCCTAGGATCCTCATTACCAGACTTTGGCATTTGGCAAAGGGGAAAACCATCATTCACTACAATTTTCTTTCTCAAAATTCTATCTTGCGCAGCTTCCTCATTCCTTCTCCAATCTCCACCTTTGCATGACCAGAGGCTGGAAAACCAATCGCTAGAGTCACCATGGACAAATGAGAAATCTTTGTCCGAGACTGAACTTTCCCTTAAGTCAGCTGATGCAACATCAGAACATCTTGATGCATCATCTGCCACCCTATTTGGTCTTTCTCCAATGCAAGCTCGATGCCAGAAAAAATCTAACAAATACAGGATAGCAGTGGTCATAAGCGCTGACACATTACTTACTCAACGTGTTGCAAAGAGGAATTACATGCAGAAGCAGATAGTGATGAAATTTTACACATGCAAAAGCAAAAGAAATTAAATAAAACCTGTTCCTGAAATCCACATGTTTCAATAAATGAAGTCACTTTCCAGAGCAGCAAAAGAAGTAACAAGGAATTATAAAAGGTAAGTATTGTCAAGATCTCTCTATCGGGTCCACTGTGGGTTATACTCCCATATCTAGCACAGGAACCACATGGAAATAAGAGTGTAGGACAGTTCATCACGAAGAATCTAGCTATATAAGACATTTAATCAATTAAAGCTAGGACCTAAAGGAGGGCAACCGAAATTTTACAAAGTAAAAATTTCTCCGTCTATGGAACAAATATGACGTGCAATTCAAATCAAGATTTATGAGGACAAATTTTAAAATGAACATCAAATGGCAAACATTTATCGGAAAATCAAAATTTGAACATCTTAAAACAAACAAGAAATGTCATGTAAATATCCGTTCCGAAACTAAGCCATTAAATCATGTAATTTCATAAAGGAAGATAGGTCAAATCTTACACATCATGCCGCAACTCGGAACTATTAAAAAGGAAATGCAGAGAAAATGATGAAACTTACAGATTTCCTTTCTAACATATTCCGTCTTTTCATTCCCTACATCAGCATTAACTATATGACATCCAAATTGCAAGCTGTTTTGCCTTTTCCCAACAGGCCATGCGTTTCCAACTAACTAGCCTTGTTCAAAAGATCAACAAGCATCACAGAACTCAACATATCATCAAGGTGTAAACTCTGATTTGAAAGACATCAGGAACAACACCAAATAGAACTTTCGACAGAGAAGCATACTCGCAATCCACATAATTTTAATAGAAATTAGAATGAGCACTGTCAGTATGTGGATTGCAACTCCTTAAATTCAAATTAATTAAAGGAGAAGAAATAAATCAGTATATGCATGAACAACCAAAACATATGCAATTAATGCCAGAATATCATACCTTCAGGGCTAGAACATTCCTCCCATTGTTGATGCTCAAATGTCATCTGCAAGGCTTCTGTGAAAGAATAACGTTAGACTACACAAAAAAAATTCTAGATCCAAAGAATTAAAAGCAAAATCCTTACATTCAACCATGTAATTCTAGAATTGATGTTTATAAGAATACCTCCAATAGTTTCAAGTTCCCTCCCTGGAATAAAAGTGAAACCGTCAAGCAGAAGTCCAACTCTTTTGTCAATGCAAAGATCTTCCAGAGGCTCAGTTGCAACAGGCAACTGCATTTCTTCAACAGTCAGACTACCAGATTGACCACCGTCGATAGTATCGTCCAACAGGTTACCAGGAGCTTCTGGAGGATCTACCAGCTGCGTTATACTTTCTGATACTATAGATGGAAAAGCCACAGTTACCAAAGGGGAAGCTGCATTTTCAACAGTCATCCACCTGTCACTATCCATGTGTTTAATAAAGTGATCTGAATGAAGAACACCATCTTGAACAAGTGACTTGAGATCACAGAGTTTCGAAGGGCCACACTCAAAACCCAGATAATCAAGGTAAATCCACTTCCCCACTGCTGAGTCGGCCACCAGAGGCACATGAGGTGGTGTATCACATATATCCATATCCTCTTCCATGGAGAGCAGCTCTTCTGGAGGAACACCATTGACATTTGGAGATTCCTTGCAGTCAACACTTGGACTCTGAGTCTGGTCCTCCTTGTGAGATTGAATGCTACCACTTCTCTCCTCGTGAGATGTATCTGTATTGGGCATACTGATTCTGACATCAGATTCCTTGATGGAATTATCGGCCTCCATTCCAGTAGAATTCCGCTCATTTGGCTTCTCTTCTTCCCCTTTGTTTCCCAACTGAATATTAGGATTTTCCTTTCCACTCTTATGGCTCGTTTCGCGATTATTATTGGGCCTACCTCGATCAACCTGGGATCGCTCGTTATTATTTAGGTGTGTCTCCCTGCGGTCCCGATTCCTACCTCGATCTTGCGGAGACCGCTCTGCATAAGGACTTCTGTTGCGGCGATCAAAGTGATGGCTGCGCTCATATGGGGATTTGTCACGACCATAGGGAGACCTTTCACGGGCATACGGCGTTCTTTCACGACCGCAAGGAGACTTCTCACGGCTGTATGGGGCATTATCACGAGCATATGGAGATCTTTGGCGCCCATAAGGAGATTTATCACGATTCGATAAAATTCTTCCCTGATAACGCGGAGATCTCTCACGGTTATATGGTGATCTCTCATGATGAACCGGACTCCGTTCCCTGTGATCATGATACCGAGTTCGACCACGCGGGGACCTATCAGCCTGGACTGGACTGCGGCCATGTCTGTCGTAAGCTCCTCTCGAAGATAAAGAAAATTCATGATGTTTGGAAGTATGCTTGTCAAATGAAGACAGCCTAGTAGAAGAAGAATTTCTATGAGGCCTTTCTGGAGAGTGGCGAGAATAGTGTTCTGGCTGCGCAGGACGAACACCGTCATCAGAAAGCCTCCGGCTTTTCGAGCCTGCATGATCAGCATAATCAGCATAGTTCTTGCGATCGCGATCACTGCTATCCGAATCCGCATCATGTCCATGGCGCTTCAGCCGACTGCCGGGAAAGTAGTCTCTTCCCTGGTTCTTACCGTTGTGATAGTCAACCCTGTGCGAACCGCTTTCATCCACAACTTTCGACCCCAGTTTCACCATTTTCTCCTGGCCAACCTCCCACTTGAAAGAATTCTTGCCCTGCTGACATAAACTTCTGCTGAATTCTTTCTTACGATAATTATCGTCACCGGAGTACTTGGCCGAACTCCCCGAATGCAATGGTGGTGTCTGGTCGAGGTCACGCCTCCAAACCTTGTGATTCAAAGCCTCATACCTGCGTGATCTACCGTAGCTGTAATCATCCTTGGCCGCTTCGCCTTTACGCCATCTGTCAGGAATGAATTCTCCTTTCTCGACATCGTCAATGGAGCCTCTCCAGGGCCTGAATTCGCCTTTCTCGGCTTCACCTCTCCTGCTCTTTTCCGAAACTATCTCCTCCCTCTCCACCTCCGTCTTTCTCGGTCTACCAGAAACGTATTCCCCATGCTCCAGTTCTCCTTTTCTCGACTTCTTGGCAACGGCCTCTTCCTTGTCAGCCTCGGTTTTACGCGGCGGCGGCTGCTGCTGCTGCTTCTCCGACACCAGCTCCCCGTTCTCCACTTCCTTAGCTGGCCACTTCAGAGTGCCCAATTCACCCTCTTCCACCTCATCATTCTGCACCTTATCCGCAGAGGCCTCGCCATTCTCGACTTGCTGGCCGCCCTTATCCTTCCTCGCCAACGCCACCTCACTCTTCAAAGTCCTCACCTTCCTCACGGTGACCACCTTCTTGACCTTCTTCATCTTCTTCTTGGGCTGGGAACCTTCCAATTTGAGCGGCTTGGTGCCGAACCCATTGCCTCCGCAGAGCGCTTTCTCCGGTGCTGAAAGCCTGTCCATGATGCTGTGCCGATGCTGCAAAGGCATGCATGCGACTCCTCCATCACCCATGGAAATCCCGCCCCCTCCCGGAATCGGAAACCCTAGCTCTCCCCTCCCCCGGGGCTGTCGATGCTCATGCTGCAACAATTCGCCTTCTCCTATCTCGCTCCGGTTCCAGCCCTCGGCGTCCGAGCCCTAAATTCCACGGACAGAGAGAATTAGAAATGCCGCGCCTCCGCCGGAGACGACCGCAACAGCCGGCGCCCCACCCCCGCCGCGGGGGAACGCATCAACCCCGCGGCTGCCTCGATTCGCGGGAGCCCGGAGCGAGCCACGGAATCGAAGCACGCGGCGGAGCCGGGAACCGAACGGCGAAACGAACCGGAGGGACGCGAAACTGACCTAGAAATCGAGGAGGCCGGGGCGCGCCAGATCGGGCAGAGCGGCCGAGGGGAGCAGCGTCAGCAGCGGCAGCAGAAGAGAGAGCGAGAGAGAGACGGAGAGAGATAGAGAGAGGGAGCCGGGCCTAAACGGAGACTCTGGCGCGCGCGGAGGGGCGGAGGGGCGGCGGGGGATCGGGCGGGGGCTCGGGCGGGGAACGAGGCGTCGCCGCCGTGAGGGGAAAATCTCCGGTGCGCTGTGTTCTTTTTATTTATTTCCCCTTCTCCTCTTCTTCTTCCGCTGTGTGTGCGTCTCTCTCTCTTTCTGTTGGTTGCGCTTAGATATATATACATATATATATATATATATATATATATATATATCCTCAGGCTTTTCGGTTTCATTAAAGGGGGAGAAGAAAGAAAAAAAAAAAGAAAAGAGTGGGGCAGAAAACGCGAGCGCTCGTCTTTCAGGCCCGCGAGAGAACAACACAACGGAGGGAAAAGCCCGAGGATATATATTATATATCCTCGGGCTTTTCCCTCTCCGTTGTGTTGTTCTCTCGCGGGCCTGAAAGACGAGCGCTCGCGTTTTCTGCCCCACTCTTTTCTTTTTTTCTTTTCTCTTTCTTCTCCCCCTTTAATGAAACCGAAAATCTCTTCTTCCTTTTCTTTTTCCTCTTTTTCTCCGGCGACGTCGTTCCGAAGGAGAGTGAAGTTACCGGGATGCCCCGCGCCGGGCGTGCCCGGATGCCCTTGTGCTGGACGCGCCGCCCCGCTCGAAGCTCGGGCCGTCGAGCCGGGTCGACGCCGGAGGTCGTGGGCTGGTTTCTCCCTTTAGGAGAGGCCGTCGAGGGCGGGCGATGTGAGATCTCGCCGGATCCGGCGACCAAATCCGTCTCATTCCGATGTTTTTTGTAAGGTGAATGTTTGTGTTGGGCGGCGCTTAAATGACGAGAAAATCAGAGTGAGATCACCCGAGCAAGAGCGCCCAGTGTAAAGTGGGAATCTGTCTCGAGTCGTCGTCCTCAGAAGGAAGGCAATCGTCACGCCGGAAGGCGATAACAGTCGTCGGAATGGATCGGACTCTCTGATGTGCGATGATGGATGAAGAGAGCATAGAGTTTTGTACAACTTTTGGGAAGCAAGACTACAGAGACAAGGGCACCGACAGCCTAGCTTGCAATACCTCTCGAATCGTTGAAAAAGTACAATTATACCGATGAATGGGTTTGAACGAATGGGTGATCAGATCGGCGACATATATATAGTGAAAGAATACAACGGCTAAATGTAACCCGATAATGCGAGTTAAGTTGGACATGGGCTTTCTTAACAAGCCCAATCCACTCTGCTTTCTTAAACTAGGGCAAAAGGAAAATTAAATGGGCAAAGAGTCATTACCTAAATCCCAATCATGCCAATACAGGAAGAAGAAAAAAGGGAAAGAAAAATCAAAGCACAGTTTTCTCTCCACAAGAACTTGCTGTACTTGCCCTTTTTATTGACGAGCTTGAGCCAAATGAAAAAGGGGAAATGGGAAGCCTTTGGAAAGTACTTGTTCCACGAAAGGAATCACGAATGGGACGTAGTAAGATTCTATCATTACCAAGCTATCCATCCATACCATATTCGACCCGAATTTCCAATCTCGCTGTGGTGTTTAAGAACGTGGAGTTTGTGGACAGTGGCCGTGGCCTTTTTGGGGATATGTTTGGGAGAGCAAGGAGAGATTTGATAATTCAATATGGTTTTGGCACTCGATTTGAGATCGAAGCTATATCCGGCCCGCAAGATGTAAAATATTTAAATTGGGTATTGCCGAGTTGCAGGATAAGAAAAGGATACAAACCAATAGATAAGCTGGAGCGTATGGGTACCGGTTCGAGAAAATAAGGAATGCATGAATGCAACACACCCAGATTACTGGTTGGCGGCTCAAGTCCCCATTGGCGACGAACTTATGAGTAATCTCTAACCTTGCCCATAAGTGAGCTTCCCCTAATTGGAGATCCTACCATATTTGAGCCCAAATTTCCAATCTCATCATGTTAAGAACGTAGCATTTGTTGATGGTGCTTGTGGCTTTTCTCTAGTATGTTTGGGAAAGCGGGGAGAGATTTGGTAATTTGATATGGTATTAGCATTCGATTTGAGATCAAAGCTATATTTGGCCCGTAAGATGTAAAATATTTAAATTAGGTATTGCTCAGTTGCAGGATAAGAAAAAGATACAACCCAACAGAAAGGTTGGAGCGTATGGGCACCAATTCGATAAAATAAGGAATACATGAATGCAACACACCCAGGTTACTGGGTCGGCGGCTCAAGCCCCCATTGGCAACGAACCTATGGGTAATCTCTAACCTTGCCCAAAAGTGAACTTCCCCAATTTGGAGATCCTACCATATTTGAGCCCAAATTTCCAATCTCATCATGTTAAGAACGTAGCATTTGTTGATGGTGCCCGTGGCTTTTCCGTAGTATGTTTGGGAGAGCAGGGAGAGATTTGGTAATTCGATTTGGTTTTTGCACTCGATTTGAGCTCAAGTTACTTGAATATATTTTAGGAAGTGCTTGCGTTCTCCTAGGTAATCCCTTAAGCCCAGATCGAAACTATTTAAAATCAAAATCCTGCAAACTTTGTTGCACTCCTGTATTGTAGGAAGCCCAATATCGACATGGCCATGATTGGCGTTGCAGGTCCAAAGAGGAAAGGAAATAGGGAAGGAGCTTCCATAATTTGGGCCAATACAATCGGACTCGATTGGGAATAATTTCCAAGTAGCTCATTAACGTGCTCAATCGGAGGCACGTTTAGCTGCTCGCTGCTGCTGCTGCTCTTATTGGGACGAGTCGGATGAGGATCGACCTGAGGCTGTCTTTTGTCTCGCGATCCAGAATCCCGTGGCCATCCCCGTGCTGATAGAACAGCTGCAACGCCCGCGCAAGGTTCAGGCACGCGCCAAGGAAATGCCCCGACCCTGAGCATGGGTTGTGGCCGAGGGCATCCTTGTTCATCTGTTTCCTAGCTTCTCGCACCAGGTTCTTCAGGTGATGTCAGGTTAACTTCTTCGAAGCTCCGGTTTCGCTCATGTAGCATTGCAGCGACTTGAAATAATCTCCCCTCGCCAACTCGGCTTGCATAAACACATTTTCCTCCATCATCTAAGGCGTTGTAACTCAGACTGCAAAATCGGGCAATCGACATGATAGAGATTTACCGATGAGGTGCACAGATCGTTCGTGAGCCAAGAATCAGGGAGGAGCAACACATAACGTTGGGGATGCTGCATATGTATTCTGGGGTCTCTTTGGATAACTTGCCTGAAGTGGTGAAGTAAGAGCAGAACAAGACAACATGTCCTCCTATTGATGTCACTGAAGCATTGAGATACTCCATGAGTGATGGTTTGTAGCCCTCGTGATACCACTTTGCTTCTTCTAACCATGCCTTACCTTGATTTACCCACTAGAGAAATTGGAAAAGGAAGAAAAAATCAAGAAAAATCTGTGTGTATCTCTAGAAATGTTAGAAAAAAGGAAACTGGTTATCAGAATATTTAATTAAAATAGATTTGTATAAGAGAATGCACCGGTTAATAGGGGTGCGCATTGGTCTCGATCTAACCCGGGAATCGGATCGGACCAGACTGAATTGCACGATTTTGGGTGGTTCCCAAGGGGACTGGTCTGGTTCCGATTCCAAAATGGATTGGCCAAGATTTCTCGATTTTTTTTTTTATGAAGCAAACCCTAATTTGTAAATTGTTTTTTTTTTTTAATGTTGATAAACTTCCACCTGAAGTGAGTAGAAGAAACAAAAAGAAGAAGAAGAAATCACCAATTTTAGGACCGGGTGGGCGGTTCTCAGTTCCACAAACCGGGAACTGACTAACCCTACCTAGTCTAGTTTAGGTTTTGGGATGGAAACCAATCACCCCTCCTAGATGGTGTGAAATTAACTATTATTGCTTTATCAAAAAGAAACAAAACCAGTCTAGATTTTACATCCTGGATGATAATTGACAAACAACGACATGTTAAGATGCAATTACTAATTCGAGAATGATGGCTAACTTAGTGACATACCAATCTGTGTAAGTAGGGAATGATGTTGAAACCTCGCTCTTTCACCGTCCAACAGCCAATTTCATTGGTAGTGTTGTACATGGCAAGGAAACAAGTTCTTATCGTTGTAGGAAGCTTGTCGGTTTCCGAGATATCCCATCTGCAACATTTCCATTACGAGCATGACATTACTATAGATTCATTACTAGTTTATACATAAGATCACGAAAAAATTAAGATAATATTGCGCACAAACCTCTCAATGAATGTTGTCAAGAGCTGGAGTTCTTCCCATGTACCAAAAATGTCGTAAACATCGACCATCAACGTGATCATACACGTGACCTTGGTGGTCATCTCCCTGAAAGCTCCGAATTGCGGTTCGTAGGCCATTAAAAAATTCCATAAGTAAGGTTCCATCAGTCTACCTCAGCAAAAATCCATCTTGTTCAACCCTAAATTCACCCACCACCTGAAAGAGACTGAAGTTCACATGAGAAGAACATACGAGAATTTAAACTATTAAGGTTGTTATTGCCTGATTGCTCAAAGGACGGGCTTGATATAATTTGTGTAAAAACCTCAGGTGAAATTAAAGTTACTTTCTTGCACAGAAATCCGAAAAGGGTACCAAAAGAAAGTCACCCATGTAAATAAAGGGTTGTTCAAATATAAAAAGGTTAATATTGAAAAACTCCAAATTGGTACATCTATGGCAAATTTACCACAAACTAAATTTTGGATTACCAAAAACCAAAATCGGTACACCTGTAATAAATTTACTCCAAACTGTTATGGATTTTCAAGCGGACATGCCATGTTAATTGAGCTATTATCATGTGTTATCCAACTTAGAAATTTTGTAGTAAAATTTATCGGAAACTAACGGAGAGTAAATATGTCATGAGTGTACTACTTTAGGGTTTTTGGTGACCCAAAAATTATTATAAATTTGTTATAGACGTATCAGTTATAGTTTTTGAGGGCCCAAAAATTAATTTGGGATAAATTTATTATATGTATACTAGTTTGGGATTATTCATGGTAATAATCCTATATAAAAAGTAAAAAATAATAATAATAACAGTTGGCGGGGGCCTGTTGGGCTCAGTAGCATATGAGAAAATGTGGAGCGTGAGAAGGAAGACGTTGCTGGCCGGTGAGCTAGATGTGAAGTTTCCAGGTTTCAGTACTTCCATTTAAAGAGATGTTCCATGCGAAGGACCCAATGCAGTCGCCCTTATTTTGGATGCATTATTTGTTGGAAAATGATGAGATAACCGTCCTCCGTAAAACGACACAGGAATTTTTTAGGAAACCCGTAAACTTCCTCAACCGGTTTCAAATTTTTACTCTACGTTTCCTTTTTTCTATTTTTTGAAATTTCTATAATTTTTTGTTGCGAGCTTAAATTGAGAGACAAAATCATTAGAAACAAATTAAATTCTCTGGAAATATATGTCATAGCGTCTACTTGTTAAATTAATTTTGACATCTAAATTTTGACGACTTAGTTAATCGTTTATTGCATAAAAATAGGGATCGATTCCGGTCCCCAGAAAAAAATTAGCTAAATTGCATATAAATATTAAGAACATTTGCATTAATAGTTAATTAGGCTCATATAGTTTGCATATTAATTAGACCAGCTGTGAACGGATCTTGATGGATGGTCTTGAACTTAAATTTAATAGAGCCCATTAATCTTCAGTAAGGCTTGAAATTAAGCCTTTTACTAATTAAACCTAAGGTTTTTGCTATAAATTTGTCATAATCCTCGCAAGTCAGAGACGAGGCCACACAATTGATATACACGGCCACAATTGAGAGCATTGAAGGGAGAGAGATTCACGCCCCCTCGAAGGTTCACCACTTTACAGAAGACACCAAAAAGTGATCTTCGCCATTCAGAGAGATTGACGAGGGAAGAGAGCTTCGAAAGAGAGTGGTTACAAAGACGGACGCCTCCACTACTACAATACGTCCAGGAAGAGATACGGAAGAAAAGAAGCATACAATAAAAATACTCACAAAAGGGGCACGGTCGGAGATACCGCACGAAGCGACAAGGTTCCCCAACGCCAAAACGGTCCCAACTCGGTGTTCTCTTGCTTGTCGTTCGTAGGCTCGCAACCACACGAAGTGCCACTTCGCTATTCTGATACTCATCCATGATAGCCCATCGCCAACCCCGATCTAAGTCATTGCTGAATCGGTGCTATCTACGAACCATCGCCGATCTCAATTATATTGTGTGCTCATTTCAACTGGCAAGTTAGAGATTGGTTTTGACGTGCTTACAGGTTGAAGTTGATCTAACCCATCATTGATTTGCTAAGTCCCAATTGGAGCAAAAAAGTCGTGAACTTGGCATATGAGCTTGAAAAGTTTAATATCATAATTTGTTCATGTTGATAGACTTGGGATAATGGGGTCAACTTGTTGGGTTCGACTCAGGTTCCACAGTTGTTAAAACGCAGCGGAATATATTTGTAAACCGAAATCCTAGAACCCTAGACAGGATTCGTATGTATATTGAAATCGAGATAGAAGTTTGATACGTACCTTTGCAAATCGAACGTAAATTGACAATTGATTGTGTTTGGATTAGCGCCCCAAGTGTTGCGCCTCTACCGGTATCCACACACACGAACAAAAGTCTCCAACGATCTAAGTGCTAGCTAAAGATCTTGAAGTTCCTTTTCTTCAATACCTTTTGATTTTCGATACTCTATCGAATAACCCTAGACAGAGAACGATTCTCTATCTATTTATACAGCCTCTTATTCAGCGGAATTAAAAGAAGTGGGCCAGGCAATTTGGGCCCGCCAAACCGTCCACCTTCAATCGTACATTTAATCGTTGTTTTATAATGCGCATGACCGCGTAGATAAATTGAATAGGAGAATAAACTAAAATCTACTTCTTATTTTAAGTGGATCCCAGTGCACAGAAAATATTAACTCAATTCGCTTTTGTGTGTAACCCTCTAAGGTTCACTAAACATTAGCAATGTACTCAAAACCTTTTTTTGCCCATAAGTTATAAGCAGTCTCTAGCAAGACATTATGACTACTTAAGTATAGTGAAGATCGATTTTTCGACACAACCTAATTCACAACTAATATTAGAATATCAACCTTGATTGATTCCTGGGGCAGACCACTAACACAACTTAGAGTCAAAACTATAGTATTTGATCTTGGATCCACTTCGTGCCATATCATACTATGTTGGAAATAAAAAAGATTTTTCATAATCCAAGCTCATCTTGTGAATGGGATTCTTGCAATTATTATCTAGAGACTTGGAGTCTTGGAAATTATTATTTAGGAAATTATGTTTACTTATTGTTGCTTGTCTTCAAGATAGTTTTTAATTGTTCTAGTTATCTAAAGAGTCTAATTCCAAATTTTATTAGTTCAACATTTGGTATCAGAGCCAGTTTTGGCTAAGTTTTGTGAATTCGGCTTAGAAAATCTCGTGTCATATGGCCTCTGTGAATGGTGCCGGGATGATGGATGATCCAACCTCAACTCCCAAGGTTGGATAGGAAGAGTTTTGAGCATTGGAAGATCCGAATGGAGGTGCTATTTCGGTTTCGGGAGCTGACCGAGATTGTGTAAGAAGGATTCGTGGAGCCAGAAATGTCAACAGATTTGACAATGGAGGAGTAGATGACGATAAAAGAAAATCGCAAGAAAGATCGTAAGGCTCTCTTTTACATCTTTCAGCGATAGATTCGTCAATCTTTGAAAAAGTGGCGAATTCGAAGATGACAAAAGAAGCTTGGGACTCTCTCATCAAAATATACAAAGGCGTTGAGAAGGTTCACAAGGTTCGGCTTTAAACTCTTCGTCGACAATTCGAGCTCCTTCAAATGTAAAAGTTGGAGTCCATTTCCGACTATTTCTCACAAACATTGGCTCTTGTCAATCAAATGAAGGCCAATGGTGAGATTATTGGTGACCAACGGATCGTTGAGAAGATTCTTCGGACACTAACTTTGCAGTTTGAATATATTGTGATTTCCATTGAAGAGTCTTGGGATCTCTCTATTTTGACTGTTGATGAGTTGATGGGCTCTCTATAATGCACGAGCAACGACTTATGGAGAAATCCAAGACGGTAGAGGAAGCTCTACAAAGCCAGTTGGTGTTGCCCGCCCGATGAAAAGAAGAAACTTTCTAATCAAAGGAAAGATAACAAGTGGCAAGAGAAGCATTCTGGACAATGAAAGATAAGTCCCATTGTCAGTGTTTTAATTGTAAAAAATATGGGCATTACCAATCTAATTGTCGAAGCAAGAAGATTGGTGGTCAAAAGTTTCATACCAAGGTAGCAAGATTTGTTGATAGCAACGATGAGCATGACAATGCGCTTTTATTCACGTGTGATGCTACGGTGGAAAACTAGAAGAACGTTTGGTACTTAGACACCGGATGTAGCAATCACATGTGCGGGCGAGAAGGAATTATTCTCAAAACTTGATGACACCTTTCGTTCGGAGGTGAGGTTTGGGAATAATGCCAAAGTTCCTATCATGGGAAAGGGGACAATTAAAATCAAGGCGAATGATGGGTTGGTTCAAAGCATTTCCGACATTCATTATGTTCCCGGTCTTCAAGAAAATCTCCTAAGCATGGGACAATTGTCCGAGCGAGGCTATCACATGACCATTAAGGATGAGCTTTGCAAGATTCATGATGGCAAAGGAGGGTTGATTGCGAAGGTAAAAATGGCTCGAAATCGACTTTTTCCTTTGTATATTAATTATGCTACCGGTGTTTTAGTGCCTTGGTGCAAGATTCTTCATAGCTTTGGCACAAGCGGTATGGGCATGTAAATTTTGACAGCTTGAAGCTATTGTCTTGAAAGAAGATGGTGCGTGGACTACCCGAAATTTCTTCTTCGAAAGAGACATGTGAACCATGTGTTATTGGAAAAAAAGTGCAAAGAAAGCTTCCCTTCAGGGCAATCATGGAGAGCTTCAAAGCCGTTGGAGTTAGTGCACTCCGACTTTAGCGGACCGCTCGGTGAATTATCAAATCAGGGGTACAAGTATTTTGTTACCTTCATCGACGACTTTAGCCGGAAAACATGGGTTTATTTCTTAAAGCACAAGTCCGATGCCATTGATGCTTTCAAGGAGTTCAAAGCCTATGTAGAAAAACAAAGTGGGCACCAAATTCGGATTCTCCAAACTGATCATTTTACAGAATATTTGGTTGGTGATGGCTTCTTCAAACAGTGCGGCATCAAGTATCAATTGACAGCACAATTTACTCCTCAACAGAATGGAGTAGCGGAGAGAAAAAACCGCACTATTATTGATATGGTTCGTACCATGCTTCATTCCAAACAATTGCCTAAGCATTTCTGGACGAAGGCGATTGCTTGTGTTGTTTACTTGTTGAATCGGTGTCCTACTAAAGGTCTTGAGTTCAAGACTTTGGCAGAGGTGTGGAGTGGTCGAATCCCTTCAGTTCAGCATCTTCGCGTGTTCGGGTGTATTACTTATGCCCATGTGCCAAATGAGCTTCGCAAGAAGCTTGATGAGAAGAGTTAGAAATGCATCTTCCTTGGTTATAGTAATGAGACCAAAAGTTATCGGTTGTATAATTCAGTAACAAAGAAGGTGGTTATTAGTCGAGATGTCACCTTTGATGAGGAAGGTGAGTGGACTTGGAGCATGGAGGAGAAGAAGCAGTTTCACTTTGTCCTGGACAAAGAAAGGTTGGTTTAACCCGATTCAAATAGTCAATCTGAACTAGTAACGGCATCGGTGCAACCTGATTCGGTAGCAGAGATTCAGTTGGATTCTGCTAAAACGTCCTCACATCCACAGCGAGAACGAGTTTTACCGGCTCATTTGAGAGATTGTGTTTTGTCCAATGATGATGATCCCTTTGATGAAGAAATTATTAGTTTTGCTCTCTTTGCAGATTGTGATCCGATAAACTTTAAGGAGGCTTCCCAAGATGATGGTTGGGTCCATGCTATGGATGATGAGGTATATGCGATTAAGAAAGATGATACGTGGGAGCTCCCTTCTCTTCCAGAAGGCAAGAAGTTAATTGGCATGAAATGGGTCTATAAGACCTAGTACAAGCCTAATGGTAATGTTGATCGGTTGAAGGATCATCTTGTAGTCAAAGGCTATAAACAAAAACCCGGGATTGACTATTTTGACGTATTTGCTCCGATTGTAGGAATGGATACTATTCGCGTGATCTTTGCTTTAGCTGCTCAAAGACATTGGAAAATATACCAAATGGATGTCAAGTCTGCATTTCTCAATGGCGTACTTAAGGAGGAGGTATATAAGGATCAACCCGAGGGGTATGTCAAGAAAGGACAAGAGGTTTTCGTCTACAAATTGAAGAAAGCTCTTTATGGTCTCAAGCAAGCACCGCGAGCATGGTATACCAAAATTGATTCTTATTTCATGAATCATGGTTTTAACCAATGTCTTTATGAGCATGCTTTATATGTGAAGATTGGCTTGAACGGGGAGATGTTCATTGTTTGCTTATATGTTGATGATCTCATATTTATTGAAAATTGTCAAGAGATGATTTCTGGCTTTAAGGAGGCCATGACTCGTGAGTTTGAGATGACGGACATGGGTCTCATGTATTATTTTCTTAGCATTGAAGTTACATAATCGGAGAATGGTATTTTTATTTGTCAACAAAAGTATGCCAAAGATATTCTTGAGCGTTTCAAGATGGTTACTTGTAAACCAATTAGCACTCCAATGGAGGAAAGATTGAAGTTGACAAAAGATGAAAGTGGCTCCGCGAAGTCGATCCCATATATTTGAAGAGGCTAATCGGGAGTCTATGATATTTGACTTCTATTCGGCCAAATCTTGTTTATAGTATTGGGATGGTAAGCAGAGTTGTGGAGACTCCTAAACAATCATAGTTGTAGGCGGTAAAAAAAATTCTATGGTACATTAAAGGTACTGTGGATGATGGTATATTCTACACTGTTTCTAATGATTTTTAGCTTATGGGATATATAGACAGTAATTAGGGAGGTGATATTAGAGAAAGGAAGAGTACTTCCGGTTATGTTTTCTCTTTAGGAAATGAAATTTTTTCTTGATTCTCAAAGAAGCAACATGTGGTTGCTTTATCCAGTGCGGAAGTGGCATACATAGCAGCGGCTTATTGTGTTACTCAAGTAGTTTAGCTACGTTTGATGTTTGCTGAATTACGTCATAAGTAGGAGCATCCAACGGTGATTAATTGTGATAATAAGTCAGCAATTGCCCTTGCAAAGAATCCAGTCTTTCATGGAAGAAGCAGGCACATTGATATAAACTATCATTTCATTTGAGATCTAGTGAACTCCAAAGAGATTGTGTTACAGTTTTGCAAGTCGGAAGACCAAGTGGCTGACATGTTCACTAAGCCGTTGAAGACAGACTCCTTCCTTAAACTCAAGAGAATGATCAGCATGGTCAAGATGAGCTCGGTTTAAGGGAGGCTGTTGGAAATAAAAAAGATTTTTCGTAATCCAAACTCATCTTGTGAATTAGATTCTTGCAATTATTATCTAGAGATTTGGAGTCTTGGAAATCATTATCTAGGAAATTATGTTTACATATTGTTGCTTGTTTTCAAGATAGTTTTTAATTATTCTAGTTATCTAAAGGGTTTATAAATATTATGTAATCCTTCAAGACATATTAGAACATCAATTCCAAATTTTATTATTCCAACATACTATGAATCATGTAAATTGGTGTTTTCATGATTAGATTATGTTGACTTGGCTTTCTCTGTTGTTTGAGTGCATGTGAATTTCTGTCAATATGACTGCATCTTGATAATACTTGGTCCTTGAGTCTCCACCATCATACCTCTTCGCCCTTCACCATGAGGAGCTTGCCAAGAGTCCGCTGAGTAGCACTTTCCTTCGGCTGAGACACCGCCAATCCACGACCGTTAGCCGTCCCATGTTCGCAAGCCCTGTCCGGAGCCGGGTTCAAACTTGGAAGTTATCCGCAAATTAGGTAAGAACATTATCCAATGTTGTTTCAAATATTTAATTGCTTCTTTTATTGGTTTAGATATCTTTGATGGATTAGTTGATGCTTTTGAATGATGCGTGATATATCTGCAAGATTTTAAATTATACTAAGTTAGGGAATCTTCCTAACTTTACAATGTGCTTGGATGACATCCGATCTCAACTACGAGATACGACACTCGGTGGCACGGAAAATCTTTATTCTATCCATAACCATTTGGATACAATAATATATTTTATTTTGTTTCCAAACTTAAATGAATAGCCTTCCATCAATATCCATAATCACATGAATATGATTGTTGGTTTATGTCGTTTTCCTAATTCGAAGATAATAAAACAAATCTTGTGGATTGCATGAAATGATTCGACGGGGGTGGTTATCCTTTTGTTTGATTTTGTTTCCTTTAAAATAAAATCCAAAAAAGATTAGTTAGGATTTGAATTAATTCTTTAGAAGATAGTGATGCATGTTTAGGATAGGTTTAGAATTCACATGCTAGAATTAATTAATCGCAAGTCATACTTTGCATGTCATGGCACATAGGTTAGTTTTCATTTAACCAAGAGAAAACCCAAAAAAAATACATTGAGTGAATTGCTTGTTAATTATAAATTATATTAGGATTGTTGATGTGATTTTCTAATTAATGATGTAGATGCTTACATTGGTTTGAGGTACGTTATTCTCCTAATATAACAATTTATTTACTGCTTTCATTATTGGGTGTTACTTTGATAGATTGTGCACCCGTATGATTACCCCACACAAAAGGAAGTAATAAAATGGATCCAAACTGCTTGCTCAAATGTTTTTCATGAAAAGAAAAGGTATTGAAAGGGCATTAGAGTAATCTAGCGTAATCAAGTCCCCATACTTATAATATCTGGTTCGTAGGAATAAAGTATATCTCCCTATACTTTATTTGGGTTTCTAATCGACCCACCGTAAATAGATTAGTGGGGACTCTAAAATGAAAATCATCTGCATGTTAATAACTTGAATCTTAAGTCGTAAATTGGTAGAGCTTGAGAGAGCCCGAGTTAGGCTTAGACTTAATAATTCATTAGTCGAACCCCTAGGTAATGCCACCCGTGGGAGGAGAGGTTGCGACAATTAACGAATGCGATTTGCCAGGACGAGAGTACAAATAATTTCATTGATTTTAACTCAATTGAGAATTCAGATGAGATGAGGCACTGTAGCTATTCTCAAAATTTGATTTGCAATCAAGAAAAAATCGGGGGGTTTTTAATTGTTAGTGGTACTTATTATTTTGTTTTGAAATAAAATACCTTATTATAGATTGACTTTTTTATTCATATGAAATGATATAGGGTAAGGTGTCTCGTGGTCATGTGAATCTTCTCAATGAACCAAATGTTGAAGCTATATTATGTAAAATTTGTGTAAAAATAGATCAAAAATAAAAAAAAATCATTTTTTTAACTTTAGCTTTGACTCATGTAATCCTAAGATTGATTTTATGATGTTTTAGGTCCTAGCTCATCTTCATCTACAAGATTTGGATCAATGGGGTAAATTTTTTGCTTGTAATTCATTATTCATATTTTGATTTTTTCTTTACTTCATTTGTTTTATGCGTAATCGATATCACTGGTCTTAATTTTAGGTCATCGGAGAGTTCTTTTGGAGCAGTTTGATTTGAGTGAAAGGAATGAGAAGCCAATTCATTGCATAATGATTTTTATTATTACTTGCAAAGACAATGTTTTAACTGTTTTTTCATCTTTTAAATTTGATAGATTTATATAATGACATTAACGATTTGTTTTAAGTAAGTGACTATATTTTTCTATTTCGATATCTAGTTTATTTTTTATTTCTTCATATTCGAAAAAATTGAATAGGTGGACCCTATTATGACTTTGTCTCTCAATTTGAGCTTGCAATAAGGAAACATAGAAGTCATAAAACTAAAAACATGAAACCGGTTGAGGAAGCTTACGGCTTCCTCAAAAAAGTCTTGTGGTTGACAATTGACCATCACTCTTGTCATTTTACGAAGGACCGTCATGCTCGCCGGATCCTTATTTGTTGGTCCTTCACTAGCTAGAAAATTCAAAATTGGAAAAATATTTTTCGGAAAAATGATTAGTCATATGGCTTAAAAAAATTAGTCAAGGAAGATGTTTTCATCATCGACAATAAATTATACCTTAATATTTTCGCAGGCGATGAAAATATTTTTTATTAATTTATTTTTGTAAGCAATACAAACGATTATTTTTTGGAAAACGTTTTCCAAATCTTAAATTTGGAAAGGATGCCTGCGATTGTGTGATGGCTTGTTTGTATATGCTGTGCCGAGATGCTTGACACTGTGTATAACTAAGGCAAAGCAGGGGTTGCATTGTTATTAATCTGCCATCATTATATCACTACATGTTTAAGGGGCATCCGAGACGAGTTGACTTCCTAAATGAGGCTTAGATCGTTAACTTGCTGAGATTTATATCTCATTTGTTGTTGTTAATTATTTTCCAGGATCTTAGCATGGCGGACCACCCGATACGGTTCAGGGTACCGCGAGATATGAATAGTATTATTACTACCCATAGTTTTCCCGACAAGCCGCATCATTTTTAATGCCACCTGTCTACTATGTGGGTGGATGAGGGCCTAGGTATGTGGGTCCCTCATCAGTTCCAGGCATGGTTCATTCGTGACGGCGAGGGCCTGTACGGTCCTTTGAGGGGCTTTGATGGTCCTCTAGATGGGGGACCTAGGTAGGAAATCTGGGATTCTATGGACATTGACCCTCCTGATGGGTCAATGGAGAATCCCGAGGCCAAACCGGATCTAGTGTACCCATCGAATTACAAACCGTCGTAGCATGATCCCGACTCGCCCTATTTTAACTCGCCGAACCACTATGTTGATAATCCTTGAAGGACATGCCTGGGATCGGTTCTTTTTAGGATGACCTACTTTTGGATGGAGTAGATTGACCCTCAGCTAAGTATCTTTTTTGTAGGCTTGTAAGGAAGAGGCCCTTAAAAGGGCTTGTAAATGTGTTTCCTTGGGGTTAATATAGTTATTAAATAAAATGGCATTTTTGGCATGATTGTTGTTGATTGTTATTACTATCCCTGCTATTTACTATTATGACCGCGTGATTGTTGTCGCTTCAATATGTGTAATTGAAAAATAAAATGAAAAGTTGGTGTCTAGCCGTAGGATGTCATATGCAAATGACCTAAGTAAATAGGGGTTGTTGCGTGCTCGAGGGTCAAGGTGTGACATCCCTGTCGGTTTTGGTATTAGAGTCTGGTCATTACCTAGAGTAATAAGGTGCGATGAGTTTTGAGATAGTTAGTTAGGAAAACACTATGTGTATGTGCTTGACTATTTGATTATCTTGTTATAAGCGGGTTGTTCATGGTTTCTAATTCCTTGTTGGAATTGGAAAGAGGTTTCTATGAGAATCCTACAAGATTACCAATCCTGATCTAAGGACTCCTAGGAGAAGGGTAGTGCCAAGACAGGTTAGTGCCGTAGGAAAGGCACCAGAGGATCTTAGATTGGATAGGATCTTGCAAGCCCTAGAGACTATGGTGACACAGCAAGCTCAGAACCAAGCTAATGTTGCTACTATTGTTGCGGCTACTGCTGCTACCGTTGCACCAGTCAAAGTCCCGTTAGCTGGGAACGAGATTAGGGATTGACCAATGTATAAACTGGTCGAGCAGTTTCCGAAGCTGAAGCCGCCAAAGTTTGATGGGATAGGTAATCATGAGGCTGCAACCCTCTGGGTCAAAGAGTCGGAGAAATTTTTCGCACTACGGAAGTGTTTTGAGGAAGATAAGGTAACACTGGCCGTTTACCAACTGTAAGGTAACGCTAGCACTTGGTGGGAAGCTACCAAAGGAAGGGTTTTCCCCAAAGGTACGGCCTTGGTGTGGGGTGCCTTCATCGAAGCTTTCAAGGGAAAACACTTCTTGGACTGTGCACGAGAACAAAAGATGGGTGAGTTTCAGCGACTCCATCATAACTAACTATCAGTTGACCAATATGAAGTGAAGTTCGCAGAACTCTTTAGGTATGCATCGAGGTTAATTGAGGACCCAGTGGCTAGAGCATGGAGATTCTGGGATGGTTTGAAATTGGAAATCAAGAACCAGCCGGCACCCCTTAATCTCAAGGATTTCGATGAATTATACGAGAGGGCCCAGTTGATTGAGAGGAATTTAGCTGAACAGGCAATCGCATCCGGATCACGATTTGCATTTAACGGGATAATCATCTGCTCGGGAAGAGATCGAAGACTGGAGGAAGGCATTCTATTCCTCCCAACAGGAAGAATAGCGTTGGGAAACTAGCATACAATTCGAATGGCGGGTGCCGATTTTGTGGGAGGAAACACGAAATAGCTCCATGCCAGTCTAGAATTGGAGCATGTTTTGACTACAGCTAACAAGGTCACATTGCGAGGAATTGTCCCCGTTGATAGTCATGGACGCAACCTCAACAACCACAAATGGGACAACTGACTGGGAACGCTCGCAAAACAACCTGAATCGGCCACAAGCACAAGGAAGAGTGTACGCTATAGCGAGGAAGGAGGCGAAGGATTCGCCTAACATGGTCACAGGTACGGTCTCTCTTCAAGATCATGCTGTTTATGCGCTGTTTGATCTAGGAGCTTCGCATTCATTTATATTTGAGCAGTTTGTTAAGTTAGTGGGGCTTAAACCGAAACCTTTGGAAGTAATTCTTTGTGTTACCACCCCACTAAAGGATGAAGTATTGGTTACGATAGGGTGTCTAGGCTGTAAGATAATTGTTAGTAGTAGGGAGGAAGCGATAGATATAGCGGTTTTAATGATGTATGATTTTGATGTCATCATCGGGATGGATTGACTCGTGAAGCAAAGAGTCGTAGTGGATTGTTGTAATAGGATGATCCAATTTAATCCGATTGATCATTCTAGATATGAATTTGTGGAAAACAGAAGAGGAACCTCGATCCTTTTGATTTTGTCGCTTGAGGTAACTAGGCTGTTGGATAAAGGATGCCAAGGTTATCTAGCAACTGTGGTTAATTCAATGGATGAGGAACTAAGGATGGAGGACATAGCTGTAGTGCGTGAATTTCCCAATATCTTTTCTGAGGAATTGCCTGAGTTAACCCTAAAAAGGGAAGTAGAATTTGTAATTGAGTTAGCCCTTGGGACGGAATCGATTTCTATTGCACCCTATAGAATGGCATTGTCGGAACTAAATGAATTAAAGGTGCAGATGCAGGAGTTATTGGACAAAGGATTTATTCGTCCTAGTGCATCACCTTGAGGAGCACTAATTTTGTTTGTAAGGAAGAAGGATGGTTCGTTGTGTTTGTGCATCGACTATCAACAGTTGAATCAAGTGACGTTTAAGAATAAATATCCGTTGCCAAGGATAAATGATTTGTTTGACTAGCTTCAATGAACTTTGGTATTTTCTAAGATAGATCTGAGGACGGGTTATCATCAGTTAAGAATTTAGTAGGAGGATATACCAAAGACAACATTTCGGAACACATTATGATCATTATGAGTTTACTATAATGCCATTTGGTCCAACAAATGCACCTACACCTTTTATGGATTTGATAAACCGGATGTTCAAGGAATATTTGAATTATTTTGCGATCGTGTTCATTGATGATATTATGGTATATTCGACGAGTTCAGAGGAATACAAACAACACTCGAGGACAGTGCTGCAAATCCTTCGAGATCATAAGCTGTATGCCAAGTTTAGTAAATGCAAGTTTTTGTTACTTTAAGTGGCTTTTCTTGGTCATGTGATTTCTGATGAAGGAATTCCAGTAGATTCAACTAAGATCGAAGCGGTTATGAATTGGCCAAGACCAACGATGGTAACATAAGTTCGAAGTTTCTTAGGATTAGCCGACTATTATAGACGATTCGTGAAAAGGTTTTCTGTGATAGCCATGCCTTTGATGCGATTGCTGAAGAATGACACAAAGTTTGAATGGACGGATAAGTGCGAGCGTAGTTTTCAAGAGTTTAAACATAAGCTAACTACTGCGCTGTTTTGACGGTATCATCTGGTTCCGGAGGTTATGAGATATCAAAGTGATACGTCGTACAAAGGTTTGAGATGCATTTTAATGCAACATGAAAGAGTGGTTGCATACATGTCCCACCAATTAAGACCTCATGAATTGAACTATTTGACACATGATTTGGAATTAGATACGGTAATTTTCGTGCTAAAGATTTGGAGACACTACTTGTGTGAGAAAAAGTTTCACATTTATACCGACTGTCAGAGCTTAAAATATTTGTTTTCACAAAAGAAATTGAACATGAGATAGCATAAATGGATGGAACTGCTCAAGGATTATGATTGTGATATTCTGTATCATTCTGGTAAGGCTAACAAGGTAGCCGATGTGCTAAGTTGAAAGTCATTAATTGTGCAAATGATGGTTCAAAAGTAGATTTTGCTTGAAAGAATTCGAGATTCAGATTTCAAATTCGAGGTAAGGGAAGAAGGACACTACAAGTGCCAAAACTTATGTGCGGCATTCACTTTAGTGTCAAAAGTTTCCGCCGGATCACCTAAGTGTCAAATTTTTTGAAAAACGATCACTTAAATACCAACTCCGGTCAATTTGGCCAGGAATCCGACGTGGTATTTTTTTATTAATTTCTGAAGCCAATGTGGCTCACCGGAGATTTAGTCAGCATATCTGGTCAACATTTTTTATTTTAAATATTTATTTTTTCTTTTTTCTTTTTCTTTTTTTTTTCCTTTCTTTTCTTTTTTTCCTTTTCCGATCTACTAGCCAGTTGCCGGTGGCCGGCCCAGCAACCTGCAACGAGAAGGGCCCACATCGGATTTCCGGCCAAACTGACCGGAGTTGACACTTACGTGATCATTTTTCAAAAAGTTTGGCACTTAAGTGATCGCCATTCACAAGTTTTGGCACTTGTAGTGTCCTTGTTCCTCGAGGTAAGCCACTTTTCGAGTTTAATGGCTACTCTCAGGATTGAACCCGAAATGTAGACCAAGATTAGAACAGCACAACCTTTAAACCTTGAAATTCAAAAGATTTTGCAAATGGATATAGCTAAGAGAAAACCTGACTTTCAAATATTTAAAGATGGGATCTTAAAGTTTTGTGGAAGATTATACGTGCCCAATGACACAAAACTTAAGGAGGAAATCTTGGCAGAAGCTCACCGTAATAGCTACAGTTTTATTCGAGCAGAACAAAGATGTGTTAGAATTTGTGTCAGTACTATTGGTGGAATGGCATGAAAGGAGATATTGCCAAGTACGTGGTTAAGTGCTTAATGTGTCAATAGGTGAAAGCATAACATTGCAAGTTCGGTGGATTGCTGCAACCTCTTGAGATCCTAGAATGAAAATTAGAACATATCACAATGGATTTTGTCATTGGTCTACCGAGGAGTCAGAGAGGTAATGACTTTATTTGGGTTGTAGTAGATAAACTCACTAAGTTTGCACATTTCATTGCCGTATGAAAGGATTTTGCCATGGACAGATATGTGGAATTGTACATGCGCCATATTGTTCGCTTGCACGGAGTACCGGTGACGATTACTTCGGATTGAGATCCCAAGTTCACCACGACAATTTGGAAAAGCCTTCAAAGTGCTATAAGAACAAAGTTGCAGTATAAGAACAATTTGGAAAAGTGCTTATTATCTGCAGACGGATGGTCAATCCCAAAGAATGATTCAAACTCTCAAGGATATATTGCGAGCTTGCGTTTTGGATTTCAAGGGAAATTGGGAGGAATAACTGCATCTTGTTAAGTTTGCTTATAACAATAGCTATTAACAGAGTGTTATAATGGCACCATTTGAAGCGCTGTATGGTAGAGCCTGCAGAATTTCGGTGTGTTGGGACTAGGTTGGAGAAAGAAGAATTACTAGCTCGGAATTAGTGCAGCAATTAGTAGAGGCAGTTAAAGTCATTAGAGAAAGGCTTAAGATAGCCCAGAGCCGTTAGAAAAGCTATGTGGATAAACGACGAAGATCTTTGAAATTCCAAGTAGGAGATCACGTCTTCCTCAAAGTGTCACCTATAAGAGGGACTTCGTGATTTGGCAAGAAGGGAAAGTTAAGCCCAAGATATGTTGGACCATTTGAGATTTTGGAACGAATTGGAATTTTAGCTTATCGTCTAGCTTTGCCGCCGAAACTAGCTCAAGTACATGACGTCTTTCACGTGTCCATGCTAAAAAAAATACGAACCTAATTTGACTCACATGTTGAACTATGAAGAGATAGCTGTGGATGATAAAATGTTGTACATAGAAAGATCGGTGCTAATTGAGGATAGAAAAAAACAAGTGTTGCGGAATAAGACGATCTCTTTGGTTAAGGTGATTTGGCAGCATCATGGAACAGAAGGAGCCACGTGGAAAAGCGAAGAAATAATAAGATGTCAGCACCCCTATCTTTTTTAGGAACCGTATGTTAATTCAAATTTTGAGGACGAAATTTTTGTAAGAGGAGAATAATTGTGATATCTTGAAATTTGACACTTTTTGAGATATATGAAATTATTATTTCATCGATGCACTGTTAGTTAAATTTCGCTCTAATCACCCGTGAGAGGACTAACCAATATGGAAAGGCCGTTAAGGAGTTAAGTAAGCACGACCTAAGAACTTGATCATGGATTGACAATTCGATCATAAGGATTGACGAGGGACAATTTTGAGCCATTATAAACCAGTCAAGGAATGGTTATAGAATGGTTCGCCAATAATATATAATTGGATCGTGGGTGATTCCGCCTAACTATTATATGGATTGTAAACGACCCTAAATCAATTCCTAATGATTATGTACTTCGGAACTAGCGATTGACTCCTCGTAATTACATGACGGTCGAGGTCACCCATGACTCAAGAAAATTTAAACGTAAAATATCAAATCAATCACAGGTCGAATACATGTAATTCCTAAATTTCGCTCGTTAGTTTGAGATATACTAAAGTTGCAATTGATCGATTTTGACCATGAATTAAAATTCGAATTTGGATATCGAACTTTCAAGGACTTCAAGACTAACCTAATCAACGTCACCTCGTTAATCCTTCGACTTATCGGTTTGCTCGAAATTCTCGAAAAGGAAATTTCGAGCAGAGAATTAGAGCCCATGAGAAAATGGACCGAGCTACGGCCCATTGGGCCTCACACCCAAGTGTACTTTGGCCACTTGGGCCCAAACAAGTTCAAGTGGGCCTAATGAGGCCCACTAAGCTCACTTTACCATTTTCAAGCCCAATACAAAATTTTAGCCCAATTTGAGCCCGCAAACTTTTCAAGCCCATTTCTATTCAATTAGGCCCATTCCAAAGCCCATATCTTGATTTTGGCCCAAGGGTAAAATGGAAAATTTGTGCAAAAATGTGAAATGACCAAAATACCCTTCTTGCATTATTGAGCAAAGAGACAAAGGGAGATTTAGCATTGATGAGTGAAGACTTTGGGGAGTTGCATTGATGAGTAGAGACATTGGGAAGGAAAATAATATCTCCCAAACTCTCTCTCTTGTCTCTCATTTCCCTTTCTCCCTATTCTCTCCTCTTTTGGCTGAGCCTAGCAGCACCGCCCTCTTGGTTGCTGTTTGGCTGCCGTGGAGCCACTCGACACCACCCACCAAGCGCCATGATCGCTCCCTCCGCTGTGTGCCATCCGTCCGAGCCATTTCCTCACTGCTTCACCTCCACTGCGAGCCAAACTAGCCCCCATTGAAGCTGCTGAGTTATTGTCCATGCCGTCGTCACCACCTCGTGTCGTTTCTGGACCGACCCACACGTAGCCCTCGTCATTGCCATCATGCCTGTGTCGTCAAAATCGTTAACAGGTGAGTTAACGCTCTAATCCTTCGATTAGTACATTAAGTTGACTTAGGATTATTTTATATTAAGTTAATTAGGTGATTAGTGATTAATTGTGATTAATTAGTTGATAGGTTATCAACTAGTGATAGGTTATTGGAAAGTTAGATGATAAGCTATCGCCAAATAGGCAATAAGCTATCGAGGAAATGATGATAAGCTATCGTAAAAGGAAGATAATCCATTGTCAAAAGGACAATAAGCTATCGATAAAAGGGTAATAAGCTATTGTTATTTTAGTGATAAACTATCACCAATTAGGTGATAAGCTAAGTTATTGCAATTAGTGCGATAAGTGAATTTTATATGGGTGTTTTATGCTTGATTTAAGTATTAAATTATGCTCATTTCATATAGTTTAAAGTTAGCTTTACCCTGAAAAATAATTGCCCCATGTGAAACCTTGTTATTTAATTTTTAAAAGAAATTTTTGTGGACTTATAAATAGTAAACCCGAGGTGTTGGGTTTATATGTCAAATTTTATAAGTCAAATCGGGCAAGGATGTTTAAAAAGGTAAGCATGCAAAGTTTGACAGTTTAATTATGTGTATGTGATCACGTGTGAATTGATTATTGCATTTTCAGGCATAAAAGTTGCAGTATTCTGATGTGTGAGCACAGCCACATCTGCATCAGCTAAATGAGGAAAAATGAAATTGGCTTGAGTGGTTTAGGTGCTTACGTGATCACATAATAAGAAACCATTACCCCCATCTGATTGTGGGCGTGCCATAAATGGCCGTGATGAAACTCCCACCTGACTGCAGGCGTACCTTAAATGGCCGTGATGAGACCCCTGATAGAATTTTGGGCATGCCCTGAGTGGTTGTGATCAATATCCTGTTAAATTAGAAGACCCCCCATGTGTGGACAGGCATGCCCTGAGTGGCCTTGATAGATGTCGGTCATGTTGGAAGACCGCCAACCTAGAGTTGTGTCATGGCCTTGAATGGTCTTAATAATCGGAACACGCATGGGTGCATCGTGCATGGAAAGTTATTTTGTGTTCTGATTATATTATATGCTTATTGCATTATTATGTCACGTGATGATTCATAACACGTAGGGCATGTGCCAAGATAAGGTAAAGATGTCCGCAAGTATGTGATGGCGTGTTTGTGTATGCTTTGTTGAGTTGCTTGACACTGTGTATAATTAAGGCAAAGTAAGGGGATGCATTACTATTGATCTGCCATCATTATATCGCTGCATGTTTTAGGGACATCCGAGATGAGTTGACTTTCTAAACGAGGTTTATATCGTTAATTTGCTAAGATTTATATCACATTTTGTTGTTGTTAACTATTTTCCAGGACCTTAGCATGGCGGACCACCCGATGCGGTTCGGGGTGCCGCAGGATATAGATAGTATTATTACTAGCCATCGTTTCCCGGTAAGCCGTATCTTTTTGGGCGCCACTTGTCTATTGTATGGGTGGATGAGGGCTTAGTTATGTAGGTCCCTCATCGGTTCCAAGCATGATTCATTCGTGAGGGCGAGGGCATGTACGGTCCTCTAATGGATAGCGATGGTCCTCTAAATGGGGGCCCTAGATAGGAGATCTTGAATCTTATGGACATTGACCCACCTGATGGGTCAATGAAGAATCCTGAGGCCAAACCGGATTCGGTGTACCAATCAGATTACGAATCGTCAGAGCATGATCCTGACTTGCCCTATTTTGACTCGCCGAACCACTATGTTGATAGTCATTGAAGGACATACTTGGGATCGATTCTTTTTGGGATGACCTACTTTTGGATGAAGTAAATTGACCCCCAGCCTAGTATCTTTTTGGTAGGCTTGTAAGGAAGGTGCCCTTGAAGGGCTTGTAAATGTGTTTCCTTAGGGTTAATCTAGTAATTACATAAAGTGGCATTTTGGCATGACTGTTGTTGATTGTTATTACTATCCATGCTATTTACTGTTATGACTGGATGATTGTTGTCGCTTTAGTATGCGTAATTGAAAAATAAAATGAAAGGATGAGTCCTGGAACATCGTATGCAGATGACCTAAGTAAAAAGGGGTTGTTGCATGCTCAAGGGTCGGGGTGTGATAGTGATAGTCCCCCATAATTCGATGTAATCATAAGGAATCCCTCTACTTCACCATGGACTTTTTCCGTAGACTGATCCCAGGGTATCTACATGATGAATGGCAATAGTCTTATTTTGTCTCATAGTAAGAATAATTTAAAAAAAAATGTTATTCCTACTATCTGCTTGAGATTACCAAATTTAAGATATAAAGAGGGAAAGAGCCCATGTTATCTAAAGTTGGGCATATAATATTGAAATCATAAAATCTGTATTGCTGAAGCAGTGGCAAATGCCTAGTGAGTTTTGATTCACCAATTCTACAAAGTAAACAATCCTTTTGTCCTGGTCTATCAAAAGCAAAAAAAATGGTTGCTATAAGATTAATTCAGTCAATCCACATGAAACCAGATTGACATCTGACATTTGCAGGAATTATAATTTCAAAAATCTGAGAAGAATAAGAGTCAATTTGATCTAATTATGGAATAGCATTCTGAACTAGTTTCAAGACCTTGATGAAATTTTAGAATTGATATGTCGACCAAAAGGACCGAGAGAGCATTTAAACTTCTAAGCCCAAACACATACATGATCAGAAATAGACCACATCTTCATGCTTACAATCCGAGCATTCAAGACACCGAAATAGATCGTGCTGAGCAAATCAAAACCATACTCTGCTTCTCTTTTCTGGTAATAAAGATCAGAAAACCAGCGACGGGGAACCCACCAAATCATAGTCGACTGAATGTCAACTCTTACTTTCCACACTCTTTAACAATAGAAACCCCAAAATTCGAAACCTCGCTTGGTCCCCGCATTGATTGCGGTTATCTAACTTGAGAAGCATTCAAACATCAGCTTGTTTCCAGATCACGAAGTACAGCTTGTAACTTCCAACTTCAAAACCAAAAGCGCAAAACTGAAAATTCTCAGCTTTTTGGTGCACAATAATTTACCTTCCCAACTATTATATTTTAGAACGCGCTCCACAATACTCCGTGCTTCAACCGTTCCGCACGTGACACTAGGTAACAAAGGCGTAAATGCAAAAAAATAATTCCTGGGTGAAATAACCTGAACATCGTAGGATGAAACATGAATATCCTTGAGGAAACTAGTACCGGCCCATCCGGTTCCAAGTACCACCACTTTCTTCTTCTTTTGCTCCTTGTGATTTAGGTCAAGACTGACTTTATCAGTCTCTGACTGAGAATCTGAATAAGCTACTAAACTTCCGCTGCTGCAAAAATTCACATGACGGGATACACAATGTCACAATATGCTATAATTGGTCAAACAAGAAGCACATTCCGTTATTCCACAATATTCATCGTATTTATACAAGATTAATAAAGTCGTGGAATTGATGGAAATTCAGCACCAGTAAAAGAAAATTGCAATAAATTAAGAAATGGGGATTCACCATGATTCGATCTCATAGTGACGACTCGGCAATTTCACATTCAGACATATTCAGCAATTTATTTACGATGTTTTCAAATACATCAAAAGCGCTTGCAAGATCGGGCATACTAAATAATATACCGCTTACAGGGACATATACACCCAAGAATCGATCCATACCTGGGACGCTGCGAAAAAGAAACTAACATTTTCATGCTTACAATCCGAGCTTTCAAGACGCGGAAATAGATCGTGCTGAGCAAATCCAAAACATACTCCGCTTCTCTTTTCTCTCGTGATCAAGATCAGAAAACCAACGATGGGGAACCCACCGAATCACAGCCAACGCAACGTCAACTCTTACTTTCCACACGCTTTAACCCCCAAAATTCGAAACCTCGCCTTGGTCTCCGCATTGATTGTGCGGTTATCTTAACTCGAGAAGCTTGCAATCATCGGCTTGTTTCCCAGATCACGAAGTACAGCTCGTAACTCGCCGCAAATTCCAAACCAAGAAGCGCAAGACTCGGATTTCTCAGCTTTTGCCGGCGCGGGACTCTAACGAGCGCGATGCCCAACTAAAAAGTCCCGGCGAGTCAACGAACTACGTCCTAAACTCACCGATCATCACCGCAACCGAGCTCGGTAAAGAGCTCGGAAACGCAGAGCAATGGCGACGGGGACGACGGGGAATGGCGAAGGGAGAAAAGGGTACCTGAGAGTGACGAGGACCAGAGCCTTGAAGCAAGCGGGATGGCCATGGAGATAGCTCGAAGCTCTCTTCAAGAAGGAGGAGATCGCCCTGTCGACGGGCGGAAGTTGCGTAGTTGGAGGAAGGAGAAGCGAGTGTCCATTCGAAAAGTGGAGAAGAAAGAAGAAGAGAGAGAAGAGAGCAAAGGTAGTCTCACATTGTTGTCGGAGCAATTTGGGATCCGGATTGACGAATGAGTCATTGAAATAACCAGACGAGAAAAGGAGCCTTTTCCTCTTAGGGCCTGTTCAGTACAGTTTCTGTTTCTCTGTTTTTCCGTTATTTTATTTCTCGAAATAGAAAAAAAAATAGAAATCTGTTTAGTAACATCAATTAACATTTTTATTTCCTGGAACAGAAAAGTGATCAGGGAATAGATTTAGAACATAAATAAAAAGTAAAAAAAAAATCTATTTTCCTATTTTTGGAACAAAAAGAGAAATAATTGAAAAACAAGATCAACTCTCTCTGTTTCACAAGATATTCTCATACTAGACCCTAAACCTTAACCCTCAAACCCTAAACCCCAAAATCTTAATCCTCAATACCCAAACCCCAAATCCTAAAACCCTAATCCCAAACCCTAAGCCTTCTAAACTCAAACCTTAAAATCCCAAACCCAAAACTCAAACCCGAAACACTAAACCCTAGACCTCAAAACTCCAAACCCGAAATCCTATAACCTAAACCCTAAGATCGTAATTCCAAACCCTAAATCCTAAAATGCTAAACCGCAAAACCTCGAATCCTAAACTCCAAACCTTAAAGTGTCAACCCTATATCTTAAAGCCCAAACCCCAATACCCAAAACCTGAATCCCTAAAACCCTAAACCACTAAACCCCACACCCTAAACCCAAATCCTAAAACCCAAAACCCAAAACCCGAAACACTAAACCTAAAATCCCAAATCCGAAACTCTAAAATCTGAACCCCAAACCCTAAAACTTAAAATCTAAAACCTAAAACCCAAAACTCCAAATCTTAAACCTCAAGACTGAAATCCTAAAACCCTAACCCCTAACCTCAAATCCTAAAATCCTATGCCCTAAATTGCAATTTCTTCTACCACTATCTTGTATTTGTTTTGTCTATAGTGAGTAATTTTCTTTATGATTGTATTAATGTCATCCAAATGAATTTCTGTTCTTCTTCTATTCCGGGAATGGAAATTTTGTGTAGTTATTAAACGCGTTTTTTTCTAAAAAACTCATCTAGGGAATAGAAATAGAAAAAATTATTTCCGAATAAAAATTGTTTCTGGGAACAAAAAGCTACTAAACAGACCATTATCTTCCCCCCTTTTTTCTAGACCAGTCCAAGATCAAATTGTTAGTGTCCTTTTGCTAACGTGCCACATGCATGTTTAGGATAAATGCTACGTGATTGAAAGATCAATAAGGTGGAAAAGGTCCTAAAAAATCTCGAACTTTACCGTGAATCGTTTTTGCGACACTAAAAATCTCAAGCTATACACCTTGTGACACATTTAGCTTAAGCTTTTTTAAGTCTTTAGACTTGTATATATATAATACATCTACCCTCCATCAAGGTTCATATGATTTCTCAACAAAAACAATAATATTGAAAAATTAACACTTTCAATAACATTTTACTTTATCCACTTCCTTACAAATTGGTTCATTTCCTTCATATGCCCAATTTTACCCAACCGCACACGCATAGCATGGCAAAAGCGATTCTTCGTATGCTAAAGTTTAAATTTGTGTATTAAAGCTAAAAGTGAATCGTCTAATGAAGGATTAAAAAATTACCTTTACATTAAATAATAGGACGCAAAAAATTCAAAATTAATAACATCCCGAACTTTCTCATGCAATTACTAATCTTCTTCGCACAATTATCTAACGCAACAAAAGCATTTTTTCCGAACGCTAATACGTAAGATCATCGCGAATTTTCCAAGATATTTTATAAAGCACAAAATGTTAATTTCTATGAGAAATGTACCAATGACTCAATGTTTGATTTAAAACAAACACCCATTTGTCTCGGGACATTTTTGGATCGACACGACAGGTCACCCTCTTCTCAAGAGCTTCTATGGTAGTGGATTCTCGTCGTAACTCCATCGTAATTGTACGTTTGTAACTCCTAAGCAAAATATCATAACACGTAAAAACGTAACAAGAATTTACCACTGCCGACAATGACTCGTGTTTTCGTCCGACGGCCAAGACATTCTCGAGATCTAATCCCCGAGGATTCATAGAACCTCTATCCCACCAACCTTGAAAAAAGAACAAGCCGGTGTTCCCTCATTTTCCCGTCCCTCACGACATCGTCATCGCTTTTCGAGGCGAGCCCAATGCGAAGAAATATCTGGGCAAAGGCAAAGAAGAAGACGGAAAGAAGTCAGCATCGACGGGAAGCCCACAAGGGCGCGTGGTCCTCCTGTCTTGCCACGTCTTTAGCATAATTTGTTTGTTCCCATGTCGTTGGGCGTGTGATGGAGAAGTGGTTACTCGACCTCGTCCGCAGGGTTGTGCATCGGTCCCGATTGAAATTAGAAACTGAACGGGACTAATTCGGCTAATTATGGGCGGTTCTCGATTCTGTATCTCTAAAATCGAAAATAACTAGTCTGATTCCCGTTTCTTGAGGAGGAATCGAACCGAACCAGTGGAACTAGTTAGGACTGTTACTTTTTTATTCATCAAGGACAAAAGATACAAATAATTTGTGGGAGTAATCTCTTCTTGTACTAATAATTTCCCGTGATTAGTCATTTCCATCACACATTAAAGTAAGTTCCAATACATTTAGGAACTTTAAGAATGAAAAAAAAATTGCCTGTTCCCACAGGCCGTTCTGATCCTAGGATGAACAACGTTGATTTTTGGTTCCACAGACTGGGACCGACCCTGTTCGATCAGATTCTCAATTTCAGAGTAGGAATCGACTCACCTTGAAATCAATTACCACTACTCGTTAGTAATAACGAATCGTCTCAGTACTCTCAAAAGAGGAGTGTAGGGATTATGGATCATTGGTGGTTGTATTTTTGAATGGGCTAGTAATCATAAGATGCTTTCAAAGCTGAGAGTGCGCATAGCTCTTCTGTAGGCCCAGTAGCTCGTGGGCAAACTGGGCTTGCAACCGATGGTAATGGAATTGAGCCTTTGCTAGAATAACGGCACCGTTGCTTTTTTTTTTTTCAGTAACGGTGTAACCATGATCTCACACGTGTCATTTCTTGGGAAGTGGACAACCGGTTGGAGAGCAATTTTCGGATAGAAATGGCCTAATTAAAAAAAAATACCAACTTTACTTTGAGTGACAATTCTGATCCGAACTTTTTTTTTCGTCTCATAAAAATCACCAACTTTTACTTAAATCTCAAATCTGGTCCGAACAATTTGAAAATTTTACTTCAAGGGGGCTAGATTTGGGACAAGAGTAAAACTTTGTGCTTTTTATTTAAACAAAAAAACATTCGGGCCAAAATTGTCACTCAAAGTAAAGTTGGTGTTTTTTTTTGGAATTAACTCGATAGAAAGATATGCCTAGGAATGGAAAATCAAGCATTTTGCGGACAGGGTTGACTTATGTGCAATTTTCACGAGATGGATATTGGTCCACAATCAAAATCAAAGTCCATTGTAAATTCATAACATGTATCTTCGACTCTCAATTCCAGAACAAAAAAAAAACTTAACATTGTTAAGAAAATACCAAAATAACCATTTTTTTCTTTATAAGAAAACTAATACAAAAATTCACCGCTATAACCCCCGCTTAAATATGTTGCGCAAGACAAACAATTGAACAAACGACCTTTGCTTTTTGGGCAGAAAGAATGAGAACGTCCTATTAGTGGGTCAATTCCAAGATAAATTAAAGTATCAATTCGTGTTTGGTTGGACTTTCAGTTGAATACCATTATCGAACATTTGTTACCAATATGATCTTCGAACCATTTTGGACCGACGTACTTGAGTCCATGAGCCGAAGTCTTGGTCCATTTCCTTTGCAAAATTTTTTTATATAGAATTACTCATCTAGAAAAAAATCATCACGTTATTATCCACAGAAAATTGAACTTTCTTTTAGTGATATACTTATGAAATTGTATTTTTAAAATTTTCTTTCTTATATTTCACATTTCCCTTTTCTCCAACAATTTATAAAAAAGAATAAAATTCTTGAGCGGGATTTGCTTGGTAAATCACATCAATTTTCATGTTAACGTAAAGCCAGCCTCGAAACTTGACAAATGAGTTTCCAAGTTTCCAGCATGATATAAGAGGTGGAGAAGCCACCGTGTGTAATTAATAAAATCACATTTCTCATATTTATCATTAATATTGTCATTCAATATTATTTTATATGCTTCTATTTTCATTACTTGTGCTCTCGTAAAATTAACATGGTAATGTTATGGCTGCAGCTGTGATTTTTATCAAATTTCTCAGAAGGTCGAGGCACCCCCAACCCAACGCAGACCATGTTCAGCTTCGAAGAAAAGTGTGACGGGGAATGCTCTCAAAATCTAGTTAGAACCGAATCATCTTTGGAAGGGACTCCAAGTTGTCATCAGCAAGGTCAGGCAGCTGCTCCCTGAGAAATTGCCGGTTCAAATCTCGCAATCTAATCTGCTATCTGTGAATTTGTTCTGGCTCCAAGATCTTGTAAGGTTGCTGCTCATCTACTCTTTGGAAGAGAAAGCAAATCGAGGGTTTTATTCAATGGTGGTGTTTCTCTTCTTCCCCAAGAGCAAACCATGCCTGGACCGAACTGCTGGCCGAGTACACGAGCGGGTCTCAAACAAGGAACGACCTTAGGTACGACCCAACAACTCTCACCCAACTACAACATAATTCTTGCAGAAGAATATGGTCTAATACCAGGCTGATACCTTAAGTTCACTTTAGCATCAAATTGGCAAGGTTCCATCAGTTACCCTGTATCCATCTTCTAGGACCTGAACAGCACAAGTACGTCAACAAAAATGTGCCAATTTTCAGGAACATATCCCTGCCAGAGTAACCAGCGTGTGCACACTCAATACTGTGATCTAGTCAATATACTCGAAAGTCAAAAGCACAAGCATGATGTGGTTTAAGAAAGCAATGCTGCAAGATAGAAATGTTGTGCTGTTATTTAACTCCAAACTCGTTGGATATCAAGAGAAGAAGCGATAGACAACGCCCAATCTGTGAGTTTTTTCAGACTCCAATGCCCACAACCTATGAAGCACCGACACATTCAGTTGGCCACCGTGTTGGTGTCGGACACCGACACACGTCCAACACGCTTGGTCGGACGCATGTTCAACACGTGTCGGATGTCCGACACACGGTCAACGGCTGGACACGCCACAGACATGAGAGTCCGGAATCCAACACGCAATTCCGACACACACCCGCTGTAACATGTTGAAGCAGCTCCTCTACGATTCCGACACTGCAAGTGTCAGAAGGCAAGTTGAAGCAGCTCCTTTGCGCCGGCTCCTGCAGCTGGTTCTCACACATTTCCGCTGCCCGATCCCCTCTACCTCCGCAACCATCGGGCTTGTTCTCTCCCCCCTCCCCTCTCCCCTCTCCCCTCCCTAGCTCACCGGCGGAGCGAGATCACGGTCTCGGCGGCCGCATGCTAAGGGGAGGCGAAGAAGATGGTGGCGGCAGCGGCGGGGCCGGATCAGGGGCTGCGAGGCGGGCCGCGGGGGCGGGCAGCCGGACAGCAGGGGGGCGAGGGATCGCTGTAGTTAGGGCTCGATGGCTAGAGAGAGAAAGCGGGGGAGGGGGAGAGAGAGAGAGGGGGGGCTAGGGTTTGATGGTATTAAAGAGGAGAGGTTGCTTTTTGGGAGGCGGAGTCAACTGAACATTTAAGGCATTTTGCATTGACTGTTTTTATTTATTTATTTATTATTAAATGTTAAATTTATTAGTGGAATGTGGATTGTTTTTTTTTAATACCACGAAAAATCCTAAACTGGTACACTTGTGACAATTTTACCCCAAACTATTTTTTTGACCATAAAAACCCCAACCCAGTACACTTGTGACAAATTTATCGAGCGATTTTTTTTGACCACCAAAACCCCAAACTGATATCATGTGACAATTTCTACCCGAACTAATTTTTTAATATTATTTTTATTTTTCAAATTTTTAATTAATTTTTTTTTTTCTTTATTTTTTTTTTTTTCTTTAACCTCCTACCGGTCGCCGAACCCATGACCGCCCGAGGCCGGCCGGAGGAGGTCGATCCTCGCCGGCCGGCAAGGCTCGACCGACGGCCCGGGCGAGGGTCGAGCCCTCGCCAGGCGAGGGCCGATCTTGCCCAACGCCGGCGAGGTCATGCCTTGCCAACAACCGGGGCCGGGCCCTCGCCAGATCTGGCGAGGGTCGACCTCGCGGCCGCTGCTGGTGGCGAGGTCGACCACGCTAACGCCGGGCGAGATCGAGCCTCGCCAATGATCGGTGGGGCCGACCTCCGGGCCGAGAGTTAAAGAGAAAAAAAAAAGTAAAAGAAAAATAAAAAATTAATAAAAAAAATTCGAAAAATAAAAAAATAATATTAAAAAATTAGTTCCGGGTAAAATTGTCACATGTATACCACTTTGGGGTTTTTGGTGGTCAAAAAAATAGTTCGGGGTAAAATTATCATAAGTGTACAAGTTTGGAGTTTTTGGTGGTCAAAAAAATAGTTCGGGGTAAAATTGTCACAAGTGTACCAGTTTGGGGTTTTTTATGGTCAAAAAAATAGTTCGGGGTAAAATTATCACAAATGTACCAGTTTAGGGTTTTTCGTGGTATTAACCCTTTTTTTTATATTATCAAATGTTAAATTTAATGGTGGAACGTGGAGTACTTATTTTATTTTCTCCAAGTTTTATGAATTATTGAAATGGAATGTAGTTGAAAATTGAAACAATGAATAATATTAAGAAATGGTGGATTAATGCTTTTAAGTATAAATTCATTTTAGGCTCTTTTTTATTATTTATTTATTTATGAATTTGAATTAAATTAATTTGTCATGTATATATAAAGATATATATTTAATATATAATTTGTCCCGGTGTGTTAAAATTTTTTATATTTTGAAAATTGATGTATCACATCGTGTCGCGTCGCGTGTCAGTACTATGTAATCGACAACATAGAAAAGGCAAAGAGCATAGTTGAAACTCACGCTCCAATGACACTTTTCAGAAAGCCAGCTGTCCCTGATACTCTCAACTTTTATACACAATCTCATTACCATCAACACAAGCACAAGCAGAGACGTACAAAAACTCATTTTTTATACCAACTGCGAAAAAAGAAACCCATTTTTATCCACTAAGCAGTGCAACCAGATCGCACTAACTCGAAGCTGACTAGAATCGAACGATTTTGATAATGACCCAACAACACAGGAATGGAAGTACTAATGGAGGGTCTCAGACAGATCCAGCGTTTTCATGGATGGTGTACGACCCCAAGTAGGTTCCACTGTAAACAGGGCTTGAAGCGATCTACACCTCAACAAAGCGGATCATATCATCATCAACTCAGGCCAAATTTAAAGAAAAAAGAAGAAGAAGCAATCCAAAAGAAAGAAGCAACGAAGATCAACAATTTGGACATAAAAACTTCAAAAAAGTTGTTGATGCGAAGGGCTCAGACAAGATAAATAGCTCTATCAAAAGCCAATTATCACATGCTTAGGAGGATTGCTCCTAGTCCATTTCGACAATTTAAATAAAAAAACCATGAATATGATGCACAAGAATCTTATGCATTCAACCACTCCAATGTGGTGAAAGTAATGCTCTCAAAACATATAAAAAAATTATTGTTTTGGACAATGATACCGCTTTTCCCCTGTGTTAAGGATTCGAAACCCAGTCTACCCCAACTTTGTAGCACCGACTAGTTACGTGGCTCACGTTTTGTACAGGCATATCTTGAAAATTCACCTTTAAATGTATTTTTATGTATATATTATTTAGGGTTGTGATTATTAATGATAAGAAATACCGAACAAAATACATTATCAATTGAAAGTATAAGTTGCGGCTTGAAATTATCAATTGAAAATATAAATTGCGGCTTGAAAATTTAAATTCAGAGTTTGCATAACGATATATCGTAAAAGAATTGGAAAAGAAGATTTTGATTTTTTGTTAGCTTCTTTGCCAATTTAATTTTGCTTCCTTTTAGAGTATATAAATTTTGCTTTTTTAGGTTCATGTTCTTCAAATATCGCTTTTAACCAATCTTTTGAATGGCTAAATTAATGCTTGAGATAATCTATTTCTATTTACTATTCAAACTTGGGAAAAAAGTTAAAAAAAGTCCTAAATCTATTGCATTTGTGCTAATTTAGTTATGCATTTTTCATGCCGATTTGGTCTTAAACCTTTTAACATAGTGTCAATTTAGTCATTCCTACTAATTTTGATAGGATATTGCTGATATGGATGTCAGTTGGCCTACATGGCACCACTGACGATGATGTTGATAATTTTTAATAATATTATAATATTTTTTTCTACTTTTTTTCATTTTTTTCTTTCTTTTTTTTTTCCTTTCTACTTTCTTTTGCCGATGACTGGCCAATAGCCATAGGCAATGGCCAGCCAGGCTAGCGATGCCTGGGCAAGGGTCGCCATCTCCTGCCATAGGCAAGGCCTGGTGAAGCTCACTAGATCTGGCGAGGGGAGCCCTTGTTGGGGTTTGCCTTCACCTGAACCAGGCCTCACCTATGGTGGGTGACAACGATCCTCACCTAGGCGAGGCCATCCTGCTCAGCCATGACTGGTGGCCGACTATTGCCTGTGGCCAGCAAAAAAGAAGAAGGAAGGAAAACAAGAAAAGAAAGAAAAAAATAATAAAAAATTCGAAAAATATTAAAATATTATTAAAAATTATCCACGTTAGCGCTGACGGTACCATGTAGACCATCCAACGTTCATGTCGGTAATATCAGGCTAAAACTAGCCCAAAGGATTGAATTGACAGTATGTCAAAAGGTTTATGACTAAATTGACACATAATAAAAAGGTTTATAACTAAATTGATACAAATGCAATAGATTTAGGTTTTTAGTGACACTTTTCCCATTCAAACTCTATCTGAATCGTAGTATTTTAAATTATCCATCTATCAACAAACTAAGACATCTAAGCTTAACATGATTCTTTTACATATCTGCTTATTTATTTAGTAGCGCTTTTATAAATGAGGAATCCCAAGTTAGATAAATAACCAACGGGTTTGTCGAACACTTTTTTTCCAATCCCTTGAATTGGATATGATGCGAAGCCAAAGTTTTCATAGGCTGGACGAATGATTCAAACATAAAATTATTTGCATGTTCGATGTAGCCAGTGAGAGAATTTCGAACGTGTTTTATGCAGTTAATTCTAGGTATGCATGCACATGTCTGATCGCGAATCACGTTGGCAAGCAGTTAAAGAAAACTTAATGGGAGAAGCACAAGGACATGTGCTAAGAAAGGCGCATTTCGCTAGCTTATCACATAATACACGTTGATAAAAAAGAAGAGAAGATTCCTTTCCAAAATAGGGAACTCTTGTGTTAGGATTCACGTGTAAGTTGTATTAGGAAAATCCCATATTTAAAAATTAGTGTGGTGTAGAGCAGTTAGTATATCTTAATTAACTTATAACTCATTGATTTAGGTATTTGAGTAAAGGTGGATTCGACTGGATATATTAACATGCTTGGACTTAGGTTCCCTCTTGGTGATCTTTCCATATGAAAGTTTTCGAGCTTTTGTTGCATGCTCCTCACAAAATGGTATTAGAGCCAATGGTCGATTGGTGGGGTTCCAGTGTTTGGTGGATGAAGTTTGGCATAAAGAATAGCTTGGTTGCGGGCGAACAGACCTAACTCTAAGATTGGTGGGGTTCTGGTGTTTGGTAGATGAAGTTTGGCATAAAGAATGGGGGTGTCAATGGGTCGGGTTGGCTTCCACTACTACCCGACCTGACCCAAATCATAAGTGTTCGTGCTCTCTCTAACCCAAACCTTACCCGAATCGCATAGGACCCATACTAAAAATTCGATTCGGATCGGGTCGGGTCGGGTCGGGTTTCGGGTTTTTGTGTGGGTTTTTCGGAGGGTGCGTTTAGAAGCAGGTCTAGTAAGAACTTTTTTTTAGAGTGGGTATTTATTAATTCGCTCGTTACTTTGAATACAACTAAATTGCTTGTGCTGAAATCAACTTGTGTACAAGAGCTTTTTATTTTAAACCGTAAGTTTCATCATCTTTAATGCCTGAAAAGAGTATAGAATCCAATTGCACTAGAAGCAGCAACAACATCCAACAATCTAGAAAAGGAGCTCAATTGCCATAACAAATAAATAACTTTTCCCCCATAGAATTAAGTGATGAACTAAAAGACAAATGATTCGAAATAGAAAACTGCGAAGGCTCCTCATTGAAGTTAATAGAAAAACATACAAAACCTCCTCATCGAAGGACGACCAAGATGGAGGCAGAATCAATGCCAGCAACCAAGGGGGAGACCAAGATAGCCTCGATTGAGGAGTCATGGAAGGAGACGAATAGTTCCGTGAGAGAAAGAGAGTGTATCGCGAATTAATACTTAGGGGTTTCAATTCAATTTTGGTAAACTAACATGTTTCGGTTCGGTTCGTGTTATGACTCGAACCGAACCGAAACAAGTCACAATATCCATTTTATAACCGTATACCTGAACATAGTAAGACCCGAACCGAAAATACCTTAAAATTTTGGGCTGGTTCGGATTGGTTCGTGTTTCGGTTCGGGTATTGTATTTGGTTTTGACACCCCTAATAAAGAATAGCTTGATTGAGAGAGAGCAGACCTAAGACTGAGATTGGTGGGGTTCCGGTGTTTGGTGGATGAAGTTTGGCATAAAGAATAGCTTGATTGAGGGGGAGCAGAGGAGGAATAGTTTGTCTATATATAGCCATCCAGGTTCAGCACTTTGATACTTGTGGTGAGAGAAGAAGAGAAAGCAAAACATAACACAGAGAAGGAGAAGATGGGGAGCAAGAGCAGCAGTTCGCAAGTGAAGACATGCAGAGGGGTGGTGTGCTGGGGAGCAGAGGGAGGAATGGAGGGTGGAGGAGATACAGGTGGATCCCCCCAAGGGGAGTGAAGTGAGGATAAAGATGCTGTTCGCCAGTGTTTGCCACTCCGATATCATGTGCTCCCATGGTGTCCCTCTCGTCAGTTCTCCTTTCCATATCCCCCTCTCTCTCTCTCTCTCTCTCTCTCTCTCTCTCTCTCCTCTTCTGCAGTACTGTTTACTCATTTGATTTTGTTGGCGTTGCAGCAGCTTTACCCTCGAGTTCTCGGCCATGAAGGTGTTGGGTAAAGTCTCTCTCTCTCTCTCTCTCTCTCTCTCAAAGTTGTTGAGCGTCAGAGGCGCGGCAACAATATTAATTTGATGGAAGAAATTTTTGAAGGTGAAACAATTGCAATTCGTGTTTTTCTATTACATGTCTCAATTACAAGAGAAATAGACTATATATAGGCTATAGTTTGATTCGAAATAGGAAACCTCTTTCTAGGAAACCTATTCTAATTAGAAAACCTACTTGACTTAGAAAATTTTTCTAAAATATAACTAGAAGTAATATCTCACAATATATATGAAAAATCAAAATATGGAAATACGAATAGACTCAAAAGGGAAATAAGTACTAACAAATTTGGTTTAATTTCTAACACTTCCCCTTAAACTAAATTCTCTTCCATTGATCATTCCAAGCAGGCTCTTGAACTTTTGAAAAATATTGATCTTGAGAGGTTTAGTAAAAATATCTGCTACTTGATCTCCGGTCTTCACATGCAATACTTCAACTTCATTCTCTTTAACCTGTTCTCGGATGAAGTGATATCAAACATCGATATGTTTACTTCGTTCATGAAAAACTGGATTTTTCGCCAAAGCAATAGCAGAAAAATTATCAATAAAAATCTCCGTTGCTTTCTTCTGCTCCATAAAAATATCTTTGAGTAGTCTTCTCAACCATATTGCATGACAAACACATGAAGATGCAGCTACATATTCAGCTTCACATGTCGACAAAGTAACACTTGATTGCTTTTTTGATGACCACGTGAAAGCAGTGTCGCACAAGAAAAATACAAATCTGGTAATGCTTTTTCGATCGTCAATATCTCCACCATAATCACTATCTGAATAAGTTCTAAATTTGAAAGATTCAGAGCAATAATAGTGTAAACTATGGGAAATAGTACCTTTGATATATCGAAGTATTCTCTTTGCAGCTTTAAGATGTGATGATTTCGGCTTCTCCATGTATCGACTCACAATTCCAACACTATACATAATATCCGGTCTCGTGCATGTCAAGTATCTCAAACTTCCAATCAAGCTTCTATAATATGTCGAATCAACATCGGCACCATCATCAAACTTTGAAAGCTTGGTTCCACACTCCATTGGTGTATTGACCAACATACAGTTTTTCATGTTGAATTTTTCAAGGATATTTTCTGCATATCCTTTTTGAGAAATAAAAATCCCATCGGCACTTTGCTTCACTTCGATACCAAGAAAATAATTCATGAGACCATTATCGGTCATCTCAAATTCTTTCATCATCGATGCCTTAAAAGCATCAATCATCGCCGAATTATTTCCTGTAAACAGGCAAGTAGAATATCACATTTTTCTTGCTTCAAATAGAGTGCATGCTCGTATGGACATTGAGAGAATCTATTCGCCTTGAAATATGCATCAATTCTAGAATTCCATGCTCTCGGTGCTTGTTTAAGCCCATATAGAGCTTTTTTCAACCTTAGCACTTTGTCTTCATGACCTTTCACAACAAACCCCTCGAGTTGTTCAACATAAATTTCTTCTTCAATGATACCATTCAAGAATGCTGATTTGACATCCATTTGATAAATTCGTCAATTATTTTGAGTAGCAATGGAAATAATCATTCTAATCGTTCCCATGCGGATGACAGAGGCAAAAACTTCATCATAGTTGATTCCGGCTTTTTGCTTGTATCCCTTCATGACTAATCTAGCTTTGTACCTTGTTACTTCACCTTTCTCATTTTTCTTGGCCTTATACACCTATTTAACACCAATTGATTTCTTGTCCTTCGGAAGATTAGCAAGCTCCCATGTTTGATTTTTTTCGATGGCTTCAATTTCTTCGTTCATGGCTTTCCTCCACTTTTCTTCTTTGGCTGCATCATCATAAGCAAGTAGTTCATAATCTGCAAGAAGACATATAAGATGAAGCTCTTTGGTAGTTTCGTAAATTCCAGACAATCTTCTTGATCTTGGCACTAGCGGTTCATCGACACTATTTGAAGAGGATGGTGTTGATGAACTTGAATAAGATGTTGGAAAAGAAGGTGAAGGTTGATCTTTCAACTCCGTTTGATTGAAATCACCACAAACATTCGCTTCTTCTTTTGGATTTTCTTCCTACATTCCATCTTCATCGAACTTGACATCTCTACTTACATACACTTTCAAAGTGTTAGGGTCAAATAATCGATAGGCTTTGAATGATGAGTCATACCCGATAAAGATGAGCTTTTTGCTCTTGTCTTCAAGTTTCGATCTTTTTTTATCCGGGACATGAGCATAGGCAATGCTCCCAAAAATTCTCAAGTGCGAAACACTTGGTGTTCTCCCAATCCAAGCCTCTTGTGGAGTTACGCCTTCAAGTCCATATGTTTGACATCTATTTTGAAGATAGATGGCACAAGAAATAGCTTCTGCCCAAAGTTCCTTGGACAAATTTTTGCTCTTTAACATGCTTCGAACCATATTAAGAATGGTTCTATTTTTCCGTTCAGCCACACCGTTTTGTTGAGGAGAATATGGGGCCGTTAAGAAACGCCAAATACCATGATTTTCACAGAATCTGTTGAATATGGCTGAGGTGAATTCTCCACCACGATCAGTCCTCAAAGCCTTGATAAAATAGCCACTTTCCTTTTCAGCCAGGTTCTTGAATTGTTTGAAAATATCAAACACTTCTGTCTTTTCTTTAAAAAAATACACCCAAGTTTTCCGAGTAAAATCATCAATAAAAGTAACAAAATATCAATGATTACCATATGAGTAAGGATTGATCGGGCCACACAAATCAGAATGAATCAACTCAAGCGACTTCTTCGCTCGATAAGTCGCCTCCTTCGGAAAGCTAGTTCTGAAATGTTTGCCGATAACACACCCTTCACATAATTGATCGGGATGATCAATATGTGATAAGCCATAAATCATCTTTTTGCCATAAAGCAAATTGAGTCCGCCAAAATTGAGATGGCCGAACCTCAAATGCCACAACCATGAAGGATCATCTACGCACGCCTTTAGACATCGAGACATCTCACTTTTTATATTAAGAATAAACATCATGTTCTTCGACATCTTCACATTTGCAATCAGTTTATTATTTCGATCTCTCAACATAAGATTAAGATTTCTCATATGAACAGTATAACCTTTCTCCAGAAGTTGTCCCAAAATCAAGATATTGCTTGACATTTTTGGAACATAATAAATATTAGTAATAAACTGACGTGCACCATTTTTTAAGCAAATCAAAATTGTATATTTCCCTTCAACAAGAATTTTAGAGTTATCACCGAATGAGACATTCCCTTTAATTATTTCATCTAACTTGGCAAACATCTCCTTTCTCCCACACATGTGATTACTTGCGCCGATATCCAAATACTACTTATTGCTTTGACCTTCTTCATCTTCTTTAAATGCCAATAAGAGAACTTGATTAGCATTATTTACCAAGTTCGCCTTTTCGTCTACTCTGCTACTTTCTTTGTTCCATCAGTTAGAAGCATAATGGCTAAGTTTATTGCAATGATAATATCGGATTTTAGATTTATCATACCATTGGCTTGTCGAGTTTTTTCCTCTTTCACGAACACCTCTTTGGTACTGGTATCCTCCATCACTTCGAGCATGATCTCCTCTGCTTCATCTGCGACCTCTTCCTCGAAAGTGACCTCGGCCACGACCTCGATCACGATCTTGATTTATCCTGCGATTTTGTACGGGATCTCTTCTTTGCTCCTTTTCATCTCGAATGGTCAATTGCATTTGGAGAACTTCCTCCACCTGCTCAATCTTTTTCTTTCTCAATCTTTCTTCATGGGCTTGTAATGAACCCATAAGTTCATCGACTGTCATGGCATCCAAGTCTTTAGATTCTTCAATTGCAACCGCAATATGATCATACTTCTTGTCTAAGGGCCGAAGTATTTTCTCGACAACGAGAATATCAGAAACATTTTCTCCGTTTCTTTTCATCTGATTAATAATTGCTAAAATTCTCGTGAAATAATCAGCAGTCAATTCAGATTCTTTCATATAAATTATCTCGAATTCGCCTCTTAAGGTTTGAAGGTGAATCTTCTGAACTTTCTGAACTCCTTGATGTGTGTTTTGAAGAATCTCCCATGCCTCTTTAGCGGTAGTGGCATTCGAAACTTTTTCGAACATGGAATCATCTAACGCTTGATAGATGATCGACAGGGCATATTGATCTTTCGTTCGAATCTTCTCCAAGGCATTTCTCTGGTTCTGATTCAACGTGGCTTCATCCTCTGGCTCATCATAGCCAATGTTAACAAGTTTCCACACACCATAGGCGCCGAGTAGAGCTTTCATTCTAACAGCCCAGTTATCATAATTTTCTTTGGTAAGACGAGGGTATTAAAGAGGAAGCTGATTGTTTGTTGAGGCCATGATCACGAACCGTAAGCTTTGATACCAATTTGTTGAGCGTCAGAGGCGCGGCAACAATATTAATTTGATGGAAGAAATTTTTGAAGGTGAAACAATCGCAATTCGCGTCTTTCTATTGCATGTCTCAATTACAAGAGAAATAGACTATATATAGGCCATAGTTTGATTCGAAATAGGAAACCTATTCTAATTAGGAAACCTACTTGACTTAGGAAACTTTTCTAAAATATAACTAGAAACAATATCTCACAATATATATGAAAAATCAAAATATGGAAATACGAACAGACTCAAAAAGGAAACAAGTACTAACAAATTTGGTTTAATTTCTAACAGAAGTTGTGTCTCCATGCCAAGTCTGGTCCGCTGCTTAATTTGATTCCCATTAGTTCTTCCATGTTAGTTATGTCAATGAGGCACAGTTGATTTCAAACATAACATGGCAGGATTGTGGAGAGTGTTGGAGAGGAAGTGGCAGACTTGAAGGAAGGAGACGTGGTTATTCCCGCATATATCGGAGAATGCAAAGAGTGTGAGAATTGCAATTCTGAGAAGACAAACTTGTACCTCCGGTATCCGCTCTCTTTGAATGGCCTATTGCTGGACGGCACGTCAAGAATGTCGATCCGAGGCCAAACCTTTACCACCTCCTCTCTTGCTCCACTTGGTCTGAGTACGTGGTCTGTGACGCCAATTATGTTGTGAGGGTCAACCCTGGTGTAGCTCTCCCGCATGCTAGCTTCTTGTCGTGCGGATTCTCCACAGGGTTTGGGGCCGCTTGGATAGACTCTACGGTCGAGAGTGGCTCCTCTGCGGCTGTGATCGGCCTCGGTGCTGTTGGACTCGGGGTATGTGGTTGATTGTTTGCGTTTCCAGCTCATGTGTGTCCTATATAAATGCTGTTTTGAGAGGATCAATCAGAAAGAGGGAGATAGCAAGGCAATAGTTCATTTGATTTGATCATGAGCAGGCCATAGGAGGAGCAAGAGCGCAAGGAGCGACTACCATAATCGGCGTGGACAAAAATGGGATGAAAAAGGACAAGGGAGAAGCTTTCGGAATGACTCATTTCATAAATCCAGATGATCACAAGTCTTCCGATAGTGTGGATTCGAAATCCATCTCCGAGATGGTGAAAGACTTGACGGGCGGAGCTGGCGTGGACTATTGCTTTGAGTGCACCGGAGTAGCTGACTTGATCAACCAGGCCATAGAAGGCACCAAAGTGGTAATGAATCCATATCATCACATTATCTACACAACCATAATGCGCACACCCACTCGCACACCACTAAACTTCATCTCCCGAGTCTCCTAACTGTATACCTGATGTGGTCAGGGGAAAGGAAAAGCAGTAGTAGTGGGTTCAGGGCTGCCTTTGGTGCAAATAAATTTCATGGAGCTGTTGATGGGCAGAACATTGAAGGGAACCATTTTTGGAGGCCTCAAAAGCAAGACCCACCTCCCCTTTCTCCTCCACAAATCTAAAAACAAGGTTCTGATCAAGCTCTTTCATGCCACTCCAATTCAGACTTTACGCGCACAGCCACTGAACTTTTCTTGCTTTCGGTTCTGCAGGAGATCCAACTTGATGAACTTCTGACCCATGAGATGAAATTGGAAGATGTACGAAGAGCTCCCGAGATACTGAAGCGGTCAGATTGCGTCAAGATTTTGATCAAGATTTAGCGCCCTATTTGCCTATTGCCTCCTCCCCTTACTTTCTTGAACTTGACTAGTATGATATTGACCGTGCTTTGTTTATTGTTCCACCCGCTTGAGCGCCATCTTTAGTCGCTCGTGCGAAACTCCAATAATGTAGTATCAATATTGGTGGAACCAATAGACTCTGACATCTAGTTCATTGCTTGTTTTCTGTTCGAATTCTATTTGGGTTGGGCCTTGGATCAGGTCACAAGAAGCATGTAGCCTTCCATGTTCGGGTTGGGTTGGGTATTGGTGAGCCCTACCCGAATCGAGCTGTTGACACCTCTACTGCTAATTTTGAGGGTTAACGTGTCTAAATTTCTCTTGAGACTTACCTGGAAGTTCAACATCCACGACCAGTGATGTTAATATGCTAATAATCCCCAAACTCCCACATTTTATCCTGGATCGAGGTTTCCAGTTTGCCGACTTTTTGCTCAACAGCCTGATATCGTCACACATTCCATAGAGAAGAGACTGCACATTTACAAAGTGAGGGAACTCCTCTGTCTGACCTCAAATACAATCCCCTCCCAATTCCCATTCTCCAAACTTCATGGCAGTCGCCTTCGAGCACAAACCATCTACATTTTTCTTTCTTTGATAATAATATAAGATGCTATACCGGCACACTATGAGTGTTAATACAAGAATCAAATAAGATTTGACACCTCGAAGGCAGATGAATTTAAAAAATGCTAAAATCCCCGCCAAACAAAATTCTTACAGATTGCGCTCTCGAAGGATTGGGAAATTTTTTTTTTTTTGTGGTAAGTAAGGATTGGGAAATTTTCATAGTTTTTTTTTGTGTGAAATGTAAGTATCATTCATAAGTTGACGTACAGAAGCTTAGGGGTATTCCCTAGCATTAGAAATAGGACTAAGATCACGAAAAAATGGAGTGTGGGAGTCTCCATATATTAGCCAAAATTACATTTGCCCTAGAAGGTCTGAAAGTTTTGTAGTGTGAAGCTCGTCTTCTGACAAGTTTACAAACTTTAGCCAAGATGATGGAGGCATCATGTGACTTGTGTTGGAAACGTTTATGATTATGCTCCATCCAGATGCAATAAATGATCCCTAGGAAAGATACATTGAGAAGTCTAGCCACTAAATCCTTACCTTTGGAAGCATTTATCATCCATTTGTGTTCTCCATTCCATCCTCCTATAGACTGCAGGATTCCGTATTGTGCAAGGATAATATGCCAAATGCTTTTAGTCCAGGTGCACTGAAAGAATAGATGATCTCCACTTTTCATATCCAATAGACAGAAATTGCAATAGCTATCTACTTCAGGCTTCCAATGTGATACAATCTCTGCTATAGGTAGTTTGTCCCTGCATGCTAGCCAACCAATAAAGTTGTGCTTACTAATACCGCTTTTCCAGATCAATTGGCACCAGCCCACAGTTGGCACCATTCCAATTGGAAATTTTCATAGTTGGCAAGTGGAAAGATGTGCTCAAATGGCACAAGCAACAGTCAGAGAATATGGCATCATTCATCCATGCGACAACGTAATAATCCAATGGCCGCTTTGGCCGAATGAAGGGGCGGAAAAAAAAGAGAATTCCAATGACCACTAGAAAGATCAACAAAATCTACTAAAGGAACAGACTGAAACAAAACAAACAAAATCTTCTTCTTGTGTGTACTGTGTATAAGTGAATTAAGATGACGTGTAGACAAAATTGTAATGGCACATCCTCTTTAGACATGAGTTCTTCTTAAATTCGATTCGAATCTCTGCCAAAAATGAATCGCTGTCCCAGTCAGAGACCACCAGCACTATGGTGTGCTAGCTAACTAATTTGTTGTTAAGTTTCACAACAACATCAGAGGATTGAGTGTACTAAGAATCAGTTAATCAATTGTATATGCAAATTACAAACTTACCTTGCATAAACTGAATACCAAAGCCACTGAGTACTGCGGCCAATCGAGACCCAATCCCCTGGCAGCTCAGTTGCAGTTTGTTCTCCTCCCAAGGGTGCAAATTGTCCGAAATGCTTGTACCTTCATGAATGATTACAGCGACATAACTCCACTGTCTACTTCTAATATGTGGGTTAGAGAAAAGTATTACCATGCAACGGTTAATGTTGTGTCACATCAGTGCTATCACTCACCAAGATATCTATTTCGCAACCTACATGTTTCTTTTGCAAAATAATTCATCAAAATGTGATTTTTTGCAACCTGTTTGTCTGCGGTGATCCTTATGCGGTATTAGCACCAAATGATGTACTTTCTCGAGAAAAGGCTGATATTTCATGCGGTAAGAGAAACAACAGAACCACATGGATATCCCATCCAGTAATTATGTGCATCCGTAGAACATAGTGCTCGGTGGAGATGGTGTCAATAAGAACAATGGAACTATTCATGATTATGAAAGATCTACTTAAATAATCTAACTTGTTGTGGTTCATTCTGTACTATAACTGTAACTTAAAGCACTTGTTTTCCTGGAAGAGAAGCTTATTGTACCTGAAGGGATGAAACCGATGACGTCCTAATTCCTTGAACCTCAGAGGACCTTCGGGATTCTTTTCGCACTCATCCATGCGATTGAAACAGTCAGCGAGATATTCACCTTGTTGAGTAGCCACCTTTGCCATTTACAGCACATGTAGATGTTAGTAGTATAAAAAAAGAACGACAGAAAGAAGAAAGGAGATGATAGTAATTGTACTTGAGCTATTGCCAGAAGATTTTTTATCTAAGAATCCACTTCAGAAAGGGCTAACTTAAACAGCTCAATATCCAGCTGGAGTAGATCAACAAAGTTCCTCATATTTTTCTTCTTCAAGTATAGTGCCACTTGCGGATACCGTTCACAGATGTCCTTAACAACTTCTTTTGCATCTTGTATACTCAGCTTACCTATCTTAGACTTATCTGCCTTACTGAATATTGCCACAATATCTTCTTGAAAAGAAAGGAGTACTTAGTGAAGTAACAACTGGTGAGGGAAAAACATATTAAAACTGTGCGAACTTGGAAACAATTTGACTAGGATTCGGAAAATATTTGAGCTCAATCCACTCTAACACTCCTAAACCTTAATTCATTACAACAACAGTTTGACATAACCTCATTCAGTAGGAGAACGCTGTTTTTCGGTATTACATCTCCCAACTCGAGTGGTTGAGTGTAATGGACAGTCGATCGAGAATTTTGTGCACTAAGGGCTAACAAGAACAGGTGAATGAAGCAAAAGCAGGAATTGTGTCTCCTTGTTTGTAAAGGTTCCAAATGGCCAATAAGAAAAACATATCTCCTTGTGTAGAAATTGTTCAAGATGTAGGTGATTAGAAGGACTCCAGACCGTGAGTACCAAAAACTAAATTTCTACCCACCCTTGTGCGGATTGTCATATAAAAGTATAATTAAAATGAAGTATGAATCAGTTTAGCATAAAAACAACATTGTTTTAACATATCAGTAGCTATAAAAGGTATACATAAAAAATAAGTTTATGAAAATACAAAAGAATTAATTAGTATAAAAATGAAAATTTCACAAACATTATATGAAATATTAAGGAAGAGAAACAATATGACCAGTCCCTCTTTCCTTCGTGGAAATTTCTTTCTCGGACACTTTGACTACCATTGAGCCTGTCTTAACATTGATGTCCTCTCTTTGAAATTTCTGTTCCGCGAAAGCAGTGATTCTTTTGTCAAACCTACAAGAGTAAGGTTTAGAAGCGTTAGCTACATACGAAAGGCAGCCAACTTCGTCGAGTGAGATATTAGTAGATCCTTCAAGCAAAACAAATGAAGCCACTGATCACCAGTTACGTTGCTGCTAAAAAAACCAAAAGAGGTAGCTTTTCTTTAGAACTCCCTCTCTGCTAATTTCAGCAATTCAATTATAGAAGAAAAGCCAGCTTTTAAAATGTAGAATTGAAAGGATCACTGCTGGTCAGAGGGTAAACTGGATGCTTCTACTTTGTAAAGTGATGAATTCCTCCATTAACAGGATGAGCAAAACCAGGATATAATTTTCACTTGATCAAAGAAAAACAAGCGGAAACTGTAGCATGAGCCTCGAAAAATTTTGCTGCTAACCTAAGAAACAAAACAAAGTCCACACACAGAATCAAATGAACTTTTAATCACACAATTCTCCTCACATGTTCAAAATATGATCTCCTGCTTCAAGACGTGTAATCTTCACAAGGTTTTTGACTTCTGGATATAGCTGGGCAAGATCTTCAATCGCAAAGTCATGAAGCTCTGCCGCAAATTCCACACCTGTTGGACCACCACCCACGACAACAAAATGCAGAATCTTCTTCTTCTCTTCTTCACTGAGGCTTGGTAAGCTTGCTCTCTCAAAGAAGTCAATCACTGTCCCACGGATCTTCTGAGCATCTCCTACTTCCTGCGTAAAAGAAAATCATCTCGGCTTTACTTAATACTTACTCAGAACGATATGGAGTAGAATTAAGTGAAACAGATACTTAATACTTACACAGTTTGCAAGCGGTCTATATATTTGTGACAATTATCTTCACAATAATTTTACACTTGTGACAATTTTACTCCGAATTATCATTAAATTTTGTATCAGAAATGTATCAGTTTAAGTTTTTTTTTGTATTAACCCAAACAAATAATCATTACAGGACCACCCACCTGGGTGGCGCTGCTGGAGCGCGCACTCTTCCTCTCGCAAAAGGTTAAGTGTTCAAATCCTGGGCGTCGCAGGGTGACTTAACCGGTGGCACGTGTGTGGTGACTAGCACGTGTCGCCCCCAGGGTTTACCCCCCGGCTACCGGCCGTGCGGAAGTTCCCTGGGTTACAAAAAAAAAAAAAAATCATTACAGGTCTTTCGTGTCCGGAATAGCAACTTGCAAACCTGATGGGCAGTACCTTTTCAATCTGTGAAATATCATATCCACTTTTGACGAGAATCACGTGGCATGGTGGATGTCGGCAGACAAGATTTGGTGAAAGAAATTTTTTTTGGTAAAAAAAAAAAAAAAAGATTAGGTGAAAGAATTAGCAAGTCAAGATCACACCACTTTCCACTTCGAACCAAAAATAAAAAAAAAACGTTAATCAAAACGACAACATCAAACCCAAAAGAGGAAAAGGAAAAAAACATAACGTCACTTCTGCTTCCTTTCGAGAAGGTCACTTTCCGGTTAAGATCACTTTCTGCATGTAAGGGATGGGGTTGATGCCGCGCGCTCTCTTCATGTTCGGATCTTTCTCGTTGATGTCCACAAAGCACGTAGCTTCCAATCTATTAAACCTTCGGTTATCAGGGACGAGATTTTATGAGATTATTATCAATTTAGTTTGTCGAAAATGATTATCAATGGAATACTTTTTACTAAAGGTTGGATCTAAGGTTTTTTGAGTGATTTGATTTTGTGGTGATTCGGACAAAAAATAATGTATGTGAAACATACTACTAATAAATTGGTAAATTGAACTGCAGAAAGTTTGATGAGTGTTGTTGATTGTGGATTCTTGACAACTCATTAATTTGGCTTTTTATAGCCTTGTACAAAATATGACCGTCGAAAAGCGATTATCTTTCAAATTTCAAATTCTAACTACCCTCAGAGTCTAGGCCTCGACTTGATTGCCTCTAACTGCACGTTCTTATCTCCAAACGGTTATAATCCATGGGAATACACAACGCACGTTGCAGAGAAAGAGGCCATCTTCATGGTTGCCTCCGCCACGTAGCTGCCATCTCAGCTACGCCTCCGCAGCCTCACCTGCTTAGCCTTTAACCAGGACCCAAAGAGTAAGTTGTCATTTGTGGAGAAAAAATTCTCATCATAGGGCACTTGCTCACAGCTCTAAGCATAATGTTCTATCCTCCAGCACAAATAACGGAAATGAGGAAGCCTTTCATACCTAAATCCAACCAGTGCTCTCTTCCCCTGAAACTGGAAGTTATTCCATACATGAGTGGAGAGGAAAGTTTTGACTCAACTCTGGCTCTCCCCCACTATTATTAATGGATAGCCCTTAGATTCAATTCTCATTTCCGAAACATCACCCACATTTTCAGCAATACTCCTAATCGCTTCTTGAGTTCTTCCTTCAATTGGCAGCCCATGAATCTGCATCCAGAAGGCGCAGGAATCGAAGACAACACAATGTGGTGGGGTGCTTGGCCTCCATGGATTAAGAACCAGCATATGGCTCGAGAACAACCACGGTCTGAACCGATGACCCTGTTTTTTTCCTCCACAGACGTGAATTCGAAAGAAGATAAGCTAGGTTCTAAGTGTTTACACTTGGAAATTATCTATCGAGCTGCAATGAAGTCGCCAAATAAGGTATGTTCACATTTCTGTACTTTCTCCTCAGTTACAACATTATCTAATACAGCAATTTTCCTTCCCATCCATAGGTGTCCTAGTCTTCTACACAGGGCGGCCATGTGCCTGTCCTGATCACTTCCACCATTCGTGCTATTACTTAAACAGAAAGGATGAACCCAGAACTTAAATTATTGCTGTAGATGACAATAACCTAGCAGAAGTGTTTGATGAAGCGGCAAAGTGCAGAATCCTATTGACTGCTCGAGTACTCCAGATTCAACAAAGTAGAAAACGGAAATTGGGAGGCTGCTAGCTTTTCCCAGAAATGCAGCGCATCTTTTATATATCAGTCATCATCGATTTCAACTGTTAATGTATAGACAGCGAAGGACAGTTAATGAAATGTAGGCTAAGGGTTTGAGAGAGGATTTTAGGAGCATCATCGAATAGTTTGTGATATGTCTTTTCATAGCTAATCAAAACCCATAGAAGGAATGGGGAATAAAGAAGGTTTCCATGGGGGCGCGGACACAGTTCGTGCATTTTGGCCTAGGGTTTAAGAGAAGATTTCAAAAGCGCAATCCAATGGCTTGCAATGTGCCCTGTCGTCGCTAAGCAGACCACATAGAAGGGTCGAGAAATAGAAGCAAATTTCCATGGGGGTGAGCTAGGGTTTTGGTTTGGGTTTGAGAATTAGGGCAAAGCTATCCATTTGGTCGGGAGCAGCTCTTCAAGCGAGAGAAACCTTTGAGCCAGTTACGATATTCAACTTGAGGTAAAAAAGATTGCTTACAAGGAGCAAATTAGAATAAATGTGTGAATTGAGACACAGAAAATCACATTCTAGAATGATGAATAAAGGTCATTAAATTGTCAAAGGAAACCAAAGTAACGCCGGAGAGAGTGTAGAGAAGTAGAAAATGATATAAGTGAGAACTTAAATGGATATGTTACTTGCCATTGCCATATGTAGGAATCCACTTAAGGATAAGAGCAATACTTGTCACTCGTAGGTAATCAATCTAAGGGATAATAGCAAAACAAGAAAAATGTCTTGTTCTTAAGCCAAAGGCTTAAATAAAACATGAATCAATCAAGTCTTCCTTTTTTTTATTCATCATGGCATGCTTATATGGATAAGCATGGAACAACCGTCCAAGCATGAGTAGGGGTGAGCAGTTCTAAGTTCCTAGATAAAACCTGGAACCTACCCTTAGGTACAAGTTTATCATTTTTTGGAACATGGAACCTACCCGTCGAAACTTGAATTTGGAACCTACCCAGGGTCTAACAGGTTCTTTTGTTTTTCATTTCATTTTTTGATAAACAAAATGAAAATGAACGCAATAATATTGAACAAGCTTGTCATTTATCAAAAAGAATATAAAATATTAGTTTTTCTGGCATTACGGTTCAAATAAATACAATTAAAATGAGAAGTTATTGTGTGAATCAATACTAGGGGTGAGTGGGTCCATGTTCCGTACAAGTTCCACCTGGAACTTGCCCATGAGAATAGATTACTCATTTTTTGAAATTTAAAACCTACCCTATCACAGGTTCCAGATTGGTTCCAAGGTCTACCCAAGTTCCACCACTTGCTGCTTTGATCCATTGGTCAAAACTTATATTTAAATACACGAAGAATATGAAACATTAACAAGTCATAACATAAAAGCTTAGATTAGTGAGTCCAGATTATACACTCATCATCTTACGCCATGACATACCATAGGACCACGCAAAAACATAGACAAAAAAAATACAAAAACTTGTTTAAGTTTCAGGTTCCAAGTTCCAAGTTCCACCAACCTAAAATCTGGAACTTACCCATCAAAAAAGGTTCCCCAATTTTTGAAACTCGGAACCTACCATGCATACTTTGGAACCTATAATCTATGGGTTCTCACTGGTCAGGTTCTTAGGTTCCAAGGTAAATAAGTAATTTCCTAGACTCACTGGAGACAATATTAGTTTTACTTCAAAGTATAATAAAGTCTTGGGAACTAGAACTTTTAACTCTTGGAACCTTCATCACAAGACTCTTATAGACCTAGGAACTAAGAAATGCAATGATGACAATTATAAGACCTCGAAAATAGAGAAAAATAGTTGGTTGTAGGTCTCCAAGTTTTACTATTTTCAAAGTTGCTGAAGTAATGGCCTTCAAGGAATGCTCTGGCATCATAAGCTTTTGCTACATGTAAACTCGTCTCCAAGTTTACTTTGTCCTCAACTTCATGGTAGGGAGAAGGTTTTGTAACATTGAGCATTGCTGACACATCCTTACCAAATGAACTTGATTCCCACAAATTTCTCGGACGGTCTCTCTAACGAACTAGATAATAGATTAGTTTCATACTAACAAATATCTTCATGGCATGCTAAAAAGATGAAATATATCAAACATATTTTGACAATCGATAAAAACTTTGAAAGAGAATGCTTTGGGGCATACGAAATGAAAGCGGTAGGTAATGCCTCCGGCCATTATCATCATTCCCTCTCCATTTATGACCTCGACATTTGCCTCAACAAATTTATTTGGAGATTCACCATCCATAATATCATAGTTGCTTGATGGTATCTAAATGATCAGCATCTCTCCCTTCAATTTTTCCGAGATCCCATCTTGCTCCAAAGTAAAGCCTTTTGGAACATGATAAACCATTTCTTTAGCAATGAGTTCATCCATTGGCCATTGTAGCGCTTTATTCTCTTTAGGACTCATTTTGTAGGCTGCTTTCCCAAAACAAAATCAATGCAATGCTGGATGTCTTATATGGGCGGAAGATTAAGTCAAATCTCTTCCGGAACAACATCCTTAAAGTCTTGGAGAAGAGGTTCCACTTGAGAAGGGAAATCATATTTTTCTTCGTTTTCTTCTAACACCACACGTGCATATGGCTCCATGAATTCTTCCAAGGCCTTACCAATTTCAGATTTATAGAGTAAATTATTTCCTTCCCCATTAGATGGTTTAGGAGTACTCTCTATCTTGGAAAGACCCAAGGTGATTTGGACTACATCTTTCTCGAAAGCGTAAGTATTTTGTAACCCATCATGCTTAGCTTTTCCATCAAATTGCTAGGGCCTCTCAATAATCAAATGGCAAGCATCCATGGGAACAACATCACACCATATTTCATTATTATATTTTTCCCAGTAGAGAATTGAACAAGACATTTTTATCAACCCTTAGCTTATTTTCTTTTCGAAGCCAAAAAAACTTGTAAGGTTGTGGGTGTTTTTCCATCTTGAGGTGCAATTTATCCACCATTGTTGAGCCTGTTTGGTTGGGCATTTGAAAGCTACTTTGGAGCTCTAAAGTCCCTTCTGCAAATGCAAACCTGTTTGGCAAATATTTTGGCAAGCTTTGAGGAGATACAATTGCATCTCCAAAGCCGATCTTGACTATAAAAAACCCAAAACTGGTAAAATTATCACAAATGTATAGATACCCTAGGCGCCGCCTAAGGTCGGCCGACCCCAGGCGTCGGTCACCAGCCTCGCGCGACCCCACGTGAGGTTGCACAACCCTCCAACAGCGGTCATCGGGGTTGTGCAACCTAGGCGACGCCTGAGGTCGCGCAACCTTAGGTGAGGCTAGCCAGTAGCCGGAGCTTGGTCGGCAGCCAGCCGGCAATGACTCTTCCTTCTTTGCTTTTTTTTTTTTAAAACATTGGCAAAAGTTCTTCACAAAATTAATTTTTACCAAACGGTATTTAGACCAAAGTTGCTTTCAAATGTGATTTTAAAATACATGTTACCAAATACTATTTACATTTCGAAAAATCCCTTTAGCTCAAAGGTATTTGCATATAAACAAATGCATTCCCCAAAAGCTGAACCAAACAGGCCCGTTGTAGCCACTACTTTCTCACAATTTCCTCCATCAATGATAACATCAAACACATTTCCATGAGCAATGCATCTAGTATGAAAAAAAGTTGTTGTGAAGCCAAGTATCGTTTGCACGAGGAGTAGCATTCAAGATTCGATGAAGGATTATAGACTCTCCTTGATCTTTATAGGTAACTTCATGTCCCTCATCTGGACCTTCATTGGAGCTAGTTGACTCTTCTTCAAGCTATTCTTCTACTAGAGAGACAATCTTACGATTTGGACAATCAGAGGCAATATGTCCAAACCCTTGGCACTTGAAAAACTTGATAGAGTTAGGGCGATTGGAACTTGATGCTCCATCATTCTTAGGGAGCGACTTTGAAGTGGCTGCCCTAGTATTAGAAGTAGAGGGACTCTTACCTTTGGAATAGCCTTCTTTGTTCCAATACCGAGAGCTACTACCACGTGCTTCTTTAAGTTGTCATTCCACCTTAAGTGCCAGGTGAGTAACATCATTATAAGTCCAATAAGGTTGTAGTTGAACAACATTACCGATTTCTGATCGAAGTCCACCAAGGTAGCGAACAACAGTTTACTCTTCTAGCTCGGAAACATTAAAAAGGGTGATCAAATTTCGCTATATATTCTTCCACAGACAGTGTCTTTTGTTTGAGATTGTGTAACTGAAGAAAGGTATCTTGACAGTAGTTTGTCGATAAGAACTTCTTCAATTCTTTCTTCATTTTCTCGCAAGTTACGATACGACTTCTTCCTTCATTAGCTCTTTGCTTTTTCAAACTTCAATCAAATAGACGCATGCTTTTTGAGCTTGATGGTGACTAGCTTTACCTTTTGATCATTTGGTATTTCTTTGTAGTCAAAGACTCTTTCTATAGCATGCAACCAATCCATAAATTCTTCCAGTTGCATTTTCCCTTCAAATTCAGGAATTTACACCTTCAAATACAAATCTTGTTGAATTCCATGAAACCTTCGATACTAACATCAAGGAAGTCCTTCCTCACTTGAAGCATGACTTTGAGTACTAGAGAAAGGGATAACATCCTCTTTATCAAAGAGAGCATATTCTGAATCATGATGCAATCATCATGTTCTAGAAGTTCAAAGCATTGCAAACACTTGTGTAGTTGTTGCACTTTTTGTAACATTCTGAATTTTGATCCGTTACCGGGACCAATAAAGTGTATATTAATTCTCGTTTGATTTTAGTAAGTCTCGCCTAAACTTGATCAATCATGGGATACTAACCAAATGGGAAAGGCTAAATATGGAATGGTACGTGGACCAGGGACCCGATCACGAGTTGAGTACCGATTCCGAGAAACGTCGAGGAAATATTTTGGGCCAATATGGGCCGATTTTAGGAAAATAATGGATTTGATGTAATCAGTGACGTACGCTTGGATCGCGGGTGATTCCGCACAACTGAAAGTACGCTAACGAACGAATCCCGAATTTAATCCGAACGATCGCGACCCCCAGCACTAGTGATAATGCCTCGCATTTCCTTGAAATTCGAGGCCATCACGACTCGAATAACCCTAGATCGATATGCGTAACCCCTAAATAGCTGTTCGTTAATGAGAGGCCCTAAAACTTCAAAACGAACAAATTTGATCGCGAAATTGGACCCGAACTTCAACGTCGAAATTTCGAGGGCGTTTGCGACTATTTTGCGAGACCAACGCCATTTTAGTGTGGCCACATATGTTTGGGGCTAGTATGGCTGAAAACTGGAATTTCGACATAAATTGAAAAAATTTACGGTTTTACCCCTCAAAACTTTCGGATTGATTTTCGAGGGTTTAAAGGATGATTTTTATGAATCCGACATCATATTATGCTGGCCACACATATATAGGACCGGTATGGACAAAAATTGAGATTGACCCGGGACCGAAAAATTACCAAAATGCCCTTGGACCTATTTTTGGTAATTACGAATTTAGCTAAATTTTGGGACTTAACCAAGATTAATTGGGTCAACTATGGTCTAGTCAGCCAATAATTGAGGACAAATGACCATTTAATCCTTGCATTATTGGATAAGAAGAATTTCTAGCCATTGGATTAAGGGCAAATTGGTCATGGAGCCTAGGATCTTGACATGTGGACTCCAATAAGTCCAACTTGGACCAACTTTGACCAGCTTATCTCTCTCTCTCTTGAGTCTCACGGCATTCTCTCTCTCTCTCTCTCTCTCTCTCTCTCTCTCTCTCTCTCTCTCCTGTTCTGTTTCCCCCTTGGGCATCGATCGTTCCTCTCGGCCAAGACTCTCGGAGCTCTGCCGTCGCCGCCATGCGCCGCTGCCAGTGCTGCCGTCCCCGTCTCACCTAGCCATCCTCATCCTTGGCCGACCGTCCCCTTTTTCCCTTCCTTTTCTGTTTCCTTGTGGTGTGGACAGCAACCTCGCCACTGTTCACCGCCAAGCAAGAGGACCACGGTCATTTGGGAAGTCTCGCCCAATGAGCCGCCGTCTTGGACACACCGAGCATCACCACCCCCAACCATAACTCTCGTCCTCCTTCTCGCCGTCCTCAGCCACCGTTCTAGCCAAGGTCGTGAGGACCACCGCCGGACACCGCCACCGCCGGCTTGACCCCCGGAACGCTGTCGCCGATTTTACCGCGAGTCGGTAATTGACTGCCTATTCCCGTCGACCCGAGTCAAATTTAGGCGAGTATTAACCCCTAAACCCCAAACTAGCTTAATTGTGCAATTTAGGGATAAATTAGGGGTTAATTAAGCTTAATTATGGTCTAATTAGGTGTATTTGTGTGTAGGCTGATTAGGGGGCTTAATTAGAGCTTAATGAAGTGATTTAGTGGTGGTTTAGTGGCCAAATCATGTCCTGTCCTGGTACTGTTCACACAGAACCGAAATTGTGATTTTTGCCTAAGTTGTGTATTAAATGGTTCATTAAGTGAGGGCTTGAAATTAGGCATTTTAGGGGGCTAATTAGGACTTGTTGGAATCCTATTGGTGACGCCATGTTCGAGGATTGAATGGCTAGGTTCGATTGGTCATGGCGGGCCTTAGACGCATTGAATTGAATTGGAAGAAATGCGTGGAATAAGTGCCGGATTAATTGGGCTAGAATGGGATTAATTGGGAGTGCCGATAATACTTTGTATTGATTGAATTGTGAGTGATTTTGGGCACATAATGACATTCATGTTCGACTTGGATCCCGTTATACATGATCTCGCATGTTATGCTTTGATACGGGTGGAATTGAGTGCATTGATATACGTGCCCGAATGTGTATAAATTGTTGGCCTTCTAGTCGGGCCTTCGGGTCATTTTAAATTGTTGGCCTTTGGGTCAAGCCTACGATTCGTTTTAAATTATGTCCTTCAAGTCGGGCTTTCGGGTCGATTTATAAACTGTTAGCCTTCGAGTCATTATATTTGTGGGCCTACGGGTCAGAATAATTATGCATATTCGTTAGTTCACACGTGATTATTATTGATAAATGCCTAAGCTGCAGGGCTGTGTTATAATTGAATTGGGCCGTGGGCCCAAGGAAATTTATAGTGATTTACTGGTTTGCTGCTTGGTGTGTTTGATTTACCTATCTGGAGGTGCACTTTAGTCTAGTTTAGGATTAAGGGTTTTTACTTGCTAAGTGTATCTCACGGTTGTTGTAAAATCGATGTTTTAGACCCCCGACAATGAACTTGGGAGATGCGCCAATACGCTTCGGGATCCCCACCCACATCGAGCATACGATGTCTGTACATCCAGTGGGGAATGATGAGGTGTATATTAGGCATTATACGATAGTCTGAGTAGACGTGGGCTTGGTGCATTATGAAGCTCACAAGTATTTATCTTGGTGCTTTCCGGACCATTTTGGAGATGAGTTCGGTCTCATTAGATCTGCTGATGTCCCGTTTACTAGGGAGGGTCAGCTAGACCCGCAGTGCCCAGACGGTGACTTAGTGGATGTTGATATGGAGGGTAACCCCAATTCTGATGTCGAGTACGAGATTGTCGAGGGCGAGGAGGAGCACAAGGAGTTAGGGGGAGTAGACTTTGAGCCTGAAGTGGCAGACCCAGTCCCGGAGCAGGTAGATGCCAAGGCCCTAGAGCCGATGGACGTAGACGAGGACGAGGAGCAGGACCCTGCGCCGGAGACCGAGTTGGAGGCGATGAGTTCAAGAGGAGGAGCTGGAACAGTCCGAGAGTTCTTCAGAGTCGTCGAGTTTTTACCCTGACTGGGTGCCTTAGGATAGATCTCAGCATCTCGTAATGAGGGCCGATACTTTTTTACTATAGCCCTCCTTTTAGATAGTTTGACCTCCTCAGCCATTGATCCCTTTTTGTCTTGGTGACCCCTCTCGTTGTATATTTCGTTTGTAAATGGTGAATGTACAAAGCTTAATAGTAATAAATGTATATAAGTTTTTAATCATTATGTAATTCTTGTTCCATGCTATTCATGGTTGTTTGTTTATTGTACGGGGATATATATATATATATATATATATATTATATACGTCGTTTTCGCATGTATCGTGTTTCTCTTATTTGGGTTTTTAGATTGGTGACGTAACCTGGGAGCGTCACACCACAAATTTGACCTATACGCAGGATGTTGACGCTTCGTGGGGGACAGGGCGTGACACTTGTCTCCTTAAACGATCTACCTCCACGTCTTGTAGGTCTCTTTCTCAAGCTGTAGAAGACTCGATGTTTAGTCCATGTCGACGACAACCATTGAACCTTGCTATGATACCAATTTGATGCCAGAAAAAGTGTGGAAAAGTAGGAGGCAACACAAGCAAGCACTTAAATAAATAGGTTACTCACCACCCATAGGATTTATCCTAAGAGATAAGAGCAAAACAAGAAAAACTTCTTGTTCTCAAGCCAAAGGCTCAAATAAGTTATGAATCAATCAAGTCTTCATTTTTTTTATTCATCATAGCATGCTTATATAGATGAGTATGGAACAACCGTCCAAGCAAGAGTAATTTCCTAGACTCATTGGAAAGACAAAACTAGTCTTACTAGAAAGCATAACAAAGTCCTAAGAAATAGAACTTTAACTCTTAGAACCTTCATCACAATTAAAACTCATACACTCCTTGGAACTAAGAAACGGAATAATAACATTCACAAGATCTCAACAATATGAGAAATTTAGTTGGTTTTAGGTCTCCAAATTTTACTATTTCCAACGTTGCTAAATTAATGGCCTTCAAGGAATGCTCCGGCATAAAAAGTGGATGGCAATTGAAGTTTTGCCATTAATTCATTGGGGCAGGTTGTATCAAAACAGACATGATGTTGTCCTTGGTCGCGCGGTCCGGAACCCCATGGCCATCTCCGTACTTGTAAAAGCTGTGAGACACACGAGCAAGATTCAAACACCCCCCGATTAAGGCTTCCATCCCTGGGAATGGACGATCGACAAACACCTGTTCGTTCATCATCTTCCAAGTTTCCCAAATCACGTCCTTGACGTGTTCCACCGCAGTTTCTCGTGAAGCTCCGCTTTCATTCATGTAGCACTCGATTGCCTTCGGATTATCTCCTCTGAGCAATTCATCCTGACCAAGGGGACGACGTTATTCATATATCTGTTACATACTCATCACTTTATCATGTGAGTAAGGTGAATTGCTCCTTAACACAGCAAAGGGCGTATTAAGAAAGTACTATCACACTAGGAAGGAACCTAGCTATATACATGAGTTAGAACAAAGACACATACCGGCGATGTACCGAGATCATCATTGAGTCGAAGAATCAAGCCACAAATGTACGTGATACGTGGGCTTTTAGATACGTAGTCCAGTGCCTCATGTGTTAACTTGTGTGTGGTCATGAGGAAAATACAGAACAACATCAAGGGCCCTCCGGAAGATGTTACTGAAGTGGGTAGATATTCCTCCAATATTGGAGTATAGCCCTTGTGGTACCACTTGGCCTCTTTTATGTATGCCCTACATTCATTCACCCACTAATGCACGGAAAAAAAAAGGTCAGTGGACCACTTTAGGTCTGTGAATATGGAGAATGAATGTTGCACACGGTGATTCCAAAAGTGATTCCAAAAGTGAAAATCCAGGAGATCGTTATCATTAATTTCGTGAGATAAGTATCTTGGGTGGAAACATATATTGTCATCAGCTAAAACTTGTAAGAATGAGAATAGGAATTCAAGTATGAGTTTGACTAAAGTATGAGCAGACAGAATTTCACCAATTTCCGAATGTAAGGTGTGACGTTAAAGCCTTGCTCTTTCAGTATCTCAAATCCGACTTCGTTGGTAGTGTTGAACAGAGCAAGGAAAGAAATCCTTATAGTCTGAGGAAGTTTGTCAATGTCGGCAATATCCCATCTGGAAATGTCCAACATCTCAAGCATTATAAACAGAGACACTTCTAGTTTCATTTCTGGGTGCGATGAGATAATATGATTTACATTTATATGCATGGTAATTAAACAAACCTTTCAACGAAGTCTGTCAGGAGTTCAAGTTCTTCCAAAGTGCCAAACACGTCATAAACATCGTCTATGAGCGTTATCATGCAAGTAATCTTGGTTAACATGACCCTGCAAAATCCATATTCTGGCTCGGGAACCATAAAGCAGGACCATAAAAAATGTTCCACCAGTCTATCTCTGGAAAAGCCCATCTTGTTGACGCCAAGCTCAAGCCACCACCTGAAACATTTGCCACACATATTCATATATAATGAGTTATTCTGGAAATTGACTGAACCTATAGAATACAAGACTCTTCGAAAAATATAAGGACTTCACATGAACCGTGTGTACACTCTCATCGGCTTAGTCGAGCGTCCACTGAGTCCACGCATTAGTTTACTTAAGTAAGTCAACTAATCACATATCAAAGCACATCATTCTCAAGAAGTAGACTAAGCTAAAAAAAGAATATGTAGGCCAGAATGAGAGTTACTAGGCAGCCAGTCAATCACTATCTGATTAGATGAAATTTACAAGAAACTTAACTCAAATTTCTTTTTAACGTAGGAATTATAACTCACTGCCATTTATCTAATCTTAGTTCTAAATTGTGAATTACTTTCATTTTAATGGGATGCTTGACGCAGGGCGTACATCAGTGACTAGCTTTGGACGAGCAAAGATGATGATAAACGTGAATGATGAGCTTCCTTTGTTTTCCGTTTTCTTCGAGTGCAAGATAATCACATCTCTCTTTTTCACCTGAAGGCATCATGTCTACACACTTTTCCAACTCATTTTGGTCTATTTGGATGGTGCAAATATGCATAAACAACTAAAGAAATTGTTGGTGCAAAATTTTACGCGTATCTTCTGTTGATGTACGTATATACCTTGCTAGTTCGCTCACTTCCTTCTGGTAGGTTGACTGCAATACATTGAAATCCAACCTCGCCATCTCAAGCAAAGTCCGGTTCATGTTCGGATCTTCCTCGTAGATGTCCATGAACCATCTAGCTTCCAATCTATTGGGTCTCCAATGGATAGGCAATTCCAAGGCATGGCTTATTTTTGCCCATGCAAGAGGAGATGATTCCTCCTTCGAGATTAAGAAGATTCAAATGCTTGCAAGTGAAAGCCTTTGCTTCATCCACCAAACTTTCGCCTTCCAGTCCATGAAAAGAAGCCTCGTACAAACTCAACAGCCCCTTCACATCCTCAACCAGCGATACCTTAAAACCACTCATCTTGTCCATGAAGCTTTCGAACACATCTATCAAGCCAATGGTATTTAGTTAGTCGGTAGAAAGTTTATATATAAGATAAATAACATGCCATTAATTAAAGTTCCCAGCGGAATCCTTCTATTCCGTGCCAAAAGAAATGGATTTTTTTTTCCATACTGTGGAGCCTTTTCTTGGATTATATATTTATGAAAGGAGACTCAATGAAGATTTGGTGAAGCTACCTATTCTAGTTTTTTATATTGGAGGATAGTCTCTTTCAAAATGTACAGATTTTTAGAATATCGTATTTGTTGATGAAAATTTTATTTTATTCTAAAGGCTAATCATTCTACAAAACTGTCGTATTAAAGCTTTCATAGTTAGACTAGGGGTGCATTTATTTCATTGAAAATTTTATGATGAAGGAAAATATTTTCCATGTAATACATTTTCAAGGAAAATATTTAGTTTTCATTTATTTGGCAATTTAAAAAAAGTGATTTCCTTCTTTTCAAAAGAGGAAGTCGTTTTCCTCCAACCTAAACTTGTTGTTTTCAGTTTGTAAAAAACGTTTTCTGTAGATAGATTAGTTTAGTTTTCTGTCAACCAAATACCGGAAAGTCAAAAAACAATTTCCTTTGGACAAACGGTAACTTTAGTTATAAATGCGGGGGCTAAACCAAAAGGCAAAGTGAGATGGAAAATAATAAACAATACACCTTGAGATACATCATAGCCATGTTGTCTGAGAAGTCTAAATCGAAGGGCAGTTGAGTGAAGATCATTAGAAAACCGAGCATCATATGAGTCATTTTGGATGACTTGGAGTGCCGTCTTGATCTCGTTGTCGAAATGGTATTGCAAACCAAGCCTTTGAATCGCATCAATGAACTCAAGCTTCGCCAACAAATTATTCTCTTTCTCCAACGTGCACTTCACCTCTTCCTTCATCCTCTGGACCCGCTCCATATATCTCTCCTCCTACAATTTGATTTCACAAATATAAGCCCATTAAAAACTAAACATGTTTTAGCCTTCTTAGAAATTTGAGAAAATCAAAGCTTGACAAGTCATTAATAATAAGCAAGGGGAAGAATATAAAAACTAACCGCGTAATCAGCACTGAGTGACTTCACAAAGTTGTAATCCCAAACACTTGGCATGTAATTTGCCGAACGCCTATCGACTAGTAACTGTTCTTTAGTATTCGAATTCATGCAGCTTATGCGCATATTTCCCTCAGTGGTTGCGACGGCAGCAAAAGAGGAGAAGGAGGAGGAGGAGGGTCGAGGGTGTTTCGAGAGTGGGACAGAGGGTCGTCGTCCGCAGTGGATTGAAGAAGGGAGGCAGCTTTTGCTAAGAGCTTCAATAGCCATGCTTCCTGTGTTTTGGTATAGCATTCACAATTCATGAGTTTACATAAACATCATAAAGCGCCGAGAATCTAGGAATCTATATAAAGAAAAGAATTAAAACTAAAATACTTTATTGATTGATTAGTCTATACGTCTTCGTTTGTGATTATTTTGAAGAAAACAAATAAGGATGTCAGTTTCTAGTATTGGAAGGTAATTATTAAGTTCTAAAATAAATGCTATGTATTCTATAAAGTACATGCAAACATAAACGGTACAAATAAAGCTAAATAAAATCACGAGCATTAAAGATTATATAAAATGAGAAAGCAATGCATAAAATGATAAGTAGAATGATAAAACCAAACATGTAGATGGTACGTATTAATATTAAAATAATGAGAAAGTTACAACGCAATTGAAAGTGATAGAAAGATGAAAACCATCCCCAAGGGTGGTAATCCGCACTCAAGGGAGGTTTGATATGAAGACTACTAAGTGATTAACCAACCCTTACCTTACACGTAATGAAGAAAAGTGACTAAGAAAACTTACAAAGTAATTGGGATATAAAGGTAGAAGGGGATGGTTTTAGGATGGGAAGAAGAGGTGGGAAAGAACTTCTCTAAATGGAGAAAGGAAAGGCATGCCTCTAAGTGAGAATGAGATGGACTTTTATAGAGTGATGAACAGTAATAAATGTTATGTATGAGCGTGTTTTCTGCTTGAGAAAAAAGAGATAAGGAAAGAAAAAATGATTACACATTATCTCTGTCTGGTAAAATGATGGCATGTTTTTCTTATGCTGTTTAAAAGGGTGATAGGTACGGATAGGCTCATTAGGTATTATAAAATCATTGTTACTTCCTATATGGGCCCAATCCAAAGCATGTGAACCTTTCCATCGTGTACAACGTGATTCACGCCTAAGCCTAGAAACAACTAAGTTTGTTTTTTTCCAAAAAAAAAAATTGTGTTTATTTTGCAAATCGTTTCTCATCAAATAAAACATAAAAATGTGACCCAGCTTTGGCTGGAGGTGAATTCCCTAAAAAATCCCCCAACTTAAGGTTAAGTCTCAAATATGTCCCAAACTTTTTTTTATTTAAAAAAAAACCTCAAATTTTAAGTTCAGTCTCAAATCAGTCCCGAATTTTATTTTGTGTAAAAAAATTTTCCATTTATTTTCAAAAACATATCCCGTGATCCAGTCCCAACTTGATGTGACACTTCTACTTCGATAACAAATCCTCATCAGTAAAGTAATTACGTAATAGGTACAGACCGACGTCGTATTTCCACTTTAATAACCAATCCAACCCAATAAAAATTGTTGAAATTATCCAAAATAAAATCATTTTAGGATATGAAAGTTAGGGACAACAACAAATCCATCCAAAAAAATTTTTTAATTTAAAAAAACATAATTTTTAGGTTCAGTCCAAATTTGCTCCGAACTTATTTTTATCTAAAAAAAGCCATATTACTTTATTGATGTGGATTTGTTGCCGATGTGAAAGTATCACGTTAAGTTGGGACTAAATTATGGGGTATATTTTCGAAAATAAATTGAATTTAGGGGATTTATTCGGGGCAGATTTGAGACTAGATTTAAAGCTTTAGATTTTTTTTTAAAGAAAAAAAAGTTCGAAACAAGTTTGGAACTAAACCTAAAATTTAAGATTATTTCTGAGATAAAAAAAGTTTAGAACAGATTTAGAATATGATCTAAAATTGAGAGTTTTTTAGAGAATTAACCCCTTTTAACTCGTGGGTGCTGTGCTGCGGTTGTGGGTGAGTGAGCCCATAAAATCTTTTAAGATCCAGGGCGGCGGAAATGGGAGGTCGTACAAGCTTAGTGGTCGTACGATCATTGGGAATTTTTTTTTTATCAAAATCATTGGGAAGTTACTTTTCAAGTCTTTGAGTAACTTTCTTACCCAAATGACTAACTTTAGTTTTCAGTTAAAACGTTATTTTCATTTCATTTAAGTAATGTAAGCGCAATGTCAATATTATTTAGTTTCTAGCATTAACATAGATAAATTTTTAACGGTCCTCATTGACGGAATTCTAATGGGGGATAAATGTGTTACACGCCATACATGTTTGAAATTTTTGCGTCACAAAAAAAATTATAATAAATGTATCACAATGGAATATTTGGGGTTATTGGTGGCTTTGGCTCTTGCAAATATTATTGGAGTAACTTAGCAACTTTTTTTTGGCTTCAGAAGAACTAATTTGTCCATTAATATATGACAAAAATTTCAAATGTTTTCAAACCAGCTCCGCCTATAGATATTCACTACAAAACATATGTATTTCTTACATATTTTAACTAAAGCAACATGCTTTATATATTTGTGCATTGTATTTTTAGTTTATCTTCATGTTTAACAGCTTAAAATTTACTGTATAATTTCTTCCTTGCCTCAACAAATGGGGATTATAATTTTATATTTGAAATGTTTGGCTAGCTCATAAGTTTCATTCCTCAACCAATGTGGGACCAGGCTTTGAGGAAGTTATGTTGAAGTGAAGTACAAGACTCGACTTATACGAGATGCGTGTTTCAAAAGTTCTCTAAGCAATGTGACTTCCATGAGTATCATCTTCATTTTGTCCCAAATCATCTAATTTGCGAAGATGGAGCTTGCTTGACTCTATAAAACCCATTCATGACTCATGAGGCCATTCTTTTTGTAAACCCACCCATGAAATGAAACCATTCTTTCTCGTAGGAAAGTTCATAGTCTTTGGAAATGGTACTGAGTTCTCTCTCTTTAAAAAGGAAAGAACTTCTCATCTAGGGTGATGCTTTGCGGGGCACCATTGCTTCGCGAGGCAACACCCACCCAGCCTCGCTTGGGGCTCGGGACGGGGGCGAGGCAGGCCTTCTCTCTGCCGGGCAGGTATGGGTATGATTTCCTTGCCTATCCCTAGCCATGCATCTCAAATGGAGGGTATTGATAAACCATATTGGCTAATTGTAACAAGGACGTCAGCGTTTTAAGTAGGAGGGTTTATAACAAGTAAATTTCAACGTTGGAAGGGTTTTTTGCAAAGATTCATAAGTACGATCCACACCAATTTGCCATTATCTTGTGCTGAATCTTCTTGGATTTATATCCGTAAGAAGCAACATCAAATTTGAACGTATTAAATTCTTCCAACGGATATGCATTTTGTTCACGGCTAAAAAATGAGACATAATTTAACACATGTCGTGCACGAAAAAGCAAGGGTGATGGTTACATGATACTCGTGAATGGAATAATTAGCCATATTACTTACTATAATGATCACTTCTGGAGATATCCCTTGCCATGGTTCCCAAGTTGGGATATCAAGGATTTCTACTGCTGGAGTCCGCTATCCAGGTCAATGTCTACAGCCGATGGAACTTTTTTGGAGCATACCCCACATGTTTCCCGGAAAGAGAAGAAATCGCACAATTACTGTGATTAATTATGTAAAGCAATCACTCAATGAGCACAAAGCCCATCTGCTCGTCCTCCTTTCGCAATGAAGGATTCTCTTGGCAGCATGAAGATGTAACTCACGCGAACTGTGCGTTGATTACCATACGAGTTTGGTATGTAGCAAATGATTTATATGGACGTGTAAAAGCGAGCGAGATATTTCACTTTCTCATTCCAATAAAGTTTTCGTTCTTCGAGTGTAAGATGAAATGACATTGTCTGCACATGGGGGGATACTTTTATATTTAATTTGTTGTAACTCGATTAGCAGCTTAAGAGTCTAAATGGATTGGTTAGTCTTTTAAGGCATATATATATATATGAATGAACTTTGATAACATAATAGTTTTTGGGTTACTATGAAAGTAACAGCATGTTGTGAGCCATAAATTTTTTAAACAGTGGACCCCACAATAATTTGTAATCTTTTTTTATTATTTTTTGTGGTCCATAACATATTATTGTTCTCACAATAGATTAAAGACTTTCATCCAATCATTTCTCTATGTGAATTTGAAATGGACTACTCAAATTCTAATTGAATATTTCCACTGGTCAAGACTAGAGATGTCAAAATGGGTAATGGACCTATTATTTGACTCGTATTTTTATATTTTGGATCATAAATGGGCTGTTTAGATATTAAAAGGCCAAATGAAAATGGGTTTAAAAACTCAAATTTAAACCAGGTAAGAGGCCCTTGCTTGACACTCGCAGTTTGCCTCTCGCCGCCGTCTACCATCCTCAACTGCTGGTCACCTCCCACCATCGCTCGCCATCCTTTGCCTCTCGTCATCCACCGATCTTCTTTTGGGGCTTCTGCAATGATTGAAGCAACCAAAGTGACTTTTGGAGGAGAGATCTCCATCCAAGTTGGGTGCCAAGGTTGAGAGAATGGATCTAGTGTAAGAACAAAATTTTCTTCTTGAAAGAGTTTAATTTGCTGACATAACTTTTCCATTTAGCAGTTTGGTCTTACATGCGATGATGGGAAAGATATTTATCCGATTCCATCTGCTGTAGCTTCTTTTGGAACCTCTCAAGCAATTTATTTGTGACTAAAGTCATTTGATCAGCTTTCTGATTAACATGAACGAGACGGGCTTGAACATTTGAAAGTTTTGTATCAATTGTCTTGAGAATATTATTTTGTATTAGAGCATTTTCTGATTACCAATTCAAAACAGCTTCGGCAATAGTAACTTTCTTTTGTCTCCAGTGATCATCAACATCCGTGGGATTGGGGATTTTAGGCATGTGTCGGAACCAATGGTGAGCGTTCGTAAAATTCTTCCAATGCTGGAAAAGGAGCACTAGAGTTGGGCTTTTCCAAAGGTGGAAAGTCCAAGGGATGAAACATCCAAATAACGAGGAGTACTGGTGGTGGTTCCTGTTTTAAAACACATAAGAGCTGTGGTGCCTCAAGTAATTGCAAAGGATAGGAATTTTTCTTAATCCATTTTTGGATGGGTTTATAAAAGGGTTAAACAATTGACTTTTGTACTTTGGAACTAAATTTAATATGTATCAAAAGTCCAAGGATCACATTGTACATTAGGGTGAAGTGCAGAGACCATATTAAATAAATTAAAAGTTTAGGGATCACGTTGCACATTGGGCCAAAATTTAGAGATCATTTGTGTTATTTTCCCAAGAAAATATTCAATCAAAAATTATATGCACAAGAGGAAAGAAAGACTGATTCTTTCCTTGAGAGGCCAAATTACTTTGCATATAAAGGGAAGGGATAAGTGTGTTAGAAGCCCTAAAACTTGTCACCAAAGTATAATTATGTCCTAAACGTTTAAAAAGTGTAATCAAGTCCTAAAACTTGTCACGAAAATGTAATTGAGTACTAAAACTTTCACAAAGTGCAATCAAATCTTAAAACTTGTCAAGTTGATTTAATCAAGTCCTTTCACTAAGTCCGTTCAACATGACAAATAAAAAATCCTAAGAAGTTTTACAATTTGATTGCACCTACTCAACAAGTTTTAGTGCTTGATTGTATTTTTTGAAAATTTTAAGAATCAATTGCACTTTTATGATAATTTTTAGAACTTGATTGAACCTTTTAAAAATTTTAGGACTCAATTAAATTTTTGTGACAAGTTTTAAGATTTCTATTGCACTTAACCCTAAAACGAATGACAACCACAATACAAGGGGCCATAATTCTTTATCATGTAATCCACACTCGCTAGAATAAATACAATGAAATAACTTTCCTGAACTATGGAAAGATAAAATCATTTTAAAAATGATTTTGTCAACTTTAGAAACTCTTTCTGCACTTTACCAATAGTACAAGAATTGCTTTGACTGGTAGTGATCTGAGAGCAAATTCTAAATTACTTGGCTATTAAAGATATATTTTCCAATAGCCTGTCCATCTCGAGGTCATCTTGTTCCCGCCTTCAATCCACCATGTAAAAAAAATTTCCACATGATTAAACGATCAAATTGCAAGCGTAAGAAGAAAATGACTCTATCCAATCTTATTCATTAACATTTCAACATTCTGATGGTTTATTTAAAGACCCAAAGTAGGATGGGTTTGGTGGAAGAGCTGTAACTTCGACCACTGTACTCTTACGGGTCCGAAATCGCCTCGTACTGCTCTGGAGATTGGACTATCTTTGCGAGACCGCTTCGCTGAAATGTGACCGTAGAAAGAAACCTTCCTGCACATCCACAATTTCAAATTACATTGAACCATCTTTGGTCAAAGTCGACCAGTTTTTATTTTCTTTTTATATAAATCTATTTGTTTTTAATTTTTCTTCAATATAAAAAGCTATGTTCTAAACATAAAATAGAAATCAACCACCAAATTTTTTATTTGTAATTATATAATCAGCCACAACACAAAGCACGGAGTAGCATGTACTTCTCCGGCAAATCTATGCAACTTGCACAAACACCCATCAGTAGGCTTCAATTACTACAGTTTCAATATCTTAGAGCTATCAGAGCCACCCCAAAAGCTAAGAAAAACACATAACATTAAAAAGCTCTCTCCAAAAGCAAGACCATGGTCAATAATGCATCCTTAGTTTCGTGATTGGGAAGGCCGGGTCTGTCTCCATACTGGTAAAAGCTCTGAGAAGCTCGTGCCAAGTTCAAACAAGCACAAAGAAAAGGCCCGAACCCGGGAAACGGGTGGTCCTCAAACACATCTCTGTTCATCCTCTTCCAGGTCTCGCACACAAGACGCCTAATGTGTGCCCACGCGCCTCTTCTGACGCGCCGGTTTCATTCATGTAGCACTCTAGTGCCTTAAAGCTGTCTCCTCGTGCCAATTCATACTAAGCATGGACGCCAGTGATTGGTAAGAAACAAAAGTCCCAAGATCCATTCCACATTCATGTCAAAGAAAAACAAAATTAGCACGTCACTGTGAACATACCAATGATGCATAGCAGCGATTATTTTCAAGGAGAAGGACAAATGTTAAATAAAGTTACTGATGATGTACTGAGATCATTATTGAGTTGATTGATCTTGGCAGAACAATGCATGACGCTCAGGGTTTTCGACAAGTAATCAAGTCCCTCTTCCATCAATTTGTCCGTGTCGAGGAAGTAGCTGCCCAAAAGCATAATCATCGTGCCGATTGAATCCTCCGCGTTGTCCATGTACTCCTTCGGCGTCGGTTTAATATGCCCTTGTTGTACTAACGGGCCTCCTTTAGGTAAGCCTTGCACTTATCCGCCCACTATAGGATTGGAATTCGAAGAGTGAGTCAATGATCAACTCGAGGGACGATATTTTCTCCTACTTTTTCGGATGCGCATATGTTTAAAGAGAAGTTGTAAGCGTAAGTTAGAAGTAGAACAAGGAGTTGCTTTGAACGGGCTAGATTTAGGAATCCACCGAAATTAGTACGTGAGGGATTTAGCAAGTTGAGATTACCAATTTCTGCAAATAAGGGATGGTGTTGATTCCTCACTCTCTCATCGTCCAATACCCAATTTCGTTGGTCCTGTTGTACATGGCCAGAAAACTAGTCATTATTGTTGGGGGAAGCTTATCAACGTATGTGATATCCCACCTAGATGAAATATCACATTTTCAACAATCTTACAAATTTTACCATCACTGAACACGCTTTTTAGTAATAACCATGGAAATTAATGCTCATTGTTACTTTATTAGCCCATATTAATCAATTACACAGAGGAAAAACAAGTTGACATAAAAAATAATGATATGTCCACAACACATGGAAGACACTACAAAAAAACAAGGGATTAGCGACGAAATTTGCGACAAAAAAATTAGCAAAATCCGTCGCAAATCGAATTTGAGACGAAATTAGCGACGGAAAAATTTCCGTCGCTAATAGGGCGTCGCAAATTTGCGACGGAAAAACAATCGTCGCAAATAATTCGTCGCAAAATTCATTGCAAATTAGCCACATACACTATCTATCGGAAAATTCGTCGCAAATTAGCCACGAACACTATCCGTCGCAAAATTCGTCACAAATTAGCCACGAACTTTATTCATCGCAAAATTCGTTGGAAATTTCATCGCAAAATTCGTCGCTAAATGAATTTGCAACGAATTTAGCAACGGAAAAAAATTCGTCGCTAATAGGCCGTCGCAAAATTTTGCAACGAATTTTTCAATTTTCATCACTAAGTTGCGATGAAAAAAATTCGTCGCAAATTTTTTTCGTCGCTAATTTTTCGTCATAAAATTCATCGTTAATTATTCGTCGCTAATTTTTTTATCGCAAAATTCGTCACTAATTTTTTGTCACAAAATTCATTGTTAATTTGTCACGAAATTCTTTTTTTTTTGTCAGTAATTTGCGACAAACTGATTCGTGGCAAAATTTGCCACTAATTTGTCACGAAAAATTTTTACTTTTGCCACGAATATTGTTCCGGAACGAATTTAGCGACGAATTTTTATTAATTCGTTGCAAATTAGCAACGAACTATAAAACTAGTTGCAACTGTGCAGCAAAAATTTATTACAGGTTGGCCTCCTACTAGTCAAGATAACCGTGTGTGTCGTAATCACAAACTCAGCCTTGCGGAGTTCCTTCTAACCTCTGATATCAAGTACATGAATATTAGCAGCAATAGTTCATGCTTTAATATAAATTCTCTAGTAAATTATAATTTTTCCATGAAATTCTCAGTAAACCCTGGACTTCATATCCTCGGCGGCCCACCACACCCTCCTCGAGGTCTCCCGCCACCCCTTGTACACTCGCGCCACCTCTAGCAGCTCCGCCGGGGGCAACCTCCTCAGGACCTCCCACAAGCACTTGGCGAGCAACCCGTCGACGTCCGCATCCTCGTCCACGAAATCCCGATCACACTCGTCGAGATCCAACTCCACCTCGTCGAAGTCCTCCTCCTCCTCATTGGCGCGGACGTCGAGGTTATCGAAGGAGAGCGCGCAACGGAAGGGTGGCGGCGGTGGAGGAGAGCAAGGACGGCGCGAGGGCGACAACGGACATGGAGGAGGCGGCAGTGGCGGCGGCGTTGACGGGCATGGAGGAGGCTGCGACGGCGGGGGCGGCAGCGGAGGAGGAGGAGTCGACGGCGTGGGAGGGGGAGGAGCCGACGTGGCAAGAGTGGCCCTTCGGGGAGGCCGCAGCCCGCCATTGGGGCTAGCCGCCGCGGCTTTGGCGGTGGCGGCCAAGGAGGAGGAGGAGGAGAGGGTAGCGGGGGAGTCGGAGGGAGGGAGGTGGGGCTGGTGGAGGTGGCGGTGCATGGCGGAGGAGCGGCAAAGGAGGCTAGAGAGAGAGAGAGAGAAAGAGGGAGATAAGTTAGAGAGAGAGAGAGAGAGAGAGAGAGAGGGGGAAAGCTGTGGTGGTGAGGAAATAAAAAGACCGAGCGAAGGGGAGCCGATGGCGTCAGGGGAATAGAGCGCGGGTTTCTGAAAATTTTTTGGGACGAATTTTTTTTCCGTTGCTAAAATCGTCGCAAATTTGCGACGGATTTATTTTTCGTCGCAAATTTGTGACGGATTCTTTTTTTCCGTTGCAAATTTGCGACGGATTTACTTTCCAGTCACAAATTTACATCAGATTTTTTTTCGGCCCAAATTTGCGACGGATTTTTTTCCGTCACAAATTTGCAATGGATTTTTCTTTATCTGTCGAAAATTTTCCGACGGATTTTTTTTCGTTACAAAATTCGTCGCAAATTTGCTATAGATTTGTTTTTCTATCGCAAATTTGTGACGAATTTTTTTTTCCGTCACAAATTTGCGACGGATTTTTTTTTCGTCGCTAAATTTGTCGCAAATTTGCAACGAATTTTTTTTTCATCGCAAATTTGCGACGGATTCTTTTTTTCCGTCACAAATTTGTGACATATTTATTTTCCATCACAAATTTGGGTCGCATTTTTTTCTGGCTCAAATTTGAGACGGATTTATTTTCCATCGTAAATTTACGACGGATTTTTTTTCTCCGTCGCAAATATGCATCAGATTTTTTTCCGACTCAAATTTGCGACGGATTTTTTTTTCCGTCGCAAATTTTGGACGGATTTTTTTTTTTGTCGCAAATTTGCAATGGATTTATTTTTCTGTCGCAAATTTGCGTCGGATTTTTTTTTCCGTCGCAAGTTTGCGTCGGATTTTTTTTCCGGCACAAATTTTGTGACGGATTTTTTTTTCCGTCGTAAATTTGTGATGGATTTTTTTTCCGTCGTAAATTTGCGACGGATTTATTTTCGATCGCAAATTTGCGTCAGATTTTTTTCCGGCTCAAATTTGCAACGGATTTCTTTTTCCATCCCAATGTGCGACAGATCTTTTATCCGTCGCAAAATTCATCGCAAATTTACGACGAATTTTTTTCTCTAGCAAAATCCATCGCAAATTTGTGACGAATTTTTGTTACCGTCGCAAATTTGAGACGGATTTTTTTTCCGTCGCAAAAGTCGTTGCAAATTTGCAACGAATTTTTTTTTCGTCGCAAATTTGCGACAAATTTTCATTTCATGGTAAATTTCATCGCAAATTAGCGACGAATAATTTTCGTCCCTAGTTTGCGATGGTAAAAAAAATCCGTCGCAAATTTCGTCGCAAATTAGCGACGAAAAATTCCCCGTCGCAAATTTTCGTGGCAAAATTCATGTTTTTTTTGTAGTGAGAATTTTTTTCATAATATATAAATCTCAGGATTTGTTTTTGCCATCACGTTATTCATAGACTAATTAATCTATATTTTTTCTTGGCAATAATAGTTACAAGGGAAAATGATGAAGGTGGTGATGATATACGAACCTGACAATGAAATCATTAGGAGTTCAAACTCTTCCAGCGTCCCATATACTGTTGATTCCTAAGTGTTCGTATGTGCAAAAAACAAAGTTATTCGACAAACCTTAAGCGTATATGAGTAATCCGAATGTTGACGAATGATTCGAGCCCAACGAATGTGACATTCCGAAATTCCACCATTTGGAATTTATTAAATAACTGAGTTTTATAAAATGTGCTTGCAGTAAATTCTCGCCCGGAACTGATCATTCCTGGAAATGCTAACCATTAGGGAAAAGCTAATAGGGGAAATTAAATTCGCGCGACTAAAGAAAATTCGATCGTGAATGGACTTCAACTATTAAATCGCGGAAGTGATATTTTGAGCCACTGTTGGCCGATATAAGGATAGTTAGGGGTCAGTTCACCACTGTCTTAGTAGTGGATCGCAAGTGATTCCGTTGGACCACGAAACGACTTGATGAATGATTATAAAATTATACCAAACGATCATACCCCTCGTATCAAGTGAATGATCTTCGCGATTTTAATGACAACCGAGATCGTCACGCACCGAACGGACTTACACGTGACTCGATTCAGTATCAGTCATGAGTCAATTCTGCGAATTTCCCCAACAAGCCGTCCGTTAGCTCAAGAAACGCTCAAGTTGCATTTAATAAAAATTCAATTATTGAATTTAGCCCAAATTGGACACTGGAAAATTAGAAAGTCACGACGGAACGTTAGGACGACATTGCACATGACACGTATCAATTTTTGGTGCGCTTAAATCCTTCGAAAAAATTCGATTTGGGTAAGAAACGGAGAAAGTGATTAAAATACCCTTAGGATTTATTAAAGGGCAAGCTTTAAGGATAAAGGGCATTTTGGTAATTTTGCCCTAAAATTTTGATTGGACAATTTTACCCTTAGATTTTTGGGAAATTACAAATATATACTTGGATATTTTTGTGCAAGAATCGATCTCGGGCAATCGGATCAAGATAAGATCGAATCAGGACCGTCGAATTAAAAATATGAGAAAAGGGCGTTTTGGTCATTTTCGCATTTGGTCCAAGTTTACTATTTAGGTCAAGAACACCTCTTCATCTCCTCATTCTCCTTCTTCCTTTGCCGTGAAAACTCCCCCCCACTTGTCGTGAGCTCCCTTGGCCAATTCCTCCTCCATGCCGGCGCCACCGCCTTGCTACCGCACTCCCGGACCGCCCCCAAGCCGCCGTCCACTGCCGTACCGCACCACCACCAGCCCCCAAGCCACTGTCTCTCTCTTCGTCTCCCTTTTTCTCTCTTCACTGTGAGGCAAGACCCACGGCCAAGCAAGCCTCTCTCCGCTACAATACGCCGCCGCCTAAGCCGAACCACCACCGTGTCCGTTTAAGTGCCGCCGCTTCCCGTTCTAGCCGATTAAGTCTAGAACTAGGTAAGTCACACTCTAATCCCGATTTAAGATATTGGATATCGACGGATACTTTGATTTGGGGTGAAATTGACAATATGCGGGTGCGAAATATTGGGGTTTAAGATTGGAATGTTGTGGCGGGTCTTGAGGATTATTTTTGAAATTTTTGGAAGACAATTGGAGGTGAATTACATGCTGTGATTTACTATTCACACGCTGCGAATTACTATTCACGAGCTGTGATTTACTATTCACGGGACTGTGATGATTCGTTTGGGACGCAAGTTGGAGTTTTAAAACCGATATTTAATGGCGAGAAAGTTCCCGTGAAAGATCGGAATCAATCCGACACCATTTGGTTAGAGAAAAATGGGAATTATCGCGTTTGATGTATATTTGAGTTATTAATAAATTGTGGTGATTAAATTGAGTGTGTTGCTGTGCAATTAAGTGACTGAACATGCTTATCGGGTGCACACGTGAGTTAGATTAAATTAATATTGATATTGCCATGTCCAATGCTGGGTGAGCATGATTTGTGTGTAAAATAATGCGTGTGTGGAACGCATGTAATGGGCCAGTTGATCTTGGTAAATGCGTGTTGAGCGTGTGCATGAGTAAGAAAGAAATGGTGTGTGGCATGGCATGAGAAATTGTGGAAAATGTGCCGTCTGGAGGCGTGTAACTGTAACGCGGGACGATGCTCGGTATTACTGGAAGACTGCGAGCCCGAAGCGTGTACTTCAATGCGGGTTGTGCATTGGGTGGTAGATGTTGAGCATGTGGCATGTACGTTTATGCGAGCAATAAACATGGCTTGAGGCGTGTACTTTAACATGGTCCGAAAATGATGTGATGAATGGTCGCAGTGTGCCTAAGACGTGTACTTCAATGCGGGCCACTGGCGAGTAGAAATGGAAAATGAGAATGGAATGAATAATGGGGTAAGAATGGTACATGTGCGTGTTTACATCTGACATGATTGAGTTTGAATGCTGTTGTGCGCATGATTGAGCCTGGCAATATTATTTGATGTGCCTATGATGTGATGTTTCAGCGTGCGTGAATATATGTGTGTGATTACGTAATGGTTTGGAGGTATGTGATAGCCTAAGTTGGATTCAGGGGTGTACTTACTGAGATATAATCTCATGATTGTGTAAACCAATAATTTTCAGAACCCCGACAGGACCCATGAACCCTCCACCACGGCCACCAGTACGTTTTGGAATACCAGTGCACACGGAGTACGATTTAGCAGAGTTTCCGATGGGTGATGGGATGACCCGGATAAGACACCCGACGACCGTATTTGTAGAAGTAGGATTACCGTTATGGGAGACCAATGTGTATACTGGTAAACTAAGGTTTGTTCCATTGTAAATATGGTGGAATAAGTTTGATCGAGTAATGGAAATGTATATTCTCTCAATTCTCCCCAGTTTAATTTGTTCGGGTGTTTTATGGTTTTCGTTTGCGCAATGAAATCTCTGATGACGATTTGAGATCGGCAACATTCCTGGGACGTCGCACTAATCGACTAAGTAAGGGTGTCGCGCGCTCGACGGGAGTTCGGGGCATAATAACGAATTCACGTTGTGTCCTTTAGACAATTTGTCCCCTCCACCGTACTCAAGGTTCTTGAACAATGGTCTTCCAGGATAGAACGGATCGTTTTTCCTATGAAGCGGTACTTCTTCAAAGAAAACCTTTAAACGCAACTTTGCAAATTAATTGCACGAAAATGACAATGATGAACAATAAGATAGCTGTAGAAAAAAAAATGCCGTGCAAAAACACAAATGTTTTCTGTTTTATTTAAAAATAATGAAGAGTCACGAAAAACCGAAAAGTTTCATTTAGTTCACAAATGGACATATCTATAACAAAATAAATGGGCGAACAATCACGAACAGACATATCTGTCCAAAAAATAAAGTAAAATTCCGATCAGACATGTCTATTTAGTGAAAAACAAAACTGTCTAAACCACACTTCTCATTCACCTTATATGAGATTTGGATACCAAAACCCTAACAATCCCCTGCATAAATAAGAAGTTTAGATATCATGATTCTTTGTGCATGCATGAAATGCAATGTGCGATTATTCCATAAGAGAACGCTGCATTGGGATAAGTAGTCGGAGACTTTGAACTTTCTCTAGGGAGACCTATCGGACTTACTCGGTGAATCAGTAGACTTGATATCTTTGAACTATTGACCTTCGATGTAAGTCAAGACAATATGAATCATACAACTATCTCTCAGACAAAGTTGGCTCTCACTGTTGTGTTCGTTTTGGCCATGAACACCGCTTGATTTCATGAGTATTTTCGAGAATTCGACCTTTTAAATTCTTCATAAAAGTGGCTCTTACTTCACACTTACATAGGTGATTTCTAAATGTGTGGTATAACACATATCCAAAATAGAATCATTAAAAGCTTACACTTAACCTTCACATGTCAATACTATTTCCATACAGGGAATGAGTAAGAGTTGACAGTACTCTACACCACTTGCATAACTTGGTTATCCGTTTGAACCTAGATCTTGGGATCTCCGGTCAACTAGGTAGGGTTTCCGTTATAATGACTTAATTTATAAGCCTTAAACCCATTCCCCTTGATGTTTTTATAACCACACTCTAGTTAGGCCTTTTGTTAATGGATCCGCAACGTTATTTTTTGACTTCACAAAGTTAATCGTGATAATTCCACTAGAGAGTAGTTGTCTTATAGTATTGTGTCTTCGATGTATATGTCGGGACTTCCCATTATACATGACATTCCTTGCCCTGCCTATTGCCGCTTGACTATCATAATGAACACACATAGCTGGCATTAGTTTAGGCCAATTAGGAATGTCTTCTAAGAAATTTTGAAGTCACTCGACTTCTTCACTAGCCCTATCCAAAACAATAAATTCTGCTTGCATAGTAAACCTCGCAATACAAGTTTGTTTGGATGATTTCCAAGACATTGCTCCTCCACTAAGTATAAACACATACCCACTTGTGGATTTTGTGTCTGTTGTGCCAATTATCCAATTTTCATCATAGTATTCTTCAAGTACCGCTGGATATTCTGTGTAGTGCAAAGAATAATTTTGAGTATGTTTCAAATAGCCCAATACACGTTTCATAGCTCTCCAATGATTTTTATTTGGATTAACCGTAAATCGACTTAGCTTGCTCACAACACAAGTTATATCCGGCCTAGTACAGTTCATGACATACATTAGACTGCCTAGTATACTAGCATACTCATTTTGAGTTTTGCTTTTACCAGTATTCTTTGAAAGATGTAAATTAACATCTACCGGGGTCTTTACTGGTATAATATCTAGATTCTTGCACTTTCCAATAATCTTTTCAATATAATGAGATTGTGAGAGAGATAATCCTCCATATGTCTTATGGATTTTAATCCCTAAAATAACATTTGCAACTCCCATATCATTCATATCAAATTTACTTGTGAGCATGCGTTTGATCACTTTGACAACCTCACTATCGCTACCCATTATAAGCATGCCGTCTACATACAAGCACAAAATAACAAACCATTATGAGTTTTCTTAACATATACACATTTATCACACTCATTAATCTTAAATCATTCGACAACATGACTTGGTCGAATTTAGCATGCCATTATTTTGGTGCTCGTTTCAAGCCATAGAGTGACTTGATCACCTGACACACTTTCTTCTCTTGTCCTGGAACAATGAACCCTTCTAGTTGTTCCAAATATATTTTTTCTTCTAAATTCCCATTTAAGAAAGCCGTTTTTACATCCATTTGATGGATTTCAAGCCTGTACACCGCTATTATGGCAATTAGCATCCTTATAGATGTAATTCTAGTAACATATGAATAAGTGTCAAAATAATCAAGACATTCTTGTTACTTGTATCCTTTCACTACAAGCATAGCCTTATATTTATCAATAGTACCATCTGCTTTTATTTTACTCTTGAAAATCCATTTATATTATAGTGGTTTATTACCAAGAGGAAGGTTAACCAATTTTCAAGTATGGTTTGCAAGATGGATTCAACTTCACTATTGATAGCGTCTTTCCAGAACAGGGCTTCTGGGGATGTCACAGCCTCTTTAAACGTCCGAGGCTCATTTTCTAACAAATATGTTAGAAAATCAGGTTCAAAAGACTTAGAAGTTCTTTGTCTTTTACTACGTCTAGGTTCATCCTCCATAGGATCGCTTCTAGGTGTAATATCCTAAGGCCTCTTATCATTGTTAATTAGCTCATATACTATGTTATGCAGAAATATATTCTCAAAGAACGAAGCATTCCTTGACTCAATGATCGTATTAACATGTATATCTACGACCTCAGACTTATGAACAAAAAATCGATATGCATTACTATTAATGGCATATCCAATAAAGACACAATCAACAATTTTCAATCCTATTTTAACTTTTTTAGGTTTAGAAATTGCAACCTTAGCCAAGTACCCCCACACCTTGAGATATTTCAAATTAGGCGCTCTGCCTTTCCACTTCTTATAGGGAGTTTGTTGTGTCTTTTTGTGAGGTACTCTATTTAAGATAAAATTCGCTGTCAAAACAGCTTTTTCCCACAAATTCTGTGGTAAACCGGAACTAATCAACAATGCATTCATTGTTTCCTTTAAACACCGATTTTTTCTTTCCGCCACCCCATTAGCTTGTGGCGCATAAAGAGTAATAATTTGGTGAATAATACCAAATTTAGAACAAATTTCTTTAAAGGGAAATTCATATTCATCTCCTCTATCACTTCTTATCATTTTAATTTTCTTATTTAATTAAGTTTCAACTTCAGACTTATAAGTTCTAAAAGCATTCACAGCCTCATCTTTACTACTAACCAAATAAACATAACAATATCTCGAACAATCATCTATAAAAGTGATAAAATACTTCTTACCACCCCTAGACGGTATTGCTTTCGTATCACATATGTATGTGTGTATTAAATCTAAAGGTTCTATGATTCTATTATCTATAAAATAAAAAGGAGGCTTAGAAAACTTTAATTCAACACACACTTGACATTTTTCATTTGAACAGTCAAATTTTTACAATAACCCCATGTTTATTAATTTCTTTATTAACTTATAATTAACATGTCCTAGTCTAGCATGCCATATATTAGGAGACTCAAGCACATATGCAGAAACAATTTTATTCGTAACATCACTGGGTGCAATAGTCATTACATTCAACTTGAATAGACCATCATCAAGATAACCCTTTCCCACATACATCTCATTTTTGGAGAGTACAAACTTATTAGATACAAACACCAACTGCAAACTATTCTTGCTAAGGAGAGATCCAAACACTAAATTTTTACGTATATCTGGCACATGTAGCACATTGTTTAGTATCACAATTTTTCGAAATGTCATCTTCAAAACAACCTTTCGAACACCTTCAATCTTACAGGTTGATGAATTACCCATGTAGAGTTTTTCATCACCTTCCATAGGCATGTAAAATGAGAACATCAATTTATTGGCGCATATATGACGAGTTGCTCCAGTGTCAATCCATCATTCTTTGAGATTTCCCACTATGTTGCACTCAGATATCATAGTAGTAAAATTGATATCAGTAACACCGCTGAAAATCTGTGCCACCACATTCGCCCGAGTCTTTGGCACGATGTCTAGACTTTCCACAATTGTAGCATTTGCCAATGAACTTTTTCAGGTCTTGGGTGGATCCATCTCTATACTTTTTCCTTTTCTTGTTGATTTTCGATCCTTCTTCAACAACGTTGGCCCTTGAAACTTCCAAATTGCCGTCAACTTTCTTCTCAGAGCCTATTGTCTTCCTCTATCCTTAATCGAACAATTAAGTCTTTAAGTGATAACTCCTTTCTCTTGTGTTTGAGATAATTTTTGAAATCTTTCCAAGACGATGGTAACTTTTCAATAAAAGTAGCTACTTGAAATGATTCACTAATCATCATACCTTCAGCATGAATGTCATGCACGATCACTTGAAGTTCTTGAACATGACTTAAGACGGTTTTAGAATTTGCCATCTTGAAATCCAGAAATTTGCTGACAATGAATTTTTTCAACCTAGCATCTTCTATTTTGTATTTCTTGTCCAAACTTTCCCACAACTCCTTAGCCGTTTTCAGCGGACTATAAACGTTGTAGAAGGAATTGTCCAGACCATTGAGGATATAGTTGCAACACAGGAAGTCAAAATGCTTCCATGCATCTACAGCAGCAACCTTTTCCTTGCTTGTCTCTCCTTCGTCCAACTGAGGAGCATCCTCAATGATGAACCTTGCCAAGTTCAAAGTGGTGAGGTAAAACAACATCTTCTGTTGCCATCTCTTGAAATCAGTCCCATTGAACTTTTCTGGTTTTTCTCCATGAGTCAGAATAGATGCAATAGGTGTCATCGATGTTGTAGCCATTTCTGTTATGAAGACAGAAATTACTGAAAATGCAACTTTACAAACACACAAATTGTCTTAAGAATGTTGATTCCTAAGTATTCGTATGTGCAAAAACAAAGTTGTTCGACAAACCTTAAAGCGCAAATGAGTCCAAATGTTGACAAATGATCCAAGCCCAACAAATTCATGTTGTGTCCTTAAGACAATTTGTCTCCTTCACCGGTTCCCAAGGTTCTTGAATAATTGTCTCCCAGGATAGAACGGATCGCCTTTCCTATGAAGTGGTACTTTTTCAAAGAAAACCTTTGAACACGACTTTGCAGATCAATCATACGAAAATAACAATGATGAAGAATAAGAGAGCAGTAGAAAAAAAATGCCGCGCAAAAACACAACTGTTTTCTGTTTTATTTAAAAACAATGAAGAGTCACGAAGAATCGAAAAGTTTCGTTCGGTTCACAAATAGATATATCTATCTGAAAATAAATAGGCGAACAATCACAAACAGACATATCTATCCAAAAAAAAAAAAATAATATAAAATTTCGAACAGATATGTCTGTTCAGTGAAAAACAGAACTATCTTAACCGCACTTCTCATTCACCTTCTATGGGATTTGGATACCAAAATCCCAACATATACATCACAAATGTCATCAATAAGTGTTATCATACAAGTGATCTTTGTGGTCATTTCTCTGTGAGATGTATATTGAGATTCAAAAACCATTGCACAGCACCAAAAATAGTGTTCCACAAGCCTGTCCCTAAAGAAAGTCATCTTGTTCGCGCCAAGTTCAATCCACCACCTGAAAGATTTGCCATATGATGACTACGTCGATCAAAATGCAATCGTATGTGTTTCGTATTGTCATGAATTTATATCCTCACGTCAAAGTGCGCTTGTGTATACCTTGCCAGACGGCTAAGTTCCTTCTTGTGGATGGATTGCACTATATTGAAGTCCAATTTAGCCAATTGCAGCAAAGAAAGGTTCATGTCAAGCTGTTTCTCGCACATCACTACAAAAAACTTGTTTTTTGCGACGAAATTTGCGACGGAAATTTCGGAAAAATCCGTCGCAAATCGAATTTGCGACGGATTTTGCGACGGAAAAAATTCCGTCGCTACTCGGGCGTCGCAAATTTTTGCGACGGAAAATTCACAAATTCGTCGCAAATTTGCGACGGACATTATCCGTCGCAAAATTCGTCGCAAAATTCGTCGCAAATGTTCCGTCGCAAATTTGCGACGGACACCATCCGTCGCAAAATTCGTCGCAAAAATCCGTCGCAAAATCCGTCGCAAAATTTGCGACGGATTTAATTTCCGTCGCAAAATCCGTCGCAAAATTTTACGGCGGAAAATTTGTCGCAAAAAATCCGTCGCAAATTTTGCGACGGATTTATTTTCCGTCGCAAAATCCGTCGCAAATTTTGCGACGGATTTATTTTCCGTCGCAAAATCCGTCGCAATTTATTTTCCGTCGCAAAATTTGCGACGGATTTATTTTCCGTCGCAAAATCCGTCGCAAAATTTGCGACGGATTTATTTTTCCGTCGCAAAATCCGTCTCTAATTTGGCACGAATTTTTTTTTGTTTGTAATTTGCGACGAACTTACACGTGACAAAATTCGTCACAAATTTGTCACGAAAAATTTTGACTTTTGCCATGAACATTATTCATGAACAAATTTAGCAACGATTTTTTGTTAATTCTTTAGCGACAAACTCTACAATGAATATCGTTTAGGGACGAAATTAGCAACGAAATTTTATTTTTCTAACGAACTTTTATAATTTGTGATCATACAATAAAATCATTTATTTTATTTTTCGATTTTAAACTTAATTAAAAGTAAATTAATTTATGAAATTTATATTTAACATTGATTAAGCACTTAATAACATCAAAATATTATAATAATATGAAAATGAAATACATTCATCTACATTTTCCACAAGAATGACATAAATATTTTTCTTTATAGTACACATAATGAGAGAATAAATAATATTGCATAATAATTAATCTTGCACAATAAACAATGACAATAGAAATGAATCAATGACCAATGATTTAATATCTTTTAGCTCCTGCCACTTTGATTCCGCTTCATTTTCATGCAAATCGGTCTCTGATGAGGCTATAATAGCCTCATACTCTTGCTTCTGCCTCTTGAGATTAGTTGCAAGGTTAGTCTCAAGCTCTGCTTCCTTGTTTCCATCTGCAAACAAACAAAAGTGATGGTCAATATGTGTTTAATCCTTGCTTTGAAACTGGTGATGAAAGAACCCAATCGAATTAACCAGAAACTTTTAGGTGCTCTTATACCGCATTACCGCATAACCAAATTTTATCAAGCATATGTGTTAAATTCTTCCAAAGTGTTAATCTAAGAACACCTAAAAATCTCTCTCAAGATGGCAGGATACAAAAGAACCACGAACCCCGATCTTGAGGCGCTTCTAGGGATCGCCAGTGGCGTAGCCTTTGAAGTAGAAGAAGCGAGAGACGATGTAAAGGAGTCCGAGACAAGCGCAAGCGCAAGGGTGTCTCAACCCCCCAACTATCATCAGCATGAAGAACATGGGCATCATCTCCAGCGAGTTCTGGTGTCCCCTCTGTCCCACCAACAAACCATTTCCACCCCAATTTCATCATTACTTTTCAAAACCGAGATGGATCAAGACTGCAAAAAGAATCTTGAAGTGAAACTTCTATGGACTACCAAGATGGATCCATGGTATGATCAAAACGAATGCCACTCTTTCCTTCACTCAAAATGCAGTTTCAAAGTAATCAACAACATGATATGGTGATATGCAATAACTATCATAATCTCTAGAGATTTTGATCATGCTGCAACACAACACCAACTTATGGAATGAACAAGACATTATCCAAGACGGTACTCTTGAGTTCAATATGCTACGCCATTTTATTTAAAAAGCCTAAAAGCCCTTCCAATAAATTAATCAGTGAAAGGAGAACAACACTCAAACATCAAAGTAAAGCCTCGGTAATCAGCATAGATCACAAAATATAGCAGCGAGAATGTTGATGTAAATGTAATAGACTAATGGTCAAACCAAAACTTTGACACCAGCATTCCAAGATTTAACTTTCATCTACTCCAAAGATTATTCACCTGATAAGCGACAACTCCAACATTCCACACAAGAAGGATCATGTTATCTTCTTGTTTTGCCTGTAAACCACTAAACTTCTAGCTGCAGGACTCAAGTTCCGAACTTGCACGAGACAAATGAAACATGAATGCACAAGATCTGAACTTCCAATAGACAAACAAACAGGATGAAAAACGGCAATTCGAAATTCTACTTTTTGCCACTTCCACAAATTGCCCAGCAAGAAAGGTCAGCGAAATATGGTAACAAGAAGCACAATAAGCACAAAGTGGAGGAAAAGGCAATGCAGCATCCTTCTCCAAGCAAATCAAGGCAAGGCAACGCAAAACCGATAACGACAAAAGATGTTCACGAAACCACGAAAAGAGGAGGACCCAGAATCGCAACGAGCTCGAAATGCAGCAATTAGATGCCCATCGCCAAGCGGATCGAGTCAAGAACCACAAGCGGGGACTCGATCAAACCCACAAAGTACCGGATGATCACCAATGTTTCATAAGAATGATAAAGACATGCGACCAGATAGAAGTTCAGGCAATGAGCTTCAGTAGATATGATAACTATAGCTTCAATAATGCACAAAATCTGGCTACAAGTGGCTGTAATACACTGAAGTAACTGAATGTAAGGCCCCATGTTCCATCCTAGTTAATACTGAGTCTTAAAGTCATTTTGTCACAGATAAAATGAAGGCACCATTTACAGCAAGTCAGTTTATCAACAATGTCAAACTTCACTCAATATCTACATTTCTCCATTCATGTGACAGGAGAACTAAATGCCCTTGGGAAAACATCAACCAGCCCTTGCATATCTTATCCTCCATGTTTCTAGAACGAAATCATACACTAATGTATATTTTGAATATAAGCCTCTCACCACAACGTGCAGATAAACTCGAATCGCCCAAAACAGCGAGTCATAAAATTTGAGGGGAGAAACAGCACACGATCAGCAAGACACATTACCTCGTAAACAATAACAAAATTATCCTTTATCACATCCTCATTTAGCCCTCCGAGGTAATCTGCAAGGACATCAGCTGCTCTGCATAGAAACTAAAATCAAGCAATTAAAGCTCAAAAAAGTCCCGTCTTGTTCGACGCCCAATATCACTCTATCCCGCGGCTCATCAATACCGGCCTAAAACGTATCATACCTCAATGCCCATCAAAGGCGGCATCTCGACTTGGCTACAAGCTAAAAATGTGATGGCCTCGCGAACAATTTGGAAAAGGTAATGCGTTGGAGAAGCGATCACGGGCTGTAGCTGTATGGGAGCAACAATCAACCAATCACAGGAAAAGAAGGGTAAAACCCATCAGAGAAAAGAACACCCCGAGAAATGGAATCCAAGTAATTTGCCCGGAAGAAAAAGAAAAGCCTAGCGCATCTGTACCGCTATAGATACAAGAACGAAAATGAGCTTGTGAGATAAATATGTGAAGAACATGAACCTGGTCTCCTTGAGAAATGGCGTGATCCCAATACCAAGCGCATATGGACCGATCCACACGATGCCCAGTGAGCTGTTTCTCCAGCATCACCTCCCTGCGACAAATCCATGTTCAGATACCCACAATTACATTCCGCTCGAAGATTCACCGATTTCATCTCGGTTTCAAGAATCCAGCATAAAAAACAGAAGAAGAAGAAGAAAGCAAGAACTTTGCATCGCAAGAAACGTGTAGGCGCAGGATCGAATGATGTTCCATACCCGGAATCGGACAGGAGAAAGATGCACTGCTATGTTGTGACGAGGACGATGTTTGAGGGAGAGACACAGAGAGACTGCGGGAGAAAGGTAATGAAAGACACTTCCGTCTGGCGTTGCTCCGCCTTTTATTGTTTCAAATGTATGTTGCGTTGTAGCTGTAACAACGAACGACATTTGGCAAGCGATATTTCAATTTCTTGCGTTGGCTATCATAAAGCATTGTGTGGACCTCACGCATTGCAAGAAATGCTGCTAGGTGCTGTAAGAAATGGGCACTTCCGATTATTCCTTAATCTAGACATAAGTCAAAAGGTATTTTAAAAATTCTTTCTTTTGAGTAAATTTCATGTTTAAGATTGTGAAATTGAAAAGAAACTCAACAAAATCTATTGGCAGTTTGGAACACCTCGTCTTACTTCATAAACTTCAGCTTTTGACCAATTCAACTTCCATCTGATTCGCAAAAGATAAACTTGAAAATTCACTTTACAGATTTAAACTCGCAAGCACATGGTCAGCAAACTAGGCGCATTCATCTCGGTTTCGCTCAGCGGCATCTTCGCGGGAGTCAAAACTTCGAGAACGTAAAACAAATTTTTTTATAAGCAAAAGAAAGATCTCGCCGAAATTCATGGAACTCGAAGTGCTCCATGCATCCCAGCATTACGCTCGTTGACCGCAGTCAGACAACAATGAAAGTCGACGCCAATGAACAAACACCCATCGAATGATTTTCATCTACATTTTCCACAAGAATGACATAAATATTTTTCTTTATAGTACACATAATGAGAGAATAAATAATATTGCATAATAATTAATCTTGCACAATAAACAATGACAATAGAAATGAATCAATGACCAATGATTTAATATCTTTTAGCTCCCCCGCCACTTTGATTCCGCTTCATTTTCATGCAAATCGGTCTCTCGATGAGGCTATAATAGCCTCATACTCTTGCTTCTGCCTCTTGAGATTAGTTGCAAGGTTAGTCTCAAGCTCGCTTCCTTGTTTCCATCTGCAAACAAACAAAAGTGATGGTCAATATGTGTTTAATCCTTGCTTTGAAACTGGTGATGAAAGAACCCAATCGAATTAACCAGAAACTTTTAGGTGCTCTTATACCGCATTACCGCATAACCAAATTTTATCAAGCATATGTGTTAAATTCTTCCAAAGTGTTAATCTAAGAACACCTAAAAATCTCTCTCAAGATGGCAGGATACAAAAAAACCACGAACCCGATCTTGAGGCGCTTCTAGGGATCGCCAAAGGGCGAGCCTTTGAAGTAGAAGAAGCGAGAGACGATGTAAAGGAGTTCGAGACAAGCGCAAAGCGCAAGGGTGTCTCAACCCCCAACTATCATCAGCATGAAGAACATGGGCATCATCTCCAGCGAGTTCTGTGTCCCCTCCGTCCCACCAACAAACCATTTCCACCCCAATTTCATCATTACTTTTCAAAACCGAGATGGATCAAGACTGCAAAAGAATCTTGAAGTGAAACTTCTATGGACTACCAAGATGGATCCATGGTATGATCAAAACGAATGCCACTCTTTCCTTCACTCAAAATGCAGTTTCAAAGTAATCATCAACATGATATGGTGATATGCAATAACTATCATAATCTCTAGAGATTTTGATCATGCTGCAACACAACACCAACTTATGGAATGAACAAGACATTATCCAAGACGGTACTCTTGAGTTCAATATGCTACGCCATTTTATTTAAAAAGCCTAAAAGCCCTTCCAATAAATTAATCAGTGAAAGGAGAACAACACTCAAACATCAAAGTAAAGCCTCGTAATCAGCATAGATCACAAAATATAGCAGCGAGAATGTTGATGTAAATGTAATAGACTAATGGTCAAACCAAAACTTTGACACCAGCATTCCAAGATTTAACTTTCATCTACTCCAGTGATTATTCACCTGATAAGCGACAACTCCAACATTCCACACAAGAAGGATCATGTTATCTTCTTGTTTTGCCTGTAAACCACTAAACTTCTAGCTGCAGGACTCAAGTTCGAACTTGCACGAGACAAATGAAACATGAATGCACAAGATCTAAACTTCCAATAGACAAACAAACAGGATGAAAAACGGCAATTCAAATTCTACTTTTTTTGCCACTTCCACAAATTGCCCAGCAAGAAAGGTCAGCGAAATATGGTAACAAGAAGCACAATAAGCACAAAGTGGAGGAAAAGGCAATGCAGCATCCTTCTCCAAGCAAATCAAGGCAAGGCAACGCAGAAACCGATAACGACAAAAGATGTTCACCGAAACCACGAAAAGAGGAGGACCCAGAATCGCAACGAGCTCGAAATGCAGCAATTAGATGCCCATCGCCAAGCGGATCGAGTCAAGAACCACAAGCGGGGACTCGATCAAACCCACAAAGTACCGGATGATCACCAATGTTTCATAAGAATGATAAAGACATGCGACCAGATAGAAGTTCAGGCAATGAGCTTCAGTAGATATGATAACTATAGCTTCAATAATGCACAAAATCTGGCTACAAGTGGCTGTAATACACTGAAGTAACTGAATGTAAGGCCCCATGTTCCATCCTAGTTAATACTGAGTCTTAAAGTCATTTTGTCACAGATAAAATGAAGGCACCATTTACAGCAAGTCAGTTTATCAACAATGTCAAACTTCACTCAATATCTACATTTCTCCATTCATGTGACAGGAGAACTAAATGCCCTTGGGAAAACATCAACCAGCCCTTGCATATCTTATCCTCCATGTTTCTAGAACGAAATCATACACTAATGTATATTTTGAATATAAGCCTCTCACCACAACGTGCAGATAAACTCGAATCGCCCAAAACAGCGAGTCATAAAATTTGAGGGGAGAAACAGCACACGATCAGCAAGACACATTACCTCGTAAACAATAACAAAATTATCCTTTATCACATCCTCATTTAGCCCTCCGAGGTAATCTGCAAGGACATCAGCTGCTCTGCATAGAAACTAAAATCAAGCAATTAAAGCTCAAAAAAGTCCCGTCTTGTTCGACGCCCAATATCACTCTATCCCGCGGCTCATCAATACCGGCCTAAAACGTATCATACCTCAATGCCCATCAAAGGCGGCATCTCGACTTGGCTACAAGCTAAAAATGTGATGGCCTCGCGAACAATTTGGAAAAGGTAATGCGTTGGAGAAGCGATCACGGGCTGTAGCTGTATGGGAGCAACAATCAACCAATCACAGGAAAAGAAGGGTAAAACCCATCAGAGAAAAGAACACCCCGAGAAATGGAATCCAAGTAATTTGCCCGGAAGAAAAAGAAAAGCCTAGCGCATCTGTACCGCTATAGATACAAGAACGAAAATGAGCTTGTGAGATAAATATGTGAAGAACATGAACCTGGTCTCCTTGAGAAATGGCGTGATCCCAATACCAAGCGCATATGGACCGATCCACACGATGCCCAGTGAGCTGTTTCTCCAGCATCACCTCCCTGCGACAAATCCATGTTCAGATACCCACAATTACATTCCGCTCGAAGATTCACCGATTTCATCTCGGTTTCAAGAATCCAGCATAAAAACAGAAGAAGAAGAAGAAAGCAAGAACTTTGCATCGCAAGAAACGTGTAGGCGCAGGATCGAATGATGTTCCATACCCGGAATCGGACAGGAGAAAGATGCACTGCTATGTTGTGACGAGGACGATGTTTGAGGGAGAGACACAGAGAGACTGGGGAGAAGGTAATGAAAGACACTTCCGTCTGGCGTTGCTCCGCCTTTTATTGTTTCAAATGTATGTTGCGTTGTAGCTGTAACAACGAACGACATTTGGCAAGCGATATTTCAATTTCTTGCGTTGGCTATCATAAAGCATTGTGTGGACCTCACGCATTGCAAGAAATGCTGCTAGGTGCTGTAAGAAATGGGCACTTCCGATTATTCCTTAATCTAGACATAAGTCAAAAGGTATTTTAAAAATTCTTTCTTTTGAGTAAATTTCATGTTTAAGATTGTGAAATTGAAAAGAAACTCAACAAAATCTATTGGCAGTTTGGAACACCTCGTCTTACTTCATAAACTTCAGCTTTTGACCAATTCAACTTCCATCTGATTCGCAAAAGATAAACTTGAAAATTCACTTTACAGATTTAAACTCGCAAGCACATGGTCAGCAAACTAGGCGCATTCATCTCGGTTTCGCTCAGCGGCATCTTCGCGGGAGTCAAAACTTCGAGAACGTAAAACAAATTTTTTTTATAAGCAAAAGAAAGATCTCGCCGAAATTCATGGAACTCGAAGTGCTCCATGCATCCCAGCATTACGCTCGTTGACCGCAGTCAGACAACAATGAAAGTCGACGCCAATGAACAAACACCCATCGAATGATTCTTTGCAGAGCCCAAAAGAACAAAGAGACGAAAGAGACGAAAAGCCGATAAGGAGAAGGGCGAGACGTACTTGGGCCCGCAAGATCGCCACCCTTTTCGTCTTTCGCGGAAACGCGACGATCTTTCGAAACCAAACTGAGGAAATCCCTCCCATCTCCGCCGCGCAAGGACAAAAGCTCGCTGAATCAACGCAAGTTCTATTCTTGAACCGCAGCAGAAACCTCCGGAAATGCGACCACAAATCTTGAACAGCTAAGAAGAAAAATCCGAATCTTGCAGCCGCAGCTGTCCGAGGGAAGCAGGGGAATGCAAACGAAGAACAGAGTGAAGAAGAAGAAAAAAAAAGAAGAAGAAGAAGAAGAAGAAGAGGAGCAATCTGCTTTTCGGAGCTGTCGTGAGATGTGCACGGTCGGATTTGTGCCAATTTGGTTATGAGGGAAAGCAAAGAGAGAGAGAGAAACCGGGGTCAAGGAGGGAAGATTTGAGTGATTGGCGGGGACGAAATTTAGAGATCTGTCGCAAAATCCGTCGCAAATTTGCGACGGACTTTTTTCCCGTCGCAAATTTGCGACGGAGTTTGCGAGGGAGATTTTTCCCGTCGCAAATTTGCGACGGAAATTTTTTCCCGTCGCAAATTTGCGACGGAGTTTTTTCCCCGTCGCAAATTTGCGATGCGACGGAGTTTTTTTCCCGTCGCAAATTTGCGACGGACTTGCGACGGACATTTTTTCCCGTCGCAATTTTGCGACGGAGTTTTTTTCCCGTCGTAAATTTGCGACGGAATTTTTTCCCGTCGCAAATTTGTGCAACGGAATTTTCCGCAAATTTACAACCGAAGTTTTTTTTCCCGTCTTTGCGACGGAGTTTTTTTCCCGTCACAAATTTGCGACGGAGTTTTTCCCCGTCGCAAATTTGCGACGGAGTTTTTTCCCGTCGCAAATTTGCGATGCGACGGAGTTTTTTCCCGTCGCAAATTTGCGACGGACATTTTTTCCCGTCGCAAATTTGCGACGGAAATTTTTTCCCGTCGCAAATTTGCGACGGAGTTTTTTTCCCGTCGCAAATTTGCGACGGAAATTTTTTTCCCGTCGCAAATTTGCGACGGAGTTTTTTGTTCCGTCGCAAATTTGCGACAGATTTGTTTTCCGTCGCTAATTCCGTCGCAAATTTGCGACGGAATTTTTTCCGTCGCTAATTTGCGACGGAAAAAAAATCCGTCGCAAATTTCGTCGCAAATTAGCGACGAAAAATTTCTCGTCGCAAATTTTCGTCGCAAAATCCATGTTTTTGTAGTGCATGTCCATGAACCACTGAGCCTCCAACCTGTTTGGCCTCCAGTGGATCGGCATATCTAATGCATGAAGCACTTGTCTGGCCAAACTAGTTGGAATTTCATCGAGATTCAGATTCTTCATATGCTTAGAAGCGAAATCCTGAGCTTCGTCCAGTATGTCTTCGCCTCCTAACCCATGAAAAGAAGATTCATAAAGACCAAGAAGTCCCATTACATCCTTCTCGAACGATTCCTTGAAGGTATCCATCATGTTCATAAACCTTTCGAACACAACTATACGTCCAACAAGAAGGATCATAAGGGAAGCCTTTTTATTCAGAGATAAGAGAATATGGCATTTAGAATAAAACCACATTAAGGTTGGTAACTAATTTAAACCAAAGTTTTGTAACGCAAAATTGATTGGTAACTTAAATGGAGACAAGTCCGCAATTACTTGAATCGAGGTCGGTCAAGTCTAAAAAGAGTTGGTAAGCAACAAAATGAAAATTGGTAACTCAAAACTAATTATTAACTTAATCGGAGAAAAGTTTATTAGTCTAACAAAAAAGAATATAAAGATATTAGGAGTGCCAAAAGTTTTATACAATGCTTAATTTAGTGCTAAAAGTTTTTTCAGATTATTTACATGTCACTTTTTAAAAAAAAATGATCACTCAAATATCAGCTCTGATTTAAATTGCATGAAATCTTATGTGACAATTTTTTATCAATTCTTCAGACCCATATGGCTCGCCAGCATTCCCAATCGGCATTAATTGTCCTTGACTACGTGTTTACATGTTTGCCTCAAATATAAACCCTAATTTGGCGACTGCAACTTGAGCTTGGCTTTGTTTTCCTCGTTCGTCCAAAGCCAGCCACTCGACTTTGGACAAACCGCCATGGCCAGTGACGGTGACGCTGCTGGCTCTCCAAATTTGGCAGTCCATGGCCATCGACGTCGCTCTGGAACCTTGCTTAGCCATGGCCGGTGACGCTGCTAGCTCTACAGATCTGGCTGTCCACGGTCGTCGACATCGCACGTCCCAATGACGCTGCTAAGGATTTGTAAAAGATATTTCTTTTACTTTTTTTTACACGCCATCCTTTACTTCTTGTTTTTTTCTATTTTTGTCTCCGCCTTTCTTGTGACATGCCATTTTCTTGTCTCTATTCATAGCTGTCTGCAACTTTGAACGCCCTCTCTCAAGTCGACCTCTAATAGCAGTAGGGGAGTTTCCTAGTGGCATCGTCACTAATGATTTGGAGGCGTCAGAAGAGGATCGAACGAGTTGGAAACACTTCAAGAATGGGTGTAATAGAGCCGCTCCTCTGTATTTCGGGATGACGAATGGCGACGTTCGACTATGGCTCTAGTGGCTTGAAAACAATGAGGAAAGCCACCACTGGTGGTTGATGCCAGCCAATGAGCTTCAGGGGAACCCCAAACTCTTCAAGCCTTTTTTGTCGAAAAGCATAGCATAAATGGGACAAACTGACCGCGGCTTTGCTAGCGACCAACAAGTGCGGTGAATAGCAGGCAGTGTCGATCTACGGCTGGCCCGAGATATTGGAGACCGGTGTGGGTTAATAGTGGCTGCCTACTCCTATTCGATTGGGTGATGCCTTTGGGAGAATGCCTGAGGCGGCGTGATGATCGATGGTGGCTGTACGTGGGGCGACAATGGTTGCGTGTGGGTTGGCGGTGGTTGGAAGTTTTTCCTCTATGGAGGGGGGTGATGGCTGGCGGGTAGTGAATGACAAATGGTGGCAAGTGATGGCGACAGTGAGAGAATGAGTGCGTCGTTTTTGGATCGGATGGGTGCACCGGATAGAACGATGTCGTTTTACACTATCCAGCCACGTTGGGATTGAGCAACATCGTTTTGCACATCCACATGGATTGAATTTAAAAAAATATATATGCCAACTCATATTATATTTATATTATAAAAGTCACATAATTATTTTGGTCAAAATTTCTCACCGGAGGAACTTAAGTGATCATTTTTTCTCTGATTTGACATTAAAGTGTACTGAAAAAAGGTTTTAACACTAAAGTGAGTACCGCACAAAAAATTTGGCACTTCTAGTCTCCTTATGCCAACAAAAATGGTTGGTAAATTTGTTTGATAGCTGGCAAACTTAAGCTGTTGTTAAGAAATGTGAACTAAAGTTCATAATCTATAAGAGAGGTTTCTTCTATAAACAAGAGTAGGTGGCAATGTAAACAAAATAAACATCCATAACAAACTCAAATAACACAAAAACTAGTTGCTAAGTCAATAAAAAAGTTGTTAAGTTTTAGAAAAATAAATGTCAATAAGCAAGTCAAATGACAGTTAATAATCCAAAATTAATTGGTAATTTAATCGAAAAAAAATATTGTAGATGACACAAATGATGGTCAATAATTTTATATTGTTTTGGTAAATTATACAACTGATAAGAAAGGTAAATAAAAGTTGATAAAAGTAAAAAAGAAACTTGTTTTTGTTAGAGCTATAGGAGAAATGGTAATTTAAAAGATTCAAATAAACATCCGTAACTACATTAACCAAAAGTCGGGAATGCAACATGATATTATGTTTAGATTGATAACAGTTGACAATCACTTTAGTTGAGGTTGGTAATTTTAAAAAAAAAAAGGAGTTGGAAAATTTAAAAAATTGGTAACTTACAATGCAAATAAAATTGTTAAACAGTAAGAGAAGTTGGTGAATTTAAAAAAAAATAAAGGTTGTAAGTAACTTGATTGAGAGTTGGATATTGAAAACTAGTTGATGAATTAATCAAGGACAAACTAGTAAGTCACTCCTATAAAATTTGGTAATTTCATATGATAGTAAAGTTAAGACGTTGGTAAGTAAGGAAATAAAAGTAGAAAAAAGACAAAAGAAAATATTTTTATAAAGATAAGAGAGGTTGGTACTTTAAATAAAAAAAATAAACATTGGTCACTATTTCAAATAAGAGTTGGTAACGCAATCACTCTAACTAAGATTGGTAATTTCTAAAACTAGTTGGTAGATTTATAAGAAAGATATATAGAAATGTGGGATACTCAACAAAAGATAAATAAACATTTGTAAGCATCTTAAATAAAAATTGGAAAACTAAAACTAGTTTGTAATCTAACGTGAGAAAAGCTGGTAATTCACACAAATAAATGTTGGTAAATTCAAAGAAGGGTTAATAAATTTAAGGCATTTGTGATAAAGACAAATGAAAGTTGGTAAATGATAACAAGTTGATAAATAAAAAAAAACATATATATGTAGTAATTCAAATGAGAGTTGTCAACCCCATACTCGTTGGGTTTTTTTATCGTAAAAAAAAGCTGGTAAGTTGCTTAAATGAAGATTGAAAAATGCATATTAGAGTTGGAATTTCAATCATAAAAAAGGCAAATAAAAGTTGACAAATTATAAGAAAAGTTGGAATTTCCAAACTGTTCAAAAATTGGTAATTCCATGAAGTGTCAGTAAATTACTATTAACTTGCCAGGAAATCAGATAACGGGTAATTTTTTTACCAAAATCCTTTTTCAATCTAATAGTATGGAAAAAATTCTGCTTTTTCTCTTAACGGAACAATAAAACTTCCGAGTTCCAATTTCTCCTGAGAATGTGTCTTTGCTTTTTCTGTAAAAGCACATGATGTCAACCAAAAAATGATTAATGACTTAAGAAATAAAATGGACAGGAAGACAAATTTGTATTGTCATGACGGGAAATTGTTAGGTGAATATATGATGTCCTAGATGAATCCGACCCATTAAAATGGTAAATTTGGCGAAAGATCCACATAAATCTAAATAGATATGACGGCCTATAATTCATTTTATAACATATAACACACTCTAAATAAGGTTCAAGATTCATCATATGAAACAGACTCACCTAACAATGCAATTAACAAATATTGTGAAGCCTTTTCTAGGATCATATAATCATCAAAGGAAACCCAAAAAATGATTTCGACAAATTGCATCTTCCAACTTTTTCATATTAGAAAATAGTTTCTTTATAATGCACTAATTAGAAAATAGTTGTTGATGCAAAATTTATTTTATCGTATTAAAGCTTTCATTAAATAAACTAAGTTGTAGTTATAAATGGGGGGTGGGGAGGGGGAGCGGGCAAAACCAAAAGGGAAAGATATGATGGAAAATAATAAACGTTATACCTCGAGATACATCATAGCCATGTGGTCTGAGAAGTCTAAATCGAAGGGCAGTCAAGTGGAGATCTTTAGAAAACCGAGCATCATTTGAATCATTTTGGATGACTTGCAGTGCCTTTTTGATCTCATTGTCAAAATGGTATTGCAAACCAAGCCTTTGAATCGCAGCAATGAACTCAAGCTTCGCCAACAGATCATTCTCCCTCTCCAATGTGTACAAATGACATCATAACTCCTCATCACAAATTCAATATACGGTATACATAAAATATCAAAAATATATGACAGCTTTCAAAAAAGACTTTGCAACATACAAGGTTAGTCAATAAAACCTACTCGACAACAACAACAACCATCAGTGGTTTATTCATTGACTAATCTCATCAAATCACACGTCGATGTCCATTCCATCGACAAATGTAATGCTCACTATCAAATTATGGTCATGTTTAATGCTGTGACAAAGGCAGCCAAGTTTACTCCCTTGGGTAGGTCTATCACCTATATCAACTGGCGGTTAACGTCCTAATAGTATGCATACTCTCCCTCAATGGGTTCTCATCATAGCGATATGAGCCATAACAGCCAAAATCTTTCTCCGACAACTCACAATTAACACCATAAAGTCATTTCATAAACTGGTTTCACAAACCAAATCACATAATCATTTCCATCGTCAATTAGAATCCATTTCATAAAACATTTCGCATCCAATACAAACTGTGACATCCCGAAAATTTGTCAATTTGGGATTTATGAATTATTGAGTTTTATAAATGTATTCGCAGTTGATTCTCGCTTGGAACTGATCATTTATGGGAATATTAACTATTAGGAAAAGGCTAATTATGGAATTAAATTCGTACAACTATTAGAAAATTTGATCGTGAATTTAATTTCGACCACGAAATAGCCGAGGTGATATTTTGAGCCACTGTTGGCCAATTCAAGGATAGTCAAGGATCAATTCGCCACTGTCATAGTAGTGGATCGCGGGTGATTCCGTCGGACCACGAAATGACTTGACGAATTATCCTGAACCTATACCGAACAATCGTATCCCACGGATCTAGCGATTGATTCTCGTGATTTTAATGACAACCCAAATTGTCACGAACCGAACGGACTTGCACATGACTCGATATATTATCAATCACGAGTCGAATATGCGAATTTCCCAAACAAGTCGCCCATTAGTTCGAGAAACGCTCGAGTTACGTTTAATAGAATTTAATTATTAATTTAGCCCAAATCGGACATCGGAAAATTTGAAAGTCACAACGGGACATTAGGACGACGTTGAAGTTGTAACGTGCAATTTTTGTTGCGCTCGAATCCTTCAGAAAAACCTTGATTTTGATGAGAAACGGAGAATCGGACCATTTTACCCCTATGAATTAATAAAGGGATAGTTTTGTGGGCAAAGAGCATTTTGATCATTTTGCCCTAACTTTTTTATGGGACAATTTTGCCCTTGGACTTTTTGAGAAATTACAAGTATACCCTTGGATATTTTTGGTAAAATTTGATATGAGCCGTCGGTTTCAAGATAAGATCGAATCTGGACTGTTGAATCAAAAATGTGAGAAAGGGGTATTTTGGTAAATTGCCAAAAGTGGTCAAATTAGGCATATTATCTTTGACCCATTCTTTCTCTCTCCTCCATTTCTCTCCCCCTTTTGCCACGAAAGCGCCCCCCCACCGTATGCTCTCTCTCTCTCTTTCTCTCTTGGCCGAGAGCCCTCGGCCACCGCCCAAGCCGATCGCCGCCCGCCAGAAGCCGTACGTCGCCGCCACCGTTCGCCGCTGTTCCCGATTGAGTGCCGCCGCTCTCCGTTCTAGCTGCGATAGTCTAGAACACGGGTAAGTCGCGCTCTAAACCCAATTTAGGACTTCAGATATCGACAGACAATTTTGGGTGAAACCGGGCATAGGGTAAGTGTGGAATTGCATAATTTAGGAGTGGAATTGTGTGGCGGGCCTTAGAATTGAAACTGGAAAATTTTTATTGGAAAATTCAGAATAATAGTGGGCTTTGAACTACTGTTCATTGGGCTGTGATGGGCTGATTGGGTCGCAAGTTGAATTTTTAGAACCGAGAATTTATGGTGAGAAAGTCTCGTGAAGGACCTGAATCGATTTGAGGTCATTTATTCAGAGAAAAATAATGATTTATGTGTTATACGTGCGTTTGAATTACAATTAGGTTGTGGTGGTGAAATTAAATGTGCGATTGCACAATTGGTTGACTTAATTATGTATGTTGGGTGCACGTTTGGGCTATATTGATTTAATTGATAAAATTGGCCATGTCAAATGTTTGATGAGCATGAATTGCGTGTTTTTGTTGTGTGTGCGGGCCTCGTGTGACTGGCTATTTATGTGGCAAGTGATTTGTTGAATGTGTGAAAGAACGAGAAATAGTGCGTGACATGGCACATGCGTGATTGAGAGAATTGTGCCGTCCTGAGGCGTGTACTTTAACGTGGGACAATGTTCGGTAATACTGAAAGACTGTCAGCCTGAAATGTGTACTTCAACGCAGGTTGCACAGTAGGTGGTAGGTGTTGAGCTTGAGGCATGTACGTTTACGCGGGCGAGAGACATAGCCTGAGGCGTGTACGTCTACGCGGGCCTGAAGTATTGTAATAAGTGATCGCAGTGGACCTGAGGCGTGTACGTTTACGCGGGTCACTGGCGAGGATTGAGATAGAAAGGTGGTAGGTGTTGAGCCTGAGGCGTGTACATTTACGTGGGCAAAAAACACGGCTTGAGGTGTGTACGTTTACGCGGGCCTGAAGTATTGTGAAAAGTGGTCGCAGTGAACCTGAGGCGTGTATATTTACGCGGGTCACTGGCGAGGATTGAGAAAGAAACATGATAAGCCGGGATTGAGCGCATGAAATAAAAAGTAAATCACGCATGTGATTGATTATATATTAGTTATGGCTGACGTGTAGGTAGCACGCTGGAAAGGCTCAAGTATGTCTTGGTTGATGTATCTGCTATGTAATGATTGCACGTGTGTGGTTGTATTGCATGAAATTGTCTGGAGGTACGTGATAGCCTAGGTGGGGTTTAGGGGTGTACTTACTGAGAAGTGTCTCACGGTTATTTCAATCAAACTATTTCAGAGTCCCGCCTGAGCCATGATCATATTGAGGCCGACTCGGAGCCGTCGGGTGAACAGACAGTTGAGGAGGATTCATGTGGTGATGTCGAGGACAGTGAGTCAAAGTGGATGCCTCCGAGAGGGCGTATGGACTAGTTCTGGGAGCGAGGCAATATATTGAGAGTGCCCCATTTTTGGATAATGCTGATCTAGGATGCTAATCCTTTTTGTATTTTGGAAGTTAATAGTTACTGGTTCAATGTGCTTATAATAATAATGGATATTGTAAATATTATGGTGTAAGTTTGGCAATGAGAACGAATATATTCATTCTCCCTTATTGATTCCCCAGTTTTAATTTTTTTGGGATTAATCGTTAGTATCCTCTATGGTTGTAAATCTCTGATGGCGATTTGAGGTCGGCGACATTCCTAGGACGTCGCACTAAATGACCAGGGTGAGGATGTCGCGGGCTCGATGGGGCTCAGGGAGTGACACAAACAACTCTTGGCAATCCCTTTCACAAAACATTTAAGCAAAATATTCACAAATACTCATTTCAAGCTACTTTGTAAGACTTTCCAATACATTGTCAATCAACTAAAAGATAGTAAAAGTTTGATCCCATTTATGCAGAAAACTTGCTGTTAATAACTTTTACTATATTATAACATAACCATTTTCAAAACATAAGCTTGTAAAGTCATAGAAGAAGTAGTACCACTCACATGAGGAAAGCCAAAAACCAACATATGTGGTTACTTGAGTCAACGCACTCGAATTCCTAACAATTAAGCGAAATACGGTATCAAAAACCGAGTAAAATCTACTTTTAACTAATTGCTTGACTGAATTACACTTATTTGTCGATAAAATGACTCATAATGCTAATAAATAAACTTGGTTATAGCAGACGTTCACTTTTCTCTGTTACGCGTATTATCTGATATGCCTAACTCGAATACGAAACCTCTGAAATTTGTCCCTGACAAACCATACTTTGAAATAGTTACTCGACAAACCCCACCGCTCTACAACACCATAAATCATCATTCCACACAAAATCGTAGCTTAATAACTCCTCAATCAAGCCTCGTAATTCAAAATCAATATTCCTTCAAATTTGTGCCCTAATTTCCAAAATCACTATAATTAGACCAATAGAGGCCTTGACTACTTACCCGGTGTTGCAAAACGGCATTGATTTGGCTTGTCGAGTCGTCCATATCGTAGATCGTAAACGCACGAAGATTTTTCCCTCTTCCCCTTTTCTTCTTCTCTGCGTGCGTCCTCTTCTTTCCCTTTTGTTTTCGGTCACCAATGGTCTGCCTCTTCAACCCTTGCATTGAAAATATAGGGTGAATTAATGGGTTGGGCTCTAAACAAAATAATGGGTTATTTAAGCCCATTACTACACTGCACGAAGTTGTAGTCGAAGAAGTTCGGAGGGAAATTCGCAGAGCGCCTGGCGACGCCATCTTCGGTCGCCGAACCACAGCTTACGCGTCGTCGAGCAGGCAAGGAAGTGGAAGGAATGGAATAGCGAGGGCTTCTGAAGGACAGGAGAGAGGGTAATTTACGACGGTTGATCGAGGAGGAGAGGAAATTCGTGTGGACCGTCGCTAAAACAGCCATAACAGCTTGTATTGGCCTTCTAAGTTTGCGAGTATTGTAGTGGAGCATCAAAAGAGAGGAAAGCCTGATATATAGAAATGGAGAGGCAGGGACTGACTAGATAGGGCTTACATTGTGATTAGCTACACCTCATTATTTAATATAAAAAAAAACTATGTTCGAAACAACCGTTGAGAATCTAGAATATAGTATAAACTGTTCGGGCTTCGGTCCACTCAGATATATATTCCATGAATTATGCACGTCAAGCTTTTTAATCATCATGTGCATTATTTGACCTTTTGATTTGTTAGAATATTTAAATAATAAATCACGCATTCATCTAACAGCTTAAACTTTTAAAATAATTGACAATGATCCCACAAAATTTCACATGGTATCAAAGTTAGAGGTCCTGAGTTTAACTCTCATGCAATTAATTAGATGGATACCAATATTTTGAAGAAGGATTAAAGAAAAGCTATAGATCAAGGACAAAACGACAAAGAAAAGCTCGAAAATATTTACAGAAAAAGAAGTTAAATGCAAAGTGTTCGAGCTGATGACACACCCTCCTACGATATCCCTTTTAATCCATAATTGGTTAGAGCATTATCTACACATTGTCACAAGAGTCAGAAATTTATCTTGGGTTCAAGTCTTATTGGAAGTAGTCCGTAAGTAGAATTCTCAATACACTAAGGCGATATGAGAGGCGTGCCCTTATAAATCGCCTGAGAAGGTAAATTAGTCAAGGTGCACAAAAATTGGCCTTACCCTACTGCTAACCCAAAAAGGAATACGTTGTTGAAAAATAGAGAGTTATGTGTTTAATCTTAGGTATATATGCTCTCGTAGATTAAATTTGACAGTTTAAACAACTTTACATCATCTTGATATGGCCAAGTTCTGGCTTGAAATTAATCTTTTTTACATTATCTCTAATCTTATATAACTAAATAGCTATTTTTGTGCGAACTTAGATATATGTTAACATTGAGAAAACCATGCGCATTTATTTTCTATTCACATGATAAGAAGTGTAAGCTTATAACTATGGGAATATTTCATAAACTAAGTGCATTTTCATCTAAGATAAGACGAGATGTGACATAGGTTGGACGTGAATAATAACTATTTTGTTTCCCTATTTTTTTTATTTTTTTGTTCCCTGGAATAGGTTTGGAACAGAAATCTATTCAGTAAAATAATTTTAGTTTTTTATTTATGGGATAAATTTTCACTTAGAAATAGATTTGGAATAAAATTGAGAAGTTAAGATTTTTTACTTTTCTCTTTTTGGAATAAAAACAGAAATAACAACTTTCTTTTATTGCCCATCCTTGCCACCCACTCGCCACTAGCCACTAGTAGTTTGACATTGTCGCTCACCCGCTCGCCGGCTGTTCGCCATCATCGACGAAAGACAGTGCCACTCATCGACCGTCTTCCCTCGTTGCCACCTTTCGCTGGCCATCCGCCGCCACCTACCACCGCTCACCAATCGACCCCTGTCACCACTCGCTTGCCGCCACCATCGCTCACCGACCACCCGCCACCACCCCCCTCGCTGGCTGTCCACCATCGCTCACCTGCCATCCACTACCACCACTCACTAGCCGTCCGCCGCCGCCACTCAACGGCTGGCAGGAATAAAAGTTTTACATTGTTATCAAATGAATTTTTATTCCAAGAATAGAAATTTTGTGTCATTATCAAACGCTACTTTTTATTCATAAACTCGTCCGGAAAAAAGAAATAGATTTTTTAATTTCTAGCTAGAAATAGGATCGGAGAAGAGGACTTAGTAGGGGTGAACATGGTTCTAAGGTAGAACCTGGAACCTGAGAACTTAACCGGTAGGAACCTGTAGATTCCAAGTTCCAAGGTATGCATGATAGGTTTCAAGTTCCAAAAATTGGAGAACTTATTTCGACGGGTAGATTCCAAGTTCTATGTAGATGGAACATGGAACCTGAAACCTAAATTAAGTTTTTTGTGTTTTTTCTTAGTCTATGTCTTCGTGTGATCTTCGAGTATTTCATGGTGTTAGATGATGAGAGTATAATCTGGAACTACTAGTCTGAACTTTTATTTTATGACTTATTAATGTTTCATATTCTTCATGTGTTTAAATATAAGTTGTGATCGGTAGTTTATAGTAGAAAGTGATAGTCATTAAAGGTAATGATTTACTACAATTATTCAATTAGTAATACAGGTGAAACCTGAATAGACCCTGAAACTGACCCTAGAACCTGTGATAAGGTAGGTTCTAAGTTTCAAAAGATGAGAAACCTATTCTCATGAGTAAGTTTCAAATGGAACTATATGGAACAAAGAACTACTCACCCCAAGTATCAATTTACGTAATGACTTCTCATTTTAATTGTATTTCTTACTAAAAATGAAATTAAAAAAAACCTGTTAGACCATGGAACCTACCCTATAACCATTTCAAGTTCCGACGAGTAGATTCCAAGTTTCAAAAAACGAAGATCCTGTATTCGATGGTAGGTTCCGGGTTCTAAATGAAACCTGTAAGGAATTTGGAACCGCTCACCCCTAGCCCTTAATGGATTAAGAATGCATTTTCATCAAATGCCCAGGTAGGTGGGCATTCCTTGTTATATGTTTTCTCTGACAAAACGACAATCCAATTTTGTGTGTTTTGTATGTTCATGGAAACAGGAATTGCTACGGCATATCAAGAAACAATTTTATAGCATGCAAATTTGGGAAAAAGTGTCAAAAAATCCCTAAATCTTTTGCATTTATGCCAATTGAATCCTAATTTATTTTTATGTTAATTGAGTCATTTTAGCTAATTTTGGTCGGATTTTGCTGATGTGAAAACTGGCCGGTTGTCGGTGCCTACGTGGAAGCAAGTCGCCGGCGTTGACGTGGAAGCCAGTCATCGATGCTGACGTGGATAACTTTTAATAATATTTTAATATTTTTACTTTTATTTTTTTCTTTTATTTTAATTTTTCTCTCTCCCCCACCCTCTCTCCTCTAGCTAGTTGGCTGGACTAGCGACCGGCCATTGGGGAGGCTCACCCTCGCCAATGATGGCGAAGGCAAGCCTTGCCCATTCCCTAGCAAGGCTCTAGCCCTTGCCAGAGGCCACGAGGTCGAAGGCCCTGACCTAGTGGCCTCTGACGAGGGCTAGAGCCTCACTGGCGGCTGGGTAAGGGTCGTCCTCACCCTTGCCCTCGCCAAAGGCCGCTATTGTGACCTCGCGACCTCTCGCAAGGGCTAGAGCCTTGCCTAGCCATGGCAAGGCTTGCCTTCGCTGTTGTTGGCGAGGGTGAGCCTCGTTATTGGTCGGCGAGGGCGAGCCTCACCAGTGGTCAACAAGGCTTACTGGCCTTTGCCCGATCACCAGATCGGCAACCAGTTGGAGAAGGGAGGGTGGGGGAGGAAAAAAAAGATAAGAAAAAAATATAAAAAATAAGTAAAATCTCAAAGAAATATTAAAATATTATTAAAAATTATCAACGTTAGTACCGGCGATCAACCAGCTTTCACGTCAGCAAAATCCAACCAAAATTAGTCCAAAGGATTGAATTGGCACAAAAATATAAGGTTTAGAACTTAATTGGCACTAATGCAAAAAAATTTTGGATTTTTTTGACACTTTTCCTTGCAAATTTGTAATCCCCAATTCCTTAAATAAGCAAGGTAGCCACTGGACTTGGCAACATGCATTTGCCATGTATCTATGTTCTGTTTCTGCAGAAGATCTTGACACTGTTGGTCAAGCGTTTTTATTGTTTGTTTGATCATATTGACGACCATCATTCAATCCTCAATGGGTGTGAAAGCATTTTTTTTTTTTAAAGGAGACTTTAGAATCGGTTTAGAGCTAATTTAATTGGATTGGTTGAAACGGTTTAAACCGGTTCCCAAGCAAGATCGGCGGTTTTGACCTTAATTAGAACCGGGAACCATACCTATCCTAGACCGGTTTTAAGTTCATGGAATTGGGAACCGAGCCGGTTCTCTCCAAAACTGGCCTTGAACTGGTCAGTCTAGGCCCATTCCCGAAATAAACCGGACTGATACTCATCCCTATAGTACATTTCATGTGATAGTGATTAAACAAAAGACTGTAATATTAGGCATGATAAGATCTTGAACGGCAAGGGTAATTTCTCATTCGTCAATCATCATTAATTGACAAATGCGACAAGGAAGTCTTTAATTGATGGGGACTAGTCACGTGTATAGATATCACCTAAATTTTGAGTATTGTTAAATTATCTTGCAAGTAACATCTCTAATTTGTAACACAATCCTTGATTCTGTGGATTTCGCATGATAAACCGCTGTGACCGCACTCGCACCAATGCACTTATAGAGCAGCATATGTTTAGTTAGTCCTATTCTCTTGCCCAGAAAAAAAAATTTTGACGTTATCGGTCCGACCCTATTGTTGAAATTTCAACAGTTGCTTTTCTTTTCCTAATTACTTCTTCTGTCGCTAAGAAACTCATCAAACCTATGCTTCAAACGGACGCTCATGGCAATTATGTTTACACAAAACTTTTGTTTACCTTCAAGTTATGAGAATTCTCGCGTACATTCTTGTGGGGTCTAAGATCATTGAATATCGTTGTAATTGCAACCACTCGTCAGGGATCAGGCTCCAGGAATAAGTTACCGCTATAGCTGGGGCCTGCCTGAAGCTGCAGAGGAGCCAAGCCAGTCGTCCCTGGTGCGCACAGAGAGAGACCGGATCAGGATTGACATTAACAACTCTCACCGATCCTAAATATGCCGATGGAGGACAATCCAAGTCACGATTGCCCATGGAGGACAATCTAAGTTACGCCATATCAATGGTTTGATCAAAGCCCTATCATCCACTGATCCTAAATATGCCGAATGGCAATCTACTGATAACTTTGTCATGTCATGGATCTTCAACTCCAGATTTACAAAATTTTTGCTTCCTCTGAAACGGCCAATCCCTTGAAGCCTACATACACGGTGTAAACCCCCAATTCTAGTATCACCTTGGGGAATTTCATTGTCTTTAAATAAGATAGAATACACATATAGGGATAAATATGAATATCTATTGGAAAGACAAATACAATTATTATTTCATTTTTTTATTGATTTGAGCCAAATTACTCTACCGACTAGTCGACCTTATCTTTCCTCAACACACCAATTCTACCTATCACATTAGGGGATTCTTTGAATAAGATGAAATAAATCTCTGGAGATAGATTAGAATATTAATTGGAAAGGAAAATACAGTAGTTATTTCATAATTTATCTATTTGAGCCAAACCTCATACTAAATCTGAACTCTGCTAACTAGTCGTCTTTATCTTTTCAACACTATGAGGTCGACTCTCATATGTGAGAAAGTTCAAGACAAGACAATTGAGACTCTATACATCATAAGTGAAGATCCACTGGTATTTACTAAGGCGCTTTTCACTATAGCTTTTCAATGTGTGACAACCAAGTTGACCTTTGATGACATCTTCGCCCTAAATTGAAGGGGAGTGCTGGAAAGATATATACAACTAACCAGAAAAATCCAAATTTAGTGGGAGATTTGGCTCAAATCGATAAAGAAAGGAAATAACATTTGTATTTGCATTTCCAATAGATATTTGTGCTTATCCCCAAAGATATATTCTATCTTATTTAAAGACAATGCAATCCTCCAAGATGATATGTAGAATTGGATTTGCCCATCGTGGACATACGCTTCTAAAGGTCATCTCCTTAAATCTTAAATCTTTTTCCCTTCTTTGTGTGCGTGATTACAAAGAAAACACAATTATAAGCTTCAAGAAAGGTTTACGGTTCGGTAGAATCAAGTAAGATATATTTTGGTTCAGATTGCGTTCGATGCAGAAGAATTTAAAACTTCTGGTGCTCTCTTTCCTGTAAAAGTGCAACACTAGTCAAATAAATCCATATCTTTTTGGCTTTTATCTAGTCAACCAAGAGACCAGGAACAACTGCACCCTTTTGGGTTGACAAGTCACCCAATGGATGATCGCTGCACGGAGATACGACAAGACACGAGAGGGCTAGAAGTTAAGGCTATGATGCATGGTCTCTCATTTCTCCTAATGAGCTAATTCTTCCCACTTAAAAAGAGAGGGAAAAAGAAAGTGGCTATGGAACGAAGTGGAGAGCTAAGAGCCTGAACACTGAAAGAAGATTCACACAGCTTCTTGAATAACTCGCGACCCTCCAGGTTAGTAAGGATACAATAACTATAAAGTTGGGCATTCAAATTCATTCGTTTTATCTAGGTAAGTTCGTAATTAGTGTCGCTGCTAGGGTTCGTGAGTCTGATAATAAAAAAAGAGCCTATCAGTAAGAAAACTTATGATCTGGGGTTTTGTTTCAAGCGCTTGGTTTTCATGGAGAATACCATCTCCCTGTTCGCACGATCATATATGTTTTCCACCGATAATCAGATATTGGCTGTTAAAATTGCGTTTTATTAGCTTTACTTCGTGACTGTGTTCTGCTATAGACCTAGATGTGCGGTCCAGAAGTTCGATCTTGGGTTCTTTGGAAAACAGCACCGGGGGTACCAGCAACATGTTGTGTAAGTATATATTTGTACTCGAAAGGAATTGTCAACGGGTTCAACCCAGTATCAGTCCCGTGTGCTGGCCGGTTTGAACCAGTTCAACCACGTACCATTTATGAATCTTCTTCTTCGTCGGACACAGCTTATGAAACTATGCTTTTGATTCCTCAGATACGTTAAGGGTCTGTCCAGATTTCTAGTGCTGACGTATGGATCGGAGAGAGTCCAAGCGTACCATTACCTGGTGCACAAAAGAAAGCCATTTCCAAAAGGACCAGCCATGGGCATTGATTGGGCCATGCAGGGCGGGCGGGTAAAGACCCAACTAGGCCCATGAACCCTTCATTCTCCCACAAGGGCTTTTGATCTGGTCAATGGCTGTGACTTTCCTATGTTGACAGACGCTGCTGATAATGCCCCGAGGGACGGAAAATGGATGGCATCAGTCAGCTCACTAAGAGCGTGCGCTTGTGATGGCTTATGTAATCACATGGAAGCATCAGGGCCACTTTTCCTTCAATGAAGAAGGGCACAAAAGACCTGTAAAGGAGGCAAGTTTCGGACATGAAACCATGGAAGAAGGGTCACTGATGTAGGAGACGTTTGAGAATAAAACATCCAACAGCATGTATACATAAATGAAGGGGACATGAATTTGAACGTGAATATCAACAAAGCATTGCAGCAAGATCTGCAGACAACAGTGGTCATCCTTGCAACTAGAGCACAGCAACTGCAACAAGCAGGGACACATCTGATGGCTCTATCCTACCAAGTTCAGCATGAAAACACCATTATTAGCGCAGTGGCTGGGTTAGTAGGTACTAGTACAAGCATAAACATGTGAAGCTCCATAACAATTGGACCCCTCGGGTTTTTCTCGACAAAATTCAAACTATCAATTTTCATAGAAAGAGATGTGCTTGGGGTATTTTCTGTTCAGTTACTTTCTGGTAGAACCCCTACAGAATTGAGCTTAACAATCAATGAAAGATCCAAATCTCAATTAAAAGGGATCTTAGGGGACGGAAAAAGAAGAAGAGAAAAATAGAAAGAAGCCCAGTTCACAGAGTTTGCACCAAAAACTGGCCTAGCCACCAGCAAGATTCTGATACAAATAAGCATGTGACTTGGACAAAGTGTGGCCATTGGTGAGAAAACGATGCATAAGCGCTTATCGATGGCCATACCGACCACAAAAACTCCTGTTGTTATTATGCTTATTGATGACCATAATCAGTTACCGATGTACAATAGCGGCTGGTTGCCTAGTAGCAAAACTTGTTAGGAAAGATGTCAATTGAAAGGTGTAGATAAACAGTCGAACGAAGAATCATTCGAAAGTTAACCACTTGGCGAATAAAGTGGGTGTAAAATTAGGTGTGGTAGCATTCAAATCTAAAACCGCTTATGGATAAGACAATGAAGCATAACAAATTGTGGAAGAGAGTAAGCTAGATAAGGCAGATAGGATTCAAAACGGTGATGAGTAGGAGTGCACGATCAAGAGCGATTTTAAAGAATAACCATTCAAAACAAGGAAATAGTGACAATGTGAAGGTATGAGGTCAAAAATTCCGGACATGTGAAAACATGGCCAAAATCACTAGAAAATTGCTTATGAACAATTATGTTGTGAGTACTATAAGTGTCAACATTTGCGTACTATAACTCCCTGCACAAACAAACAAACCATGTCATCTTTCAATTCATATATCATAGTTATAACTATAGTTTTCAAGTACATTGTCATTAATAAATTCCAGTATGTATCTTAGCTGTGGTTTTCAGATATATACCTATTATAGTTTCTGGTGCTTCGCCATCGAATAAACTACGTTATATCTTTATTTGGTGTAATTTCCGTTGAAGTACATCTTTGTGTATACGTGTGACAGGCATTTCGTTCGTTGAGGCAAAATCCGGCCAAACACAGGGATCCAGGACTTTCGTTCGATGACATCGGTTGACATTCCTGTACCCAACGAAAGATGCCGAAAGCACCGTCCACCTACCGGGAGAGCACCCAACTAAAAGCCTCGTTCTCTACACACCTCGACAAGTATTACTTTTTTTTAGTTCTTGTTTACACTGATATGTGAACATCTGGACATATTCTTTTGGCGACTTGTGTTTGGTCATTACTATTGAGAAAGCGGAGAAGGAGGAAAGCTGCCCAAGATACGGATACGACCACGTGAGTAATCTGCACGACGCCCACTCACCGAGAAAGCTCCGATCGCTCTTGTTATATGCGGACGCACGGCTGCTTCCTCGGATACTCCACATCAGACTCTGGTCCAAAAGTCCTATGGGGGAAATATGTGAATCACACCGCGGTCGGTCAAAAGAGGAAAACAATGGGGTTTGAAGCGAGAAGTCAAAAGAGGTAACACGCGTCTGTGTCTCAGTAGCTGCGCGCATGACCGCATCTCCACGCAAGAATGGTAGGGCTATGCTCAGCTGTGTGGACAGTTGGATTCGCTCGTGAGTAACGCACCCCCTCTTTTTCCAAATTACGAGGAAGAAGATGTGGTCACCCACCGTCAAGGCGTCAACACGGTGCCCAATTACTCACTAGAAAACAAGTTTCCCCGAGATAGAAGCGACAGAGGATCACGCTGGTTATAAAATGTGGTGATTCTGCAGCTGTGTGTGAATTGGCGGTAGCCTGTAGGGCTGTAGGGTTGGGGGGCAGGTGACGCCGCGTAAGTAAAACTAGCAATATTTGACCTGGCCTCTTTTCATGTGGGGAAGAAGAAATTGAACAATTTCACAAGAAAATATATGGAAACCCAGAAAAACTTTTATCTTTCTCTTTTTACTTAATCTAAATTTCGTGGTAAACCCACTGTGACTTGCACTTAACTCGAAGCGCCTAAACTTTCGCAATGTATAAAGATAATCACATAAATTCACGTATAATTTTGTAAAATTATCTAAATTTAAATAATATCTTAAACTTTTTCATGTACCTAGATAAATAAGTTTGTGGTGCAATTGCATGAAAAACGATTTTTCATCGACACTAAGACCGACGAACTCAATTTATCAAGGGTCCAGAAGTATGGGACTAATTGTTTTTACCCCTTAAATTGTCCACTATGTATAAATCAAAGGGAGGTGACACGAAAGAACATGAAAATGACACATTGAAAATGACAAAAAACTCCCCCTTTTAACTTGAAGCTACTCTTTGCAAGAGAATATGCGTCCTGATTATGTTGCCAAAAGGAAAACGAAGGTCAGGTCTCTCTCTCTCTCTCTCTCTCTCTCTCTCTCTCTCTCTCTCTCTCTCTCTCTCTTCATGTAATTCTCTAGGTGACTAATTGCAAGCAATCCGGAGATTGTTCTTCTGGAGGACCTTTGTTTCAGTCCTTCCTAATACCAACTAGCTAGCTCGTCCTAATGTTTACTAGTAGGTCTTGGTGTGCTAGCCGATGACGTGGACAAATTGTGAACTCTCGATAAAAATGACTAGATCAAGTGGCCTCTAGCGCAACTCAATCGATCCTCTGAATGATCAACCATGTCTATGTATGTACCGTCGATTCGGTGTGTTTCCTGGTTGGCGAAATGTGTTGCCCCATCCAACCTCCATGGGAGGAGCGAGCCCCAACCCCTTGCTCAGTCCCTACCCAGGCCAGGACGATTAGGACGTCGCACCCAATCCCTTGCTCAAAACAAGGGACTGATCATTTGAAGGGTACTTTTCATCCTATGAATAATCCATGCCACTTGGGAATCTAGTCTAATCTTAGCCTAACACATATCAGATTGTACAGCTTACGTCCACATATTTGTTTTAGCCATCAATGCGGAACCACCAGGGCCCATCTGGATATATATCACACGTACATATTGGACTCACGTTCTGTCGGCTTAAATTTTTCTTCTGGGGAAGGCATAACGATATTACTACGCACGTTCTATGAGTTCAAATACTAGCATTCCTCATCATTGCTCTATCTATTGCGCTTCTAATCCCGTTGTCCGTTTGATGCCGTGCGAAGTCGGTATGTTACCCTAGGACGATCTCGCTTACTGTGCTCTACCAAGTATAAAGAATCCATGTAAGAGAAAAAAGAAAAGGAACCAATTGATTTGAATACATGAATTCCCTCGCATTTAAGGATCATTGAACGTGTACGGTCCACCATTTGGAGAACGGACTGTTTTGTTGCTTCATGCTGAACAAGCCAGTCGCTGTTTTGTTGTTCGAAAAGAGAATGCTATGGACGATGGTCGTGGACTTGGGAGTATCCACCTAAGCTACTGGTCCCGAACCAAACCTAATAGACTATACATCCAGTTGGAGTCAGCCTGTCATTCTGTTCCCAATGCTAGGTGTCTCCCCGTCTTGAAAAATTACTTATAATTTCGGCGCGCGTGAGCTCAGTTGAAACACGCCGTCGAACGAGATAGCGTCTAACCTGTATGACCCTACGGTAAATATGCATCAAGCTTGCATGTACCGAAACCATCCAATAATGACTCCTCTGGAGTCTACTAGTCTTCTCCCTATCATTTCCGCCTAACTCTCCTCGACGAAAAAGAGAAAAACAAAAACGGACTCAAGCTTTAATTTGGTATATTATGAATCTTTGTTTATATGTAGGCTTTTACGATCTATCCTCCGAGATATCTATTTTTTTTTGTATATACCACAGAAGTGATGCTGCGAAGAGGAGAAGCTATTTGCACGCATCATAAGTAAACTTGTCAAAATAGGTGATAAATCCACTTCTTAATCCGTATATCATTAAATAGGTCATAAATGGGTATAAATATTATATGGGTGTTAAATGAGTCGTAAATTGATTATAAATGAATTTATAATTATTTAAACTCAACTCATCTTTTTCGCGTTCACTCAATGTCGCGCTCGCTCACTCCGCATCCCAATCTCACTATGAATCGGGTATAAGTCATTAAATTTTCATTATATGAAAAATGAGTCAAAACGGATTAAATTGATTTATTTGAGTTGGATCACTTTCGATCCGACACACACCCGATCCGACCCACCCGTTCAGCAAATTTAATCATGAGCTACAAAACCACAGTTGAAATCGCTGACCACCGACGGGGCCCCGCTCGTGCCACGAGCAACCAGCCCCGTTCGATTTGAACCTTCTGCTCTGCTTCCGTTTCCGTCCACACGTTTCCTTAATTGCCCGCTCAGACACACCCTCCCTCCATAAATACCTGCCCACCGTGAACGTTAAACCCCCGCCAGCTTTTGCACGTAGAGCGCACGAGCAGTCATCACTCTAATGCTCAGCGGCCTTCCTTGAAGGAAGAAGAAGGAGAGGAGGAGGAGGAAGAGCAACCCCTACTCAAGAAATGAAGAGGGTCGCTCTGGCTTGGCTATGCCTGCTTTCTGTAGTAGCTCAGATCTCGCTGCTGCAGTCAGTGGCAATGGCGGATCCGTCGGAGGCTTCCGGCGCGAGCTCGTCTCGGGTCGAGGCCCGAGCCGCGATCCGATCGCGCAAACTGGTCACAGAAGCCGCTGCCGAGCCCGCCCCTAGCGTCGCCGAGGCATCGGAACACAAGGAAGAGTCCCCCGCGGTGTCGGCGGCGGCGGCTGAAGCGCCGGCGGGAACGGAGGCTGCTGCTGCTGCTGCTGCTGCGGCTACAAAGCACAGGTCCACAGATAAGTCCGTGGCCGGTGGGGGGGTCATCATCGGAGGCCTGGTGACCGCCTTTTTCGCCGCGGTGTTCTGCTACATCAGAGTCACCCGGAAGAGAGACGGCGGCGCCCGTTGAGCTTGCTTAATATGCGAGTTCTTTTTTATGTGTGACGAGAAAAGGTATAGCGGTTTAGGAGATAGGTAGGTAAAACGACAGACGACAACAAGGCTTAGCTTAGCGACAGATCACGAGTGGAAGAAAAGAAATTTGTATATGCTTTCGATTGATGAAAATCTTTGATGATCTGTTTGTGAATGGACGTGTTTGTTCATGAAATTCGATCGGACCATCGACCGGAGGAATCTTGTTTGAGACATCGATTTCGCTTTCCTAATTCAAACGCGCGACTCGCTTTAATCTGCACATCATCGACATCGCCGTTGCAGTCGCCATGAAAAGGCATTTGTAGAAGTGTGAATACATTAAATCAAAGGAAGTATGCCGTAGAGAAGCAAAGGCGTCTGAGCAAAGAGCGTTTCAAAGCAGAGGGTCCTCTGGCTTTAACAACGACCTGTCCGTGAAAAGCGCATCATCACAAGGACTAATGATAGTCGGATTGGGGAGGAATAGCACATAATTTGTACTGGGCTTCGTAATTTTTCGAGTTGGTTTTGCCCAATAATCCCGTATGTTACGGTGCAAATTACCGAGATAAATGCTAAATGATATTGAAGGTTATAAGTGAAGGTTAAAGTAAAAGGAAATTAAGATGATGACGAGGGATCGTTATTGACAATGCAAGTAACGGTCCGCCATCCACTGCTCATTTTTCTAAGAAAACCGATACGCTTGGTTTATTAGTTTTTTTCTCAACTCTTGTGATAATTGATAAATTTGCCTTGAGTCCGTTCATTTGTTGGTTTGAACCAACATAAGTTAGATCGCCCAAAAAACCCATAATGAGTAAATTTTAAGCAATGAGCTCTATTGTAGTGCAACTTATCGAGCCTAAGTTACTCGAAAAGAGTTGCAAATTGATAAATCCACTCCACCATTCAAACTGCTAAAAATGAGTGCGGATTGAATAGCAGTTACGGTTACCTTACCGAAAACAACTTCCCATGATCTTCACAACTTCCATTTTATCTTGTGCTTTGAGATGAATCAACCTCACCACATTCGGTTACTCTCACAGAGAAAAGAAGATTGCGTTCCTTTCCGTTGGCATCAATGGCTTCTTGTTCGTGGTGGCGCTTGCCCATCTACTCCGTCGTCTCGGTGGTCTTGGCCTTCATGGCCATCTCTGCATCCCTTCGCTCGACTGACGAAAGTCTGGTCGCTCCCTCGAGCAGCCCCAGTTTGCACCAACTCCACTTGAACGCCTCGAGAGCTCTCAGAAGAGCTGGGTTCACCGCGATGGCAGCACTCCTTCCCGTCGCTCCCAAACTGTTCTTTTCTTCACCTAATGCGACAATCTTCGTGATCAAGGACTCATTCATGGCTAACCTCTCTTTGACTCCATGGCTGATGGAAGAGGTCCTTCGGTACCACACCTCCCCATTGAAGCTCTCAGCGGACGATCTCCTGAAGATGCCCCAAGGAAGCTGCTTGCCCACATTGCTTGCTAAGAAGAACGTCGTGATTACCAGAAGCGATGCCAAACGTAGACTTTTTGAGATCAATCGGGTTGCGATAACACATCCTAATGTTTTTCTTGGAGAGAGACTCGCGATTCATGGAGTTCTTCAGCCACTACTGCACAAAGAACAGGATTTGTGTTTGGTCCAGTCGGTCAAATGCAACCGCGATCCTAGCCCGGTGTCGGTTGTTAGGAAGGAGCCCTATCTTGTCGATTGGGGTCGAGTAATTCAATCACTGAGCTCCAGTGGATTCGTTTCCTTTGCAATTGGATTGCAGTCTGTTCTTGATGGAATTTTGGACGACAATGCGCACTTGGCTTCAGTGACGGTCCTTGCACCTGCTGATTTTGGGTTCTTAGCTTCGAACTCGGCAATTCTTGAAAGGATGGTCAGATTCCACATCTTGCCCTACAGGTACACACATGAAGAACTCACGAGATTGCCCGACAAAGCGTCTCTTAGGACGCTTGTTCCTGGTAGGGATCTTGAGATTCGCAGAACAACTGCTTCTTGTAGTGCCAATACGAACCAAAGAACTAGAATGGCCGTTAACGGATTAGAGATTGGAGCACCAGAAATCTACAAATCGAGAGATTTCGTGATTCACGGAATATCTCGAGCACTGGAGATCGCAGAAGCAGAAAATTCAAGAAAGTGGTGATGAGAGTCGACTCCTGGCTGTGATGCCATTGATGATAGAAATCAAATTAAATGGTGCTTACTGTACACCTGCTATACGAAGTTCATTTTGCTCGTGTACTGATTTTGGTTCTAACTTTGCATATGGTACTCTATGTGCTCACTTTCTTGAGTTGAACATAGCAACATCGCGTGGGTCTATTTGATGAAATGAAATACAAAGTTTTCACTTACCTAACGACCCATTTTCTGTTGATCCGACGCCAATGGAACTGAGGAAACAGGAACAGTGGGCAGAGACACTCCAACCTACTCTAAAACCAGCATATACATCTTTCAGCTAATGAATTGGCTAACTCAATCACATATTATGACAAGAAAAACTTCAATGAGAAAATTTTGGGTCCAATCCACAGATCTGGCTCTGTTTTTAGTACGATCTAAGGAACAGGTCGAACAAAATGAACTTGGTAGCAGCATTAAGTGGCCATTAAAACCAATATGTCATTTGGGAAAAAAAGGAACCAGTCAATAAATAAAAGAATGACCTCATAGCAGGGATCTGATCAAGAAAGTGAGATCTTGAATTCAAGAATAGTAATAAGTTTTGTACAGTCAACTAGAAAACAGAAAATGCAGGTTTGCAAAGATAAATGACAAACTCCAAAACTTCCATTAAGCCCTTCAAAAATCAACTCCAAGGTGAAAAGTGGATTGATCTGTAAGTATGATGCGCAAACTAAAGACAGGATAAAGAAAAGTCCGTGATCCCTCCATGTGCAATTTCAAAAGAGAACATGTCTGATAGGAAGGCCAGGGAACAACATTTTCCAAGAAATAAAAATGCCGTCATGAAAGAGATCAACAACTATCCTCACCGGCATGACACATCAAAGTACCAAGTAGTAAGGCCTAAACCTTTTCCAGCATGAAAATCCTCGGGTAACCACAGGAGCAAAAACTCATTCTAACCACTAAAACTGGACTTTTTCATCATCGACATTATGCGAGAAGGAAGAAGTTGACAAGGTTAAACAAGTAATTTTTCAGGATCACATTGTTTGGCAAGCCAACGGCCAATGGGTATTCAAATGAGCAGCAGAGAAGGATATACAATTTCATCAGTTATTCATCCCTCTTGTTTCAATTCATCAGGATACATGTGAGTATTAACCTGCACAACTCTACTGGGCATGAAGGAAATCATTGGTGCAAAAGGCAAAAAAGCAAAAATCACAGTTTTCTGATGGTACAAAGTTGCCGGGATTATCACAGTTCTACCGCAAAGTTCAATCATACACGAGAGCAGTTTGCAAAGGATCTGACAAGGACGATCTGACAAGGACAGAACAAATTCTCACAATGAGGCTACAACCGTCTACAGAACATCAGTGCTCTCATGCATAATCCTTGAACAGTGAACAGGAAGTTTACTCTAACGAAGACAGTTACGAACCTCAAATAGTACGAACTCTAAATACACCATCTAATGTTAAGATTCCAGATCCAACAGAATCACCATACTCCAGAATTCAAACCAGTTCACCGAGACAGTCAGAAGCTGCTACACTCTAGAATTGAAACCAATCCACCCAGACTGTCAGGAGTTGCTACGCTTTGTGGTAGCTAAATAAGGTCACAAATGAGGAGCAAAAGCCCTAAAGAAAAACAAACAATAGGGTCGCCATTCAATCATGATGCTATCACTTGGATCAGTACTGTAGGCACACCTCATGTCATCCCATCGATCTTGCTAGTGTTTGAACCAACAGTTTCTCCCATTTTTTTGACATTCTTTGATTACCAGAGACAAACCATCCGCGAGTCTAGTGGCGGCAAGGTGCTTTCATCCCCACCAAAAAACTAACTTGTACGAATTTAAGTTTTGATTGGCAACAGGTTTTCTACTTTGATGATTTTCCTTCTTAGTCTTATTAGTTAAGAGACTGTTTTCGCAAGGCCAATCAAGAAAGAGGGAAGATGAAAAAGATAGGAAACATGCCAAACAAATCATCGAAATCGATGGAGATGAAGAAGCATAAGCACAACAAGATGATCAGGAAGCAGCTTTAACTCTCATTATGATTCTAGTCATCTTCAATCCAATCAAAGTAACATTAACAGCACCCAAAAATCTCGACTTCCTAAACAAACCCACAATCTCCTCCACCTCCGCGTCCCCGCACTCCTCCACGACCACCACACAAGCCCCGCCGACCCTCACCGTCCTCTCCATCTCCGCCGCGAACCGCGACGGGAACAGGGCCTCGTCCAGATGCCCGCTGAACGCCAAATCGAAGACCCCATCGAAGAAGGGCAAATTGTGCGGATCAGCGCGGCTTACCAGGGGCGGCGAGTCGATCAATTCGACACCGGTGACGTCGGCGACCCCCGACTCGGACAGCGCCGCGACCTCGTGGCCGGCCCCGGCGGAGACGCAGAGGACCTTGGAGTGGTTGCGGAGGAGGCCCAGATCGCGGATCGAGTCGAAGAAGCGCCGGTAGGAGAGGACCTGGCCGCGGAAGGCGCGGGAGGACCAGAGGCGCCGGTTCTTCTTGTCGAGGGGGAGGAACTCGCGGCGGGCGGAGTCGCAGGAGGACCTGGGGAAGCGGTGGCCGCCGCCGCCGCCGCCGGCGGCCGCGGAGGGGAGGCAGGTCTGTGGGGTGCGAAGGAAGAGGAGGAGGAGGGTGAAGGTGGCGACGGCGACGGAGACGACGGAGAGCTTGTTGAGGAACGCCTGGACGTGCCGGTCCATCGTTCTCAGTGGGGAACGATGCTGCAGCTGAGCTGTTCGTGGAAATGCGCCTTCATGCGAACCCAATTTTTAGTCGCTTTTAATTTTTCAGCAATTATACTAAGTACTTTGAATTTTAAATCTCTTTCTCTATAAGAGCCCAAATACTTTATAATTAGGGTTAATATGACGAAAAATCTCAAATTGATATACTGATGACAAATTTACGCTTTTTAAATTGGATTAATATCATGAAAAATTACAAATTGATAAACTTGTGACAAACGGATAGGTAAAACTCTAAACCGGTACACATGTCAACTGTCACGTGTAATCAAATTTAGTAATTTGACGATAAAATTTAACGAAGGATAAATTTGTCACATGTGTCTCAAAATGAAAGGTCTTTCGTGATATTAACTTTTATAATTATTACGTTGACAAGATCTCGATCATGTGCGTGATTGCTTTAGTGCTCTTTATAGTTTTTGCAATTAATATCGACATTTGAAAAATGTATATAGGAATGTGAACAATCAAATCGAGCAATGCGTGAATCATTAAATATTTTCACACAATAAATTGAAATTTGGAACTCACAAAAAGACATTATGAAAAAAGAGGGTCGCAGCCATGAGCTCTTGCCCAAAATATGATTAGCCGAGAATTGTGAGTAGTTATCGTATTTGGAAATAGTGGAAACGCGACATGCATTTCTCTAACCGTTTAGACTTTTTTGATGGGTGATAAGAGTTGGATTACAATAATAGATTTCAATGAAATACTAAAGGATCGGATAATCGAAGATATTTTCGTAGACACGGTGAACACCAAATTCAAAAATTTTACTTTATTATTGATGTTGATATTTTATAATATTTCTGCCTTGTCATTTTCATTTAGAAGGGGGAAATAAGCAGTCCCATTTGAGACTCCCGTACTCTTAATGGGAAAAGAGATATATGAACAAATTTTGAGACTTCAAATTTAAGTTGTGCTATTGATTGATTCTATCTATACTATACTATACTATATATAAAATCAATTTTCAAATCAACCCATTCATCGTTGTTCATGCACCATGCGCACGCGAAAAAAGTTAATGGATAGATTAAAGCAAATTCACAAGCGATGTTAATCGGGACAAATGTGGCTATCATCACACATATTTCTGATTAATGGATAAAATTCTAATTTAAAGTAAAAACGTTGGTCTAATGGATAGATAAAGAAAAGCGCAGGCATGCTTATATGTTAATATGAGATGTGATGCAACTGAAAAACGATGAAACATGTATTAATGATAATATTTTGGGTTAATATTACAAAAAATCCCAAACTGGTACACTTGTGATAAATTTACCTCAAACTAATTTTTTAACCACCAGATTTCACAAACTAGTACATTTATGACAATTTTACTCTCCATTTGTTTCCATTAAATCTTACTGTCAAATTTCTGAGTTGGATGACACGTGGCAATCGATCGGTGTACCAGTTTGCAGTTTTAATGTAAGCATATCAATTTGTGATTTTTCATGGTATTAATCCAATTTAATAGAGAGTAAATTTGTTACAAATGTACTAATTTTAAATTTTTGATAGTCAAAAAATTAATTTTGGGTAAATTTGTCATATGTGTACTAGTTTGGGGTTTTTCATGGTTTAACCATAATATTTTATACTTTTGCAGAAGACTATATATATATATATATATATATATATATATATATATATATATATATATTTTCCTTATCAATTTTTTTCAATTTTAAACTCAAATATCCGAATGTGTAGAAAAAAAAAGACAGAGGTTGAACTGAAATTAAAGTCGATGAACTTTGTTCTTATCTATATATTTAAAATATTAAATTAAACGAATTTCTCTTTTCAATGTAACTTCGTTGGGGCTGTTATTTATTATATGAATATAGTGAGTTATGTGTAGAGCATATGTATTCAGTTTGTTCCACTTTTGTATATTTCTCGCTATGCGGCTTTTCCTTATTTTCAATTTAAAGTTGTATTTAATTTATTCCATTCTTTCCTTGGTTAAAGAGATTTTGCTGAATGAAAAGTTTATATCGTTCCATAAGATTGTATACAAGTAAGTCCGCAATATGAAATAATAACAGAAAACAATGTAACAAATTTGCAAATTTCCCAATGAAATAAAGAATTTCTCTGATTCTTATCAATGAGAGATGAAAAGAAGGGCTTTGATGGTGCAATCTTTGATCGCAGGAACCCTGAAATTTTTTTTTTTAATGCGATGCGAGAGACTATCTCAAATCAAATCATAATATTTTTTTGTTCTTCACGTTAGTACAATTAAAGGGTTTTAGTGACTTGTTATCTAATTTGATTGCATGATCTGTGATTCCTTTTCGTGAACTTGAGGACCTCAAAAGCTTGATCTCAAATTGAAGATGGTCGAGATCTTGATGACCCTATCATTTGGTGAGGTTTTGATGATCAAAATTTTGATTGAGGTCTTGATAACCCAAATCATCCTACTAAGTCCATTGATTTTCAAGAACTTCCCGACAACAACTCTACAAAATTCAGGGTTTTCGTCTGTCCGTCCAAAAATGAATAGAGAGGATGAGAATGGACTTTGATCTTCGCGATTGGTCCGATTTATTAAGTTTAAGATTGTCTATCCACAATTTGAATTTTGACCAACATTTACTTTGATTTAAACATCCATCAAATCTATTTTAAATCCGATATGTATAAATGCTAATTCGATCTCCCTAATCCAATCGATCAATATGGCCGTCCAGGTTTTTAAATGCATTCCATTTTCTAACACTTAAATGAAAACTTACAGATGATATAGTACTGTTGAAAACACTTTCGCTAGTATATTGTGTTTTTTGAGTTCAAACTCAATAAGACATATAATCTTCATATCCTTTCTCTCTATTGATTTCTTAAAACTTAAAACAAATAAGAGATAGAAACTAGCATATGGCAAATCACTAATCCAAATTAAAAATTACGCCATATGTCTTGCCGCTTGGCATTTACAAAATGAAAGTGGAGTGTCACGTGAAGAGCACATTAGTGCATATCCCATCAGCTTCACTTTAACTACGTAAAATAAATGTATCTTACTCCAAAAGTAATTACGTAGATATGACTTTTCAAGGTAAATTGTATCTTCGATCATCTTCTCATTCTTTAAACTCTTTATATAATTTTCTATTTTTATCTTTCACCCCACAGGCACGCACTTACTCAGGGTTTGTCTTGGTAATTATGTTGTTGCGAAGGGACGGGAGCACGAATATCCAACAAACTGAAAAAAAAAAAAGCAGTCGGCTGTTAATTTATGTGCATATCTTAGGCTTGTCATGTCGAATTTAGGTCTAATTCAAACACGACATATATTTTTCCAGCTCATTTGCAGTTATTAAAAATGTACTTTTGATTTGAAACCCAAACATGCTATATTTATTAAATGAATAACACTATTCGACACATTTAATACATTTCAGATTTATACTCCTACATAAATTTTCAAAGTCGTATATTAACGTGTTCAAATGTATATTAATATATCGTGTGCCGACATAAATAATATGTTGACCTACTTAATCAAATTAACGTGTCTATGCATGTCGTCAACGGAATGAAAGAGTCAACCCACAAAGGACAGTTTTTGGAATTGTACAGAGACATGTGGACTTGTTTATGACACAAATATATGACATGCTTAATTACGTGTCTTATAAGTAGGTCGTGTCGAAAAGTGCTAGCATATGAAAGAACTGATTTTTATCGTAAAAATCCAAGAACAAAGCTCTTATCACTCGCTCACTCTCACACGCCAAACTAGTAAATGCATCTTTTTTTAATTCCAATACTCCAAAATTAATTGATTTGCATGTCACATGGGTAATCTGGGATAGGTGGATTACTCCCTAACGCACGAATTATTTTCTTTTCAATAAGAGCTTTTTTCCGTTAAAAAACATTGTGAGAAATCAATTGCACAAGTCAAGTGATCTTTTTCAATTCGTAGGTGTGATTTAATTATCAAGACTCAAAATCTAGAACATCTAGTCATCAAAAGATTGTCCTCCTTTTACCTCATTCGATTGGCGTACAGAATATATTTCCTGTCCCTACATTTTTCACGTTATCCCTAAGATACGTATACGTTGATATACCTTACCATATCAAAGAGCTGCACATGGACATGCTTGCGTCCTCTAGCGTCTTTCAGAGTTCGAGACGAACTGAATATATAATCCAGTGGCCGTTGCTCAGGGCATCATCATCGTCATCACTCATTGAAAAGTTCAAACCCTAGCATAACCATCTCACGACATTATCTCAACACTAGTTTAACACACACACACACATGCTCCATCACGTTTCGTGACCATGGAGACCAGATCGGCCAAGAGAAGAAGGCTCTCGCTTCTCCAAGATGGGACTGGAGATCACGGTGCATCCTCAGGTCTGCCGACTTGTCGTCGTCGTCAGATCAGCGATCTTCCTGAAGATGTGCTTCGCCACATCTTCTCGTTCTTGCCCATCAAGTCCATTGCGAGGACGAGCCTCGTGTCAAAACGTTGGGCGGCTCTCTGGCGCTCCATGCCGGATCTTGACTTCACGACCATTGAATCATCAGACCGAGTCATCTCTGCCATCGAGAAACTGATCATGTCCCATGGCCTGAAGCTCGAGTTCCCTCAAGGGTTCCTGAAGTTCCTCTACATGGTCGACCCCGAGCAGGATTTCATCAGGCAGGTCCTGAAACACCGCAGCCGATCAACACAGCCCGGGGATGGCCTGAGGCTCCTTCGGTTCTGTGCATACCTGAGCTTCACACGACTGAACAACTTGATGCGTGATGCCTTCAGGCACAAGGTGAATGCCCTCGACATTGAGGTGGCGACCAAGGACTTCTTCAATCTGCCAATGCGCGTCGCGACAAGCGAGCACCTACAGGCCTTCAGATTTGTGTCACGGTTCCCGGGGTTCCGGTTGCCGCCGCTATCGACGATGAAGAATGGTTTCCGGTCCCTGCGGAAGTTGCACCTCTCGGGGGTGATCCTAAATAACCAACCCTTTCTCATGGATTTGTTCACGGAGTCCTCATTCCCGGCTCTGCAGAAGTTGAGCCTTTCGAAGTGTTTCGGATTAGAGAAGATCAGTATAAAGTGTGGGGCTTTGGAGAGTGTAGTCGTAAAGAATTGTTCCAAGATGAATTTCCTGGAAGTTCGCTGTCCAAAGTTGGAGAGATTACGAGTGTCAGGTTGTTTTCCTAGAGGAAGGCATACGAGCGTGTTGAACATCTATGCACCTCGACTGGACGTTCTTGATTGGGAAGGCAGCGATGTTCCTGACCATTGTTGCTTGCATAACTCGAGTCCCACTGTTAGGGTTTGCCTTGGGTTTTTGAACATCAAGGTTGAGGACATTCATGAAAAGCCGGCCAGGAGTTTATTGAGATTCTTATCTGGGATCTCTCATGCTCGGTCCTTGCGAATGGACACGCTATCCATCAAGGTTGGTCCTCTCTCTGCGCATAGGCATTTCTTAAGTGTGAGGGTCGACTGAGTAAGCAGATAGAAGTTTATAGGATGAGGAGATGGACAGCGTTGTCTTTAATTAGAATCCATTCTTTGTTTCATCAACTACTAATTTGTGATTAGGGTCTAAGTAGTTGCATTATGAGTAGCTTTAATGCACTATATGGTGTTGCGGTGCACACGCAACTGTTGCAGATTCTAGGAAACATGGACGGCTTGGAAGTTCTGCGACCATTCAAAAACCTTGCACATTTGGAGCTTTCTACCTTTACCGGAAGAGTGTATATCCCACCGCTAGTTTCTCTGTTCATGAATGCTCCATTCGTGGAATGTCTCCATATCAAGTTGGCCCCAGACCACAACACGCACAAGAATGTCGGTACCATTTGCTCACACCTCATGATTAATGATTGTTCCTGCAGTGTTGGACTTTGGGCAGAATTATGTCCTATGATGATTATATAGTTCTTCGACTAAACTCTGTAATTTACCCCTCATTTCAGCAGTTGAATGGAAACTCAGCACACTTGTGGGACGTGTCTGTCTCCGAGGAAGAGAAGCAGTGGGAAATCCGCAGAAAAGCCATAGGGTCCTTCCTTGATCACCTGAAGGTTGCGAAGATAACGGGGCTCTTGGACTGCGAGGAGGAAGTGAGCCTCATGAAGTTCCTGCTCAGGCACGGGAAGTCCTTGAACAAGATGATCCTGTGCTTGGAGGCCAGGAAGGTTAAAGATTCTACTCTCAAACAAATCAGATCCCATATCGTGGAATTCTCCAAGGCAGCTTCTAATGCTAAAATTTCCTTTTGTTAGGTGTCCTTAAGGATTATTTCAGGTTCGCTTGGTCCCCTTTGTATATCAGATGAAATTTCGCTTTAGAATGCTATTTTTTCAAGTGACGGAAAAGATATGAATCAATGAAGCATAGTGATCAAAATAATTGCATTTGAGACTCGCTAAGCACTCTTTTTCGGCAATTAAAACTAGGTGCTATCAGATCTATAGTTAATTTTGCAAGGGAAAGTCGAGTTAAAGCTTCATAATCTTCTTATGAGAATTCAGACATTTGGCAAGGATTGTTATGGTGAGGTCCCAATGCAAGTATTTCACCTGAATTGAGTCTGATTCGTAGTCTTATCAAGCAGCAGCCGTTCGCCTCCGGCTTCATTTAGAACCACCAGCTGCTCTATGTTAGTGTATGAAAAGATTAATCTGACCTGGGAAAAGGGAAAACAGATGGTTCACAAGATTTTGCCATTTATGCAGAATTGTCTCCGTACTTAGGCCCCTGCTGGCGGTTTTCACCGAGAAGCAGCGATAGGAGCTATCAATCTACTTCTATTTCCAAGTGTCATATGCTCTGCTCCCACGGTAATAGGAGCATAGTTGAGGACGAAGTCTAATTATATGAGTATATCAAAATTTCCAATTAATTTGTGTACTAGTATCGTGTATTAAAACAAACAAATCATTGATATTTTTGTTGTTAATATTATTTTACTATATAAATTGATTATTTTCACATTGCCTTTTCCTAGTTAGATTGTTGTTTGTATGACTCAACTTGTCTGCCATTTAGACATAATGAGGATGATGCTCGGTAGCGAATAAACTGTAATTTGTCTCTAAATAAATCATAGTTTTTATCCAATGATAATTTGAATCTATTCCCGCACTTATATATGAAATACTTTAAGATATAGGAAACAACATATCCATTACAGAGATATATTTAAACTGAACATATCATTTTAATGTTGCTACTAGTTTTATCTGGTTGTTTTGATTAAACGAGTGCAATGATGACGCAATTCTCTATTGTTTTGTAAAGTAGGATTTCTTTCCCTTGAGGAGAACATTCGCAAGAGTGTGCTATGCAGCGGATTTTCAAGGGAAACTGACATACACTAACATGGAATATACAGATCTTTAACAGCTAACAGTAGCATCTCGGTGATATCTATAGTGGGGTAGATTTTGAGTTTGATGAGATGACATTATCCCAAAAGGAAATTGATTTTACAACTCAATTGCAGAAGAAGGAACTTATTCTTAGGAATGAAAAGTACAGCAAATGACAAGAAAAGAATCTGCTCCGGTGATCAGGAAGCTGATTCAGGATGTTAGTATTGTACAGTCTTTAGGCCGAGGAGGAACATCGGCAATCAACATAGGGTGAACCGTATTTTTCCAGAGGAGAAAGGTATATCACGGGGCAAAAATTTGAGGCATTCCTAGTTAAACAAAGCGCCTGATGCCTAAAGCTTTTGACATATGTGGGATAGATTCCAGGAAGATCCAATGTTACCGTCCTTGTTCCAGAGTAGTCGATAATGCGGCGATAGACTCTGGTTTGCTGGAAGAAGAAGCCGTCGTAGAAAAGCCTGTCCTAACGGCAAAAGCTGGTTTTTTCGGGAACTGGAAGAGTCGCACTTTCGCTACCGAGCATGAAAACTGCATCTGACATGGTGGGACGATCACTCGGGTCATCTTGCACACATAAAAGCGCGACGTTTATGCACTTCAAAACTTGATCTCTTTTGTAAGTCTCGTGCAGCACTCGATCCATCAAGTCCAATGCGTTATTGTCACTCCATAATTTCCATGCCTGCACAATTGAAGTTTCAGTACGTTCAGAGAAAAGGGCGACAGGAAGTGGATATAATAAAAGAAAGGGACAGCAAATGGACTATAAATACGTGAGTGAGGAGGCTCATTGTTCCTTCGGACTGATAAAAGCCTGTGTTACGTCTTCCGCTAACAATCTCCAATACAACTACACCAAAGCTAAAAACATCGGACTTGAATGAGAAAAAACCGTCCAAAGCATATTCGGGGGAGACATGTATCCACTGCATTGGAGCATAATAAGTCAATTAAGCCACAGTCAGAATAACTGAAGTTTTATTGCAGCTATTAAAAGGTGATAACGTGATGAATGCCTTGTATAGTGTCCGACAAATTCTTTATCCAGACGAAAATAAATGGTGTGCACATGCATAAAAACTTACTATGTTCCAATCACCCTTTGCGTGCTTGCTTCAATTTGTTTTGCCTCAAATATCCGTGCCAGACCAAAGTCGGAAATTTTGGGAGTCATCTCCTCATCGAGCAAAACATTGCTCGTCTTGAGATCTCTGTGAATGATTCTCAACCTAGAATCTTGGTGAAGATAGAGCATTCCTCGTGCAATTCCCAAGATAATCTCAAAGCGTATCTCCCAGGCCAGCAACCAACACCTTGTTCGATCTAGCAAGGTTTTAATTTTCATTTGTGACTCTAGCAAATTCTTTAATCTAACTCTATGAGACTAACTTATGGAAACAGGGATATGAAATAAGGTGCTTACCGAATATGAATGAGTCTAAGCTTTTGTTGGGCATGTATTCATATAGTAACATCTTTTCATCTCCTTTGACGCAATATCCTACTAACCTGACAAGATTTCGATGCTGAAGTTTGGCAATCAACACGACTTCACTTTTAAATTCCTCCAAGCCCTGTCCTGAGCCACTCAATAGCCTCTTCACAGCAATTTCCTGCCCTCCAGGAAAAGTAGCCTGGAACAAACTCAAGAAACGGAGTACTTCATCACCATGACCCGGTCAAGAGCCCAGACGGTAGAAGAAGAAACCATTTTGTTTACCTTGTACACAGGTCCAAACCCACCCCTTCCAAGTTTGTTTTCATCCGAGAAGTTATTCGTCGCTTGTAGAATTATTTCCAAATCAAAGAATGGCACGTCTATGCCTTTCTTGTCCTCCTCCTTGAACTGACGGGAATCCATCCACATTTTGATCCGTTTCTCGCTGTCGTATAGACGAAATTCATGATTTTCCTGAGTGGTTTCCCTGCTCCCTGAAGTGCCAGCTCTAGTTACTAAATTTTTTTTGTTGTCTTATTACCGTATTTCCAATCATAACAGATAAGAAGTATGTATCTGATTAGTGATTACCTTGCATACTACCAGGCTGCCTTCTCATGTAGAATAAGGCACCGAAAACAATGACGAAAATTGCGGCACCGGTAGGAGCAATTATATATACAAGTTTCACTTTCTGTGTCTTCTGCGAGGATCCTCCTCCGCTTGCTACAGATAGACGAGAAGAAAATATACAACGGCATTATCTACTACTGCTAGAAAAGAGTAGAAAATATAACTATCGTATTTAGGACAAAAGTTAAAACAAATAATTGTAAACGCAGGGACTCGCTAATTCAATAGAGGGACAGATGCAAGGACTTCGTAGTGCATGGTCGCAATCCCTCTCGTAGTCAACGGAAAAGAGTAAAAAGCTTAGTTGGTGCAAGTCCAGGACTCATCTCATTTCATTGCATGCATACGCCTTACTTGGGATGGTAACTGTAATGGCAGATGCTATTGAAACTTTGACAGGGTGAACATATCTCAGGAATTACGGGGCCAAGACAAACTATAGCCTATATCTGTATCTGTTCTGGTTTCAAGCTCTTCTGGCTGACGTATTGTAAATTTTAAATGAACGCTGAAAATATAGACGCGACCAAAATTTTACAATCTACTTCGGAGAGGAGCAAATCATCCAAGTAGTACTCTCAATGAAAAACCATGGAGATAGAAAATAATGATTTGAGGGCACAACAGAATCTTCTACTGTGTTGACCTGTATACTAATCGCTATGTTTACTTCTAATTCGTTATTCACGAACATAGTAGCAAAGATTCTCACCCGGAGAACAATTGACGCTGAAAAGAATTCCAATTGAATCCTGAGTTGCAGAGGCACCTTGTTATACCATCTGATGCTTTCTTGCAAGTTGCATGTGGCCAATCGCAGTCATTGGATGAATTGCAGATTGGCTCCTTTGGATCGCTCCACACAATTTTTATTTCATTCAACCAGACACTTCCCAAAGACTCTCGTGAGCTGATGTCATTCTGTCCTCCACTACACCCGCTACTCACATGAAATGGTGAGGACTGGTTAAGCTGCAGATTGATTTCCATTTGACCACTGCTTGCGCAGTCAGATCCATTCTCGACCTGGATAGTAAATGTTCGAGCTTCTGGATTGACGCTAGTGACTCTATAACGACCTTGGGGCCGTTCAAAGTAAAGCTGTGCAGTTTCATTGACGCAGCTAAACGCAAAGTATAGTGGATCGCCACAGCTCCATCCCGTGCTTAAAGGGTAGGGGACTAAATTAGTGCCGCAAGTTTTACAGCTCCTCCTAGTAGATTCTATGAAAGTCAACATTGTACATATATCACATTCAGCTGCAATTGAAATCTGATCATACATTATATTAATAGTTGAAATTGGGATAGCATCATTTGTTTTCCATATGCAAGTGGACTAGAACACTTGGTTGGAAGACGCTTGCAAACTAGATAATATGTAAGTGCACAAAATATAAGCAAAGTTTCTAACTACATCAAAGAAGGCGAACGAGAAGCACCAAAGATATGTTATAACAAAGAAGGCACAGAAGAAGTCAAAAGGTCACAAACAAATGATCTTGGAAAGGAAGAAAGGTCAGGCCAAAACGAAATTAACCTATGTCTGAAAGCTGCACTCGGACATAGAGGTCGTGACCGTCTTGGGCAAGCTCCTGAATATTGTCGAGATCGTCTGACCAAGTATAGCACATCGAGATGCTGCTCACTCTCGTTTGGTGCTGATCCTCATGGAAGGAGTAAGCCTGGCAACTGCAGACATCCAGGCACTTTTGCCTGCATTGCTCCTCGTTGTCTGCCGAAAACAGCCCGTCTGGCCCCTTGGCCCTCATCATCTTCAAACTCAAGAAATCATCAGCACGGTCGTTGCTGTTCTTCGCGCATGTTGACGACTTCCTGAGGCACCCATCAAAGAAGCCGCCCGAGTTCCAATTTTCTGGCTGCGCCGGCTTGAACCCCGGCAAGCACCTGCACATGGTCTCATTGCCATTATTATCATTGCAGCTCGCGAACTTGCCGCACGCATTGAACACACTGCACCGCCCACCGGCTCGAACCAGACTGGCTTTGACCCATTACCCTGTCTGAAGTACTGAATCTGGCCGTCGTAGTTCATAACCAACCGGGTGTTGCTGTAGTTGTAGTCCGAAGGCAGGGTTATGTTTATGTAAGCAGAGGTCGGACTAGTCCCGGCTGGCGACAAAGTAGCAGTGACACCGGAGGTAAAATTGGAGAGCAAGAAAGAGATGACGTAGAACATCTGATCGCCTTGTATGAACTTGCCGTAGACCCCACTTTTCCAATAAGGAGACAGGTTATGGATCACTTCGTAGTTGCTGTTGCCGTCTTCTTGATCCATTTGGAACGTGAAGTTCCCCTGTTTCGGGTCATCCTGGCTTGCCCAAGAAGTCAACTTGAAGTTTCCGATCATCCGCATCCCAGGAAGGAAAGTGTCGGTTGGGTTTTGGAAGCTCTGCCATAGAAAACTCTCGCCTTCCATCAGCACCAGATTCCCTGAATCAAGAAGCTTCGCTAACCGGGTTGAAGAGCTTGAAACATTGGTTGACCAGATCGCTTCTTCTTCGTCCGACAACTTCAGGTTGCCGTCCACGAGGCCAAACGATGCCGTGCGGCCGACGATCGGCCTGTCCCGATTGGCGACCCAGACGACAATTCGAGGGTTCGACCTGTAATACCATATTCCGACATAAGTCCCTTTCGGAGAGAAGAAGCCAAGCTCGAACTGCTCACCGGCGGACACGAGAGTGGTTCCTCCTGGATATGTGATCGTGCCTACTGTTATGGTCTCTCTGCTTGAGCAAAACGGAAGGAACATCACAGACAAGAGCAAGCACGTTAAATTATTGGAGCGTCCCATGGTAATAATTGGAGTTCTTGATGTGGCGACGAGGTTAACGTCTCTTTTGATTATGGGCCGCCATGGTTAGAGTATTCACTGCAATAATACTTTTCTGGACCGTCTTTCTTTTTTTGCTCTCTTTTTCAGGAATAACACGTTTTGTTGTGTTGACGAACTGTTGAAGTCATTTTCTTGTTTTTTGCCGATCAGAGAAAAAGAATTTCCACACGCAGAACGTTGACTAAGTCAGAAAAGAAACACCATAGGTTCGTCTAGAAGAAAATGTTTTCGTGAAATTAAGTCCTTATCACCGAGAGAGAGAGATGGCTGATTGAGGTATGACGTCCCGTCCTTACTCTAATTTTCTCTCCTTCTGCCGTGCTCCTACTCTAAGTCCACTCTTCGTCCGTCACGTGTTCCTCGCGGGCCCACCCGCCAGAAAACACGCGCTCTCTCTCTTCTGCCCTTGCTTTCTCTCATCTCTTCTGCACTTGCTTTTCTTCTCTCTCTTTTGCCGCCACCATCTCGGCCTGCATTGCCACGTAGCTCGAGCTCGCGGTTGCGAGCATGTTCGAGCATCAAGCTCGCGGCCATGGCTGGTCATGGTCGCTCGAGTTTCGAATCCCCGTCGGTAGCCGCTAGATCTAGAGACTTATGGCCAAGGATACTCAATCCGGAGTCTCGCCGTCGCCATAGCCGCAGAGCTCGGGTTCGAGCCTAGAGCGAGCTCGAGCACAACCGTTCGACCATGTCCGCCATATGTTGAGCTAGCGGCCATGGTGGCCCGAGTTGCGACGACTCGCGGCTCATGGATGCTCAAGCTCAAGCTCACAGGAGCCATGTAGATGGAGCTTCGAGCTTGCGGCTATGGCAGTTAGACCCAGAGTCTCGTGGCCACGGACACTTGACTTGAAAACTTGCAACGGCCATGGACGTGGAGCTCGAACTTGAGCTAACGGCCCTGGCCGAGAAGAAACGGCAGTGAAGAGAGAGGAGAAAAAGCAAGTGCAGAAGAGAGAGAACTTTTTCTGGCAGGTGGGCCCGCGAGAGGCACGTGACACACGTAGAATTGACTTGTTTTTTTGCTAATCTGGATTCACTAGGTACCCAATATTTTCTCCCCTTTAGAAGTGATCGGCTCAATCTCACTCGGAAATCAAAAACCGGACCAGTAGCATCAATTCTTAATTTTTGGAACCGGTTGGTCCGGTCCAATTCTAGGCGGACCATTGTGTGTATGCTCGTTGTGAAATCTCTTGCGAGCGATCGTCTGACGGGGAGGGAAGCTCGTCCTTGTCTGACTAGCCATCTGTCTTCTTCCGACAATGACGAACATGTGTCATCGTCGATATTGTCGAAGTCGGCGACAAGAGGTTGCTGAGCCACGAGAGGAGTGCTTTTAAGGAATCTGGGGGCCAATAGCTTGACAGCTCGGTGGATTAGCGTGCCGAAGCAAGCAAGCGTTGCGAGGAAGATGGCTCTCCATTTGCAGAGTTCAAAGGCTTGCGAAATGAATGCTTCCTGAGACCATGATCGAGATAAAATTGGAGAAAGAAAAGGTGGGTTTTGCAAAAGATTCATCAGCTGAAATTGCGAGGCTTCGAGGAGGAGAAAAAAATGAAGTTTTTTTTTTTCCAATTTAAGTTAACAGTGTTGTTCTTTAAGAAATTTTAAAAAAAAATAATAGGTCCGATTCCCATCCCGAAACCGAGAATAGAACTGAAAATCACCGGTTCTAATTTTATGAAATCGGGAACCGGACCGGTGCTCTATTGGAACACCTAGAGCTGGCCGATTCAATTCATTATTGGCGATTCCCAGTCAGGGGTGGTTCCCTATGCTCACCCATTCCTCTCTTGGCGAAATATAGACCTCCTCGAAGTCATAGATAATGATATTTATACCGTGGCTGGAAAATATTTCTAGAAATGTAATATTTTTTATAAAATAAACGGAACTTTAAAGTCAACAAATCAATAATGGACATACTCGATTTAAAATAGGCAAATAATATGATAAGTCTCGACCTACCTAATTTTACATTAGTGCTACGATAAAAAATTGTCACATAATAAATCCTGTTGAAATTTTTCCAAATTAAAAAATTACACTCATCCTTTCATCAACTCCTGATCCGCGCTCTACATCTCAATATTTTTCCAACGTAGGAGCAATCACGCATCACCACCATTGCCAAACCAATCGACATTACCATGTCACCGTGCAGCCGCTGTCCATCTTCCCCACTTTTGGCTCTACCTCTCTTGCGGTTGGCGAAGGGGCGACTCTCTCTTCCTCCACACAAACGCGTGGACAGTGGCAACTAAACCTTTTTGGATAAGCGTCTACATGGACGAGATTAGCCGTTTTCTATTGGACGCTCGGGGAAAATGATTTCCTCTCTCGAGAAAAGAAAAATCTTTTTTTCTCAATATTGGAATATTGAGAAAAGAAAATGATTTCCTCTCTCGAGATTAGCCGTTTTCTATTCAACTAAACCTTTTTTTTCATTGATTTATCCATTTTCAATAACCAAATATACGCAAAAGTTGGAATATAAATCTTAAGAAATCATTTTCAGCTAAGCAAACACACCTTAGCATTTATCTCTCACAGTAAACAGAGAGGACACTCTCATCTTTGAGCATGTCCGATGAAATAGGAGGGAGTTAAGACGACTGTCAACCCCATATAATTAGCTGTAAAGCAGACACTAATCACCGGATTTAGTAGAGACTTTAGATTAGAGGCCTGCAAGTCCTTTCAATCTTCGTTTGCTTCACGGAAGGGGGGGGCGCAGTGAGAAATTGGAAACTCACAACGACTAAATCTATGGTTGTGGCTATTAATCAGTTGTCTTTTCTTTCCTCCTCGTCAAACCTTTCGTTCTTTCTTTCTTTTCTTACCACCAATAACAAAGAATCCTTGATTTGTATCTCGTTCTATTACAGGGAAGAGCACTGCTATCTTCATTTCTCCCTCTACCCGTCTCTCTCTCTCTAAAAAGATATCTACAAAGTACGTATAAGCGAACACAGTTTCGTTGGCTGCTGTTCTCTGTCAAACGAAGGACGTCTGGGGTCCTTGTCATGCACAGGCCTTTGCAAAAGACTTGTCGGGTACGAACCCAACGACCAAGTAACGTTGTCAACACGGCAGCATCCACTTGCTGATAACCTTAAAGGTATGTATGCTTAGCTGAAAAAAAATTAAGAGCCAGTCGTCTTCGCAACCGAAGTTCTTAATTGTAGTGATAAGGCTGGCTCAGGTCGGAGGTCGAAAATACTCTCGTCCAAATTGATTTATTTAATTCGATTAAAAAAATTGATATATTTAATTTGTTTTGATTCAAATTTAAATGTAATATAAATTTAATGACTCATACCTAACTTATATTCAACCTAATTCATATTATTAATACACTTACATGTTTAACTCAATCTAGAAAAATTTATACCTAGATTAAGATAAGAGATTGAGTAAGAACGAGAGAAAAGAATCATAGAGGTGAGTTGAGTTTAAAAAAATTGTGAACCTATTTAGTACCATTATAAACTCACTTATGATCTATTTACTGAATATAACTAATCTATATAATAATTTAATTTATTAAATATAGGTTCAAAATGGATCTTTGTTCCAATTTGACAGGTATAGTCACAAGAAAAGATCTTTAGACTTGTTCAATTAGACTCAGTTAACCATAATCCATGCGATCAAATGGACCTTCATTTTTAATCTGACCGAAGGAAAAGGCTATTGCGTAGTTTGTTCCTCCTATCGCTCTAGCCGTATAATGAGACTACTTTAGAGAGTGTCCCTTAACTAGGTTCCTGCAAAAATCTTCAAAATCTAAGTATAAAGTAAAATGTTTTGTATTATATGTCGCCAACATCGCCTTTGGCAATTGCGATGCCCGCATTATAATTCAAAATCCACCAATCTAATAACACGGAATACTTTCTTCAGAGGCGTGTTGGCGAAGGTGAAGTCCTCCGACGGCTGGTGAAAGAATACTACAAGAAAAAAACTTGAATTATTTATCAAGTGTCATTGTAATTAACTAAGTTCATTGAGCAGGTTAAAGTCTAGATCCTCTTGATTTAGCGACAGGGAAAACTAACTCGGTATATCCATTTCGGATCAGCATATAATAATCAGTTTAATTAAGCTTGTGAGATGAGTTAATTAATTGTGATGGGAAAAGAAAAGAAAAGTTAATTAGTTGAGAGGATGACAAGTTTTTGTCCAATTTACCAGGAAATTATTGCATGTGAATAACACTCTTAATGTTTATAAAAGTCATACTTTCTAAAATAAAAGAAAGGACTGATATTGCCCTTCAAAGTTATAGGTATAGCTTTCGAAACATCAGACCTTTCATCATTGCATACGCTAGTGCGGGGGGGTCATCGGTCGTCGTCGGCCCACTTTGTCTCTCTCCTTAAAGCAACTGGTCGGTGACCCGTCAAAACTTAAAGAAATAGAAAAACTTTTTGTATTTTTTTTTTGGTCGAATGAAAAACTTTTTGTATTGAGTTGCTTAAAAAGTCTTTTGGGCAAAAGTTTTGAGTTAAGAAATTAAGTAAAAATAGATAATTGAGTCAACAAAGCACGCGCGCTCTGTTGATACTTCGTACAATACAAACAGAGCGATATCACCTCTTATATTTCTCGTGGAAGTTGAACGTACACACAACACTTAGACCGCATTAAAAATTGAGGAAAAAATCTCTAAATGTTCAGCTCGTGGATGCTTTGCTTGATATGTTCTCTTCATGCTGATTTGTAAAAGATACTACTGTCGCGACCTAAAATTTCTCTTAGGCTAATGAATTGTTAAGACTAAACCTAACTCGGGCCCTCCCAAGCCCTACCAATTCGCAACTTAGAATTTAAGTTTTTAACATGCAAAAATTTTCATGCTTGGAGTCGCCACTAATCTATTTGTGGTAGGTCGATTAGAAACCTAAATAAAACATAGGGAGATATGTTTTATTCCTACGAACCAGAGATTCTAAACTCGGGGACTTGATTACGCTAGATCTAGTCTAACACCCTTTCGGTACCTTTTCTTTTCAAAAAGTATTTTGGCAGACAGTTTGGATTTATTTTAACTTAGGCACTAACATGTGAGGTGATCATACGGATGCGCAAACCACCAAAGTAACACCCAATAATCAAAACATTAAATAAATTGCAAGATTAGGAGAATTACTTACCTCGAAGCAACGTAAGCATCTGCATTGTTAGCTAGAAAATCACATCAACAATCCTAATATGATTTCTAATTAACAAGCAATTTACTCAATATTTTTTGGATTTTCACTTATTTAAATGGAAACTAATCTATATGTAATGACGTGCAAAAAATTAACATGCAATTAATGCAGCCTAACGTGTAAACTATATGTCATGCGATGACGTGACCTAATTCTAATGACGGGCAAATGATTTATTTTTGGTATTTTTTATGAAATTCGGAATAAAAATGCCTAAAATTAATATGCAATCTATCCTAGAGAAAATGATTTGATCTATCCTAAAGTGATTCTTTTTTGGGATTTTTATCGAAATTCGAAATTATTAAATATCCTAAATAATCCACTAAGATTAAAACAATCTTTAATTTAAACTAGGAAATATGCAACCCTAAATCCCAATTTAAATCAAATAATTATCTTATTCTTTTGGATATATTTAAGATTCCCTAAGCATGCAAAATTTCTAATTTAAATTCTAACTAAAATATTTTTGATTTTTTTTATTTAAAAGGAAAGCAATCAAACAAAGATACCAATCACATTCAAACAATCCACGCGATCCGTAAGATTTTTCAAATTCAGATAAGGCAAAGAAATCAAACTAACGGTCATATCTATAGGGTTATAGATAAAGACACAAAGTTGATTGTTTAAATTTGGAAAGCAAATAAAATCTATTATCGTATCCAAGTGGTCATGGACAAGATAACGATTTTCCGTATCGCCGAGTATCGTACCTTAGGGATAAGGTCGGATAGTCGTCCAGATACGTTGCTAAATTAGGCAAAATTCCTAATTTTAAGTGTTTCAAATATTGCGGATATCGCAAATATTATCCTAAGATTTAGCAGTCCACCAAAGAATATCTATAAAATATTCAAATACTGAAAACTTAGGAAATTAAATATTTCAAAAAATATCCGGATAATGATCTTACCTAATTTGCGGATATCTTCCAAATTCGAACTCGGTGCCCGGATCGGGATTGTGGATCGGGACTAGCGGCCGACGAATTGACGGTGGCCGCGACAGATGGTGGCTCACGGTGGATCACAAGCAGTAGTTAGGGATGACCGGCAACATTCACGGTGGCTCGGTGCCGGCAGTGGTTGTTGGACTCATGGCGATGGACCACGGTGTGCATGAAAAGACCAGAACAGAATCGGTCGCGGTAGAACCTGCAAGAAAGGAATTAAACGCGGTGACGCTTTGCGGGGGCAGTTGGACTGAATCGCAGCAGCAAGCAGTCTAGCGTTGTTTGAGTCCGCCCGGGAGGGTGCTGCGTTTGTGATTGAAGTTTGCTGGTCGCAGCAAGAACACTCCGAGAAATCTGTTATTCGTGGACTAGAACGCTGGTTGCTCGCAGTGCAAGGGCTGGACGCGACGTCAGAAAGTGGTGTATACGATTGGGATATTGTTTATCTCACTCGGGGGCAAACCGTGGTTGTTTCAAGATGTTCCCTGGGCAAGACCGACCGAAAACCTTCAATCAAAGAGAAACGTGAAGTTCACTGGTTCTGGAGTCAATAAAACATAATAGCAATAAGAATTTAGTGGGATTAAAGAGTGTCTCTCCCTTGTGAGATCAGCACTTGGACTTGGTGGTGACCGAAAACCCTCGAGGACTTCACGTCAATGCTGCTTGATTCGATGAGAAAGGCACCGCTGTCAAACGCCAGGGAATAAACATGAAAGGGAGGCCGAGAGCTTCCCTCTTTCTCTCAACGGTGGCTGTATGAAATTGTGTGGCCTCCCCCCTTGCTCTCAAAAATTGTGTTCTCTGAAAATTATGAGAGCTCCTCTCTCCCCCAAAGACATAAACATATATTTATAGTGTAAACCTAGGTCAATTAGCCGGGTTTTCTAGTCCTAATGGGCTTAGGTTTGGGCTTTAATTAATTTTAAGTGAGCTGAATTAATTCGGGCTTTTCTTTAATTAAGCGTAATGGACTAATTAAGCTCAAATTAAGACAACCAAGCCCTTTTGCGCGTGATTTTCGGCCCATGCTTCCCGAGTGAACCAAGTCTCGTTCGATGCCCGAGCTCGATTTACATGATGAATTTTTAAGCCCGCTTATCACTACCGATCCGATATGAAATGCAGTTAATCTATATGATCCTAAACTATATGCTATGCCATTTTAATATTTTTGTTTAGGGGTTAAAATTTAATCCCTAATTTTCTATGCAATTAACCACTAAATGATGCGCCGAAATTTAGGTGTCAACAACTACACAATAATTTGTGCTGGTTTTTTTGCTATTTGGTATGATACTTCAATAATGCCTTTCCAATCGGTCAATGGAGAGAAGGACTATTTGGACTCGATGGTTTTGTGAAAATATCTTCGATTTGTAAGGAAGACGAGACATGACGAGTCACAGTAGAACCGATAGAAACATGTCCCAAGCATGAAATCCTTTTGTGGCTAGAAATAGGCGTTGTCATTTGCTTTATTCCCATGTCCGTTCCGTTCAATTGCCCTCTTCTGTTTTGCTAGCATAACATGGACCTACCTAAGCATTGTTTGGAGAGACTAGACAGAGATGTACTAGACTTCTCAATGTGCAGCAGAAATTCAAGACCTCACAATCTTACCTTCTGCTGGTGATTTGATTAGGGCCCTCTTGTGATATCGATATGATTCGTGTCGAAGCCTCGTGTTAAGCACGTGATTGGTAATGGTGACGAAACTTTCTCATGGTGGAATCGCTGCCGTGGAGAATTTCCCAACAAGGGCAATCTATATGATTCCTCTCTTTCTCCTAAGGCTGTAGTTGCTAAGGTTATAAGGTGTTGCTGAGATCCCATTGCGGTACGAGAAAAAACGAGATTTTTGGCTTCTTGTTTTTGTCTATGTTCTGCAGCTTATTTTGAAGTGAGAAGAGGCCAACTTTCATAGGTCGATATCAGAACCCAACCCCCACAAAAAAGGATCAACGCGTAGGATGGCCAGTTGGGCAACTTTAGCTTTGTTTTTCTCGTCCACCAGTCATCTTGGAGTGGACGTGGTCTCCCCCCCCGACTTTTGACTTTGTTCTGATTTTTTGAGGAATGAAGGTTAGATTACTTAGCGAAAACACAAAAATATGGAAAACTTATTATAAAAAAAAATAACACGTGGCAGATGGAGGGACGCGGACCCATAGATCCAACCAGCAAATCGCTTGTATGTACTCCTGCAATGATACCTGTGTTGGTATTTCCACTAGCACCGCTCGCCGATCAATAGTTCATTCGCCTTGTTCCGATGTTGATTCCATTCCATTAATCCCTCCTATTTTGATAGCACAACATGGACCGCAGGAATGTATGGAGAGTCTAGACAGGGAAATATATTTTACTTTTCAATGTACTATACGAATTTAAGACCTCACTTTCTTAACTTTTGCTGGCGATTTGATGATATTTGTTTTTTGAAAAAAGTTTACCATAAGCCTTAAAATTTATCACGAAAGTACAATATAATCTTGAAACTTTTAAAAAGTGTAATCAAGTTTTAAAACTTGTTATGAAAGTGTAATCAAATCCTAAAACTTTCAAGAATTGCAATCAACGGAATGATTTAATTTGACCAATTTCGCCGGCCCCACAATGCCACGTGGATCCACGTGAAACTTCATGAGTGGTCAGGGACCACGCCGACGTGAAGTGCTGGGACCACCTAATATTTTCTCCTAACCTGTGCTATGCAGCGGATATTTAGGGCACCTCACCCTGCAAATAAACCCATCTTTTAACAAATAACAGTAACATCTCAGTGATAACTCAGATGAATATTTCAGTCAATTGAAAAAGTGAGATTTCTGTGGAGTATGCTATAGTGGGGTAGATTGCGAGTTTGATCAGATGACAATAACCCAAAATGAAATTGATTTTACAACTCAATTACAGCAGAAGAACCTTAATTTTAGGAATGAAAAGTACAACAAATGACAAGAAAAGAATATGCTCCTGGGATCAAGAAGACGATTTAAGATGTTAGTATCGTAGAGTCTTTAGGCCAAGGAGGAGCATCAGCAATCAACATAGAGTGAACTGTATTTTGTGGGCGGAGAAAGGAATATCATGGGGCAGAAGTCGAGGCATTCCTAGTTATACTTATGCTTGGTGGCTAAAGCTTTTGACTGTTAAGAAGTGGAATAAATTCCAGGAAGATCCAATGTTACTGTCCTTGTTCCAGAGTAGTGGATAATGCAATGCTCGACTCTGGTTTGCTGGAAGAAGAAGCTTTGTTAGAGACGCCTATCCTAACTGCAAAAGCAGGTTTTTTCGGAGCTGGAAGAGTCGCAATTTCGCTACCGAGCATGAGAACTGCATTTGACATTGTGGGACGATCACTCGGGTCATCTTGCACACATAAAAGCGCGACATTTACGCACTTCAAAACTTGTTCTCTGTTGTAAGTTTCGTGCAGCTCTTGATCCGCCAAGTCCAATGCTTTGTTGTCATTCCATAAGTTCCACGCCTGCACAATTGAAGTTTCGGTACGTTCAGAGGAAAGGGGGACAAGAAGTGGATAAAATAAAAGAAAGAGGCAGCGAATGGACTGTATTCACATATGTGAGAAGGCTCAGTGTTCCTTCGGACTGAAAAAAAGCCTGTGTTGCGTCTCCTGCTAACAATCTCCAATATGACAACGCCAAAGCTAAAAACATCGGACTTGAATGAGAAAAATCCTTCTAAGGCATACTCCGGGAGACATGTATCCACTGCATTAGAGCATTATAAGTCAATCAAGCCAAAATCAGAAAACTGAAGTTTCACTGCAGATATTAAAAGGTGATAATATGGCGAGTGCCTTGTGTAGTGTCCAACAAATTCTTTTACCAGACGAAAATAAATGGCGTGCGCATCTACAAAAGCTTACTATGTTCCAATCACCCTTTGCGTGTTTGCTTCAGTTTGTTTTGCCTCAAATATCCGTGCCAAATCGAAGTCAGAAATTTTGGGAATCATCTCCTCATCGAGCAACACGTTGCTCGTCTTGAGATCTCTATGAATGATTCTCAGCCTAGAATCTTGGTGAAGATAGAGCATTCCTCGTGCAATTCCCAAAATAATCTCAAAGTGTATCTCCCAAGTCAACAACGAACACCTTGTTTGATCTAGCAGGGTTTTTACTTTAATTTGTCAGGATAGCAAAGTCTTGTAATCCAACTCTGGGGGGACTAACTAAAGATCTTTATGAAGAGAAAGAGAATGTTGAGTGCTACTCACTATTACAGCTATGCGCTGAAGCATATAAGGGAATAGGGACATGAAATAAGGTGCTTACCAAATAAGAATGAATCTAAGCTTTTGTTGGGCATGTATTCATATAGTAACATCTTTTCATCACCTTTGACACAATATCCAACTAATCTGACAAGATTTCGATGTTGAAGTTTGGCAATCAACACAACTTCGTTCTTAAATTCCTCCAAGCCTTGTCCTGAGCCACTCAATAGCCTCTTCACTGCAATTTCAATTTCTTGTCCTCCTGGAAAAGTAGCCTGAAACAAATTTAAGAAACGGGTACTTCATCACCATGACTGGGTCAAGAGCAATAGATGGTAGAAGAAGAAACCATTTTATGTACCTTGGAAACAGGCCCAAACCCGCCTCTTCCAAGTATGTTCTCATCAGAGAAGTTGTCTGTCGCTTGTAGAATAATCTCTAGATCAAAGAGTGGCACATCCATGCCTTTCTTATCATCCTCCTCGAACTGGCTTGACTCCATTGACATTTTAATCCGTTTCTCGCTGTCATATAGACGAAAGTCAGGATTTTCCTGAGTGCTTTCCCTACTCCCTGAAGTGCCAGCTCCAATTACTATTTGTTTTCTATCTTATTGTCGTATTTCTAATAATGATGGATAAAAATTTGTATCTGATTAGTGGTTACCTTGCATACTACCATGCTGCCTTCTCATGTAAAATAAACCACCCAAAACAAGGATAGAAATTGCGGCACCGGCAGGAGCAACTATAAATACAGGTTTCACTTTCTGTCTTTTCTGCGATGATCCTGATCCTCCAACGCTATCACCTCCCACTGCTAGACAAGAGAAAAATAATTTAACTACTGTATTTTGACAAAAACGGAAAGGAATAATTGTAGAAACAGGGACTTGCTAATATGATGGAAGGACAGATGTGAGGACTTCATATCGCATGGTCGCAACCACTCATATAGTTTAAAAAGAGCAAGCTTAGTTGTTGCATGTCCTGGACTCTGTCATTACATTGCATGCATACACCTTACATGGGAAGGTAACTGTCAAGGCAGCGGACCGGAACAAGAAAGGGAAGCTAGTCGTTGGAGAGAAGACAAGGCTCGTGGACTACGACTCCACAGAAGAGCCTGACTCTATAGAGGCGCTAGCGCGCTACAACTAGCACTTTGAAGCCAGCTGAAGGATGCGCGCTAGTAGCGCGCAACGGCTTTCAAGCTTGACTAATAGGGCTTTCTAGAGAGAAGTGAGTAAGGGGCTCGCTTCGCTTTTGTTGCGGAGCTCGCTGCCTTCCCACCTCTGCTTAGCGTTCCACTTGTGATCCTGGATGCAGTAGAGGATTTGGATAAATGCGCCCGAATGTTCCCCCTCGAGAAAGAGAAAGAAGAGAATCAAGGATTGATTCTCTTCTTTCATGTGAACGGCTCTATCTTGTATCGAAAGGTTTTTCGTGCTATACATCACGTTGAGAAAGACCAACCTCTTATGTACCGTACCATTTTACCTCGAAAGGGAGGTCCTCCTTATGATGCTACGGACGGCTGTCCGAAATGCAAGGGGTAAACTCGGACTCGGATAGGATAGGTTTGTGCGTGCCGGGCCCTTCGGGTGTCCTATTTTGGCCGAGTTTACCGTACCTCCGGCCCAACTCTTACGCGACCGTAATATTTTGTTACGTTCCACCGCTCTTACGCCAAAAAGAAAAGGTTTCACACGAGCTCCCGTTCTGCGGCGTGGTGGCAGGACCGATAGGGGATTGGCTCCGGGTGTAGATAGGGTCAAATCTGCAGGGGTCATGCAAAGACATAGGCCCCTTCCCTTCTCTTTTGGATGAATGGAGTGGTTTAGAAGGCGCTTTCCGATCTACGGTCCCTCGGAGCGAAGGGTTAGGCAGGTAGTATGGGCCCTCTGACTTCCAGCTATGTGCTGTGCGGCTCCCGCGAAGCGAATGAAGGGAAGCTCTTCGAGCTTTCTCTGCCAGAGAGGCTTGCCCACGGACACGAGAGTGGTTCCTCCTGGGTATGTGAACAGTAGTGTCTCTGCTCGAGCAAAGCGGAAGGAACGTCACAGACAAGAGTAAGCACATGAAGTTATTGGAGCGTCGCATGGTAGTCATTGGAGTTGTTGAAATGGCGACAAGGTTGATGTCTCTTTGATTATCGGTGGCCATTGTCAGACCATTCATTGCGATAACACCCTCATCATCATACATCGTAAGATTGACTGGATTGTCCTTTCTTTTTTCTTTCGTTTACCTGAATACCACGTTTTGTTGTGTTTGACGAATTATTAAAATCATTTGCGTCTGTTTAGCCAATCTCAGAATAAGAATTCCCACACAGAACATTGACAAAGTCAGAAAAGAAATACCATCGGCTCGTCTACAAGAACATGTTTTCATGAAATTAATTCCTTATCACTATGACTATTAAAATATGTCTCAAGTTTGAGTCCGTAAACGAAATTCGATCCAAAATAAATTATTATTGATTTGGAAGTTTGAAATATTGAGCAAAGAAAGGTGAACAGATAATTTCTTTTTACTGGAAACGGCCAACGTATAAAATAAAGATGCACTTTCTTGATTCAGTTGAAGACACTGTGACGATGAGAAAAGTCCAAGATGGACTTTGTCAACCAATCCCACGAAAGGCAGAAATGGAAAGCCAATATTGGACTCTTGACCGTGACTTTTATGGCTAACACGTCAGAAAAATAAAAAGAAAAAGGAAAGCACAGTTGGACTTATTTCCTTCTCCAATTCGGCGTTCACATCTTAGCCGATCCAATATTGACTTTCTTTTGACGGTGGCTCATATATCAATCTCAAGGGCTTGTTTCGTGCGCAGTAGTTGATGTCAGTCCTTTTGAAGCACCGTCTCCTCTTTGAGTGCCGTGGGTCATCCATAAGTGCTAAGTGCTTAGCATTGAATTCGTGATTTTGTTTATTAAATTACATCAAGAATTCAAGTATTTGTAGCAATTAAATCTTGTGGTAAGATTTATTAATTCTTTCACGAGATTGAGAGATTATTTCGTGAGAAATTGTGAGATTAAATACTGCGTGAGCTATTTGATGTAATTGGAGTTTGGAAAACACTTAAAATATTTGAGTGACTCGAGTGTGGTTGTAATTTTAGTTATATTGCTTGATCTATAATGGAATTCATGCTGCTCTCCCTGTAGTCGTAAGTCGACCGAATCACGTAAATCTGGTGTCCGATATATTTTATTGTTTTGTCAAATTTAATGTTTGATTGCTTGGCTTCTACAACAATGAGAGAGAGAGAGAGAGAGTACGTTTCGGTGGCAGTGGCATTGTCGAAGATTGTTCAATGGTGAACCTAAGGTGGTCGCAATCGCTAGGCAGGGCGGTGGATGAGCTTCTCTATTAGGTAGCGAATGAGACAGAGAAGGAGATGAATGTTTATATTTACAGGTTTATTTCATGATTATAGGTGGAGATAACACGACATGATTAATTATAATAGAGAGCGTACCTATAGTTGGAAGGTCAAGATCTATCCAACTTTTTACCCCCGAAATATATTATTTAAGGTCGCCATAAAAAAATATGCTTCATTTGGAAATTTTTATACTTAATTTTATCTCCCACAATGAACTCTCATCTTTGAGCATGTCCGGTGAAATAGAAGGCAATTGGGATAACATATCAACCTAAGTCAATGAGGTATGAAGCAGACATTATAACCACCAGAGTTAGTACAGACTTTTGTATTAGAGGCCTGAAAGTTTTCTATTAATCAAGGTATGCACCATGCATAAATAAAGGGTATGCCGTAAGAAATTGCAAATTGACAACAAGTAAACTTATGGAGGCACGACTTCAAATCATTGCAAGCTGGCGAGAGCTCATGGCTGTTGCTATCAAAGTTTTCTGTTCCTTCCTCCTCGTCGACCCTTTCTTTCTTTGTTTTCCTTTACAACTAATAACAAGTATCATAGACCTAAGCATGTCTTTAAAAAACTCCATCTTAAGTTTCGTCTGCATCTCGGATCTCCAAGATATAAAGTGCTTAGAGGGTCTTCCCTCTATCTAGGGAAACAAAAAATATGGAGGGAATTAGAGAGTGCAAGGCGTGCAAATATTGACATGTTAAAATAGAAAATGAGTCTGCAAAACTCGCTATCATTGTAAATCAAACGGACAAGCCACGGAGCCCAGTGGGAATGTTGGCTTCTTTTCTAGAGTGAGATTACCCCGTAACCATACTCCAAAGATCCTATTTGCAAGCTGGCGTGAGCTCATGGTTGTCTCTATCAAAGTTTGTTTGTTTTCTTTTACCACTAATAACAAGTATCCTTAATTGTAACTCGTTCCATTGGAGGGAAGAGCACTCATGTTAATTTCTCTCTCTCTCTACAACTAATTTACAACTATATATAATTGAACGTAGTTTTTTTGGTATAGAGAACGAAGTATTAAAAAATAATTAGCTTTTTATATAATATTATATTGCAGGCTTACTTTTCTCTGTCCTTGTTTAAAAAAAAGGGCGTTATTGGCTTCTCTCCTCTGTCCAGGCCATTATAAAAGACTCTTCGTATACAAATACGATGACCTAATCGCGTTGAAGTCAACACGGAAGCATCCATGCGGTCTTATAATAAGAGCTAGTTATGTCCGCAATGGAATTTCTTAATTGCAGTTATAAGTAAAGATCTTTACATCTGTCCTAGTAGACCCGATTAACCCTAACACACTTGATTAATTGGACCTTCATTTTTCACGTAATTAACTCTTTCTATCACTCTATAATGCGGGAGTATCCGATTCTATGGAACATTCCTTAAGTTCCGATACGATTCCATCGACCAGCCCAGCACAATCAATGATTATACAAGCCAAAACTAACTTTGATTATAATTTGCTCCCATGGGTCCAATAATGAAGTTGAGACAAGGAAACTATCAAGTTACCGAGACTATCAATTTACCGATTAAAGTTATCAATTTACTAGAATACTTACCGATTTCAAAGCTAATCGACAACTTATCGATTGGAAAATGTTCTGAGCAATTTCCTATGATAGATGACGATTTCCTGAGGTGATTATTTCCTGGTCAAGGCTGGAGTATGAATTTTGGAAGATAAATCACAATGCTGAAGAATTAAAATTTCAAGTCTTCGTGTCTTTATTGCACTTCATAGTTCCTAGGTCTTTATGATTCTTAATTGTTATGTAAGTTTAAAGAGTCAAAGTCCTTAGTTCCTAGGTATTTAAATGCTTTCTAGTTCACGAGTCCTTAAATGTTTGGGTAGTTCCTATGTCTTTTTAATATTTATCTATTTCCTAAGTCTCAGTCCCCTTCATATTGAGCAAAGTCCTCTATTGTAATGTAGATGACTTGTTGAATGAAACTACATGAGATTTTCCTTTGTGTAAGCGAATATCTTTAGAAAGTGTATTACTCCTATATCAGATTCTTTATCCTTAGAGAGTAGATTACTTCTCGGTGGTGAGCCAAGAAGTGCTTTATCCTTGGCTAGTGGTTTTCCCTTTAGGCCTTGGTGGTAAGTTTCTCCTATTCCAAAGTCCTTTAACCTTGGAGGGTGGCTTGTCCTTTAAGCCTTGGTGGTGAACTTCATCGATCCCGATCCTCATCCTTGGTTGATGGTGCGTCCCTTACACCTTGGTGGCGATCGTAATCTACCATTCGTTGCCATTTTACCCATCAACAACTATCCCCACACACATACCCATCCATACATATAACCCAAAAAACCCCATTTTCGGAATCACTTGCCCACGTACGCATCACTATAGTCGTATAATGAGACTACTTCAGAGAGGTCCCCCAACCTTACCAAATTCCCTCAAAATTTTATATAATCTAAAAATAAGGTGACATACTTTATATTATAATATGTTGCCAACATTGCCTTTAGTGATTGTGATGCCTGCATTATGATTTGAACTTCACCCAACTGATAACGCGTGATGCTTTCTTCAGAGCCAAGTTGGTGAAGGTGAAGTCCTCCAATGGCCGGTGAAAAAATATTAAAAGGAAAAACTCAATTTATTACCGTAATTAACTAAGTTCATTGAGCCATTTAAAATCCAAATCCTCTTGATTTAGAGACAAAGGAAAACTAACTCGATATATCCATCCCGGATCAACATATAACCATAGGTTTTATCGAGCATGTGAGATGAGTTAATTAATTGCGATCGGAAAGGAAGAATAAACTTAGTTAGTTCATGATGAGAGGATCGCAATGCTTTTGTCCAATTTACTAGGAAATTGTTGCATTTGAACCACAATTTTTACATTTGTACATGTTAGGCTTTTCAAGGGAAAACATGGGAGTGATCTTTCTCTTTAAACGCATGTGTATACCTCTGGAAATATTAGTACGTTCAATCATTGCATGCCAGTGAGGGGGTCAACGGTGGTCATTGGTGAAGATTGTCTCCTTAAATCAACTTGTGGATGTGTTGAGATGCACGTATGAGTTGTATTAAAAAAAATCCCAAATTCAATAATTTATGGGATGTCGAATAATTAATATATCTAGCTAACCCATAACTTATTGGCTTAAACTTTTTTGAGTAAATGTGAATTCAACTGCATATATTGAAGATTTAAACTTGAGCTTCCTCTTGGCGATTTTTCATTTGAAGGTATTGAGCTTTTACTATGTGCTCCCAACAAAAAATATTACAACTGATGGTTGATTGATTACCCACTCTTAATGTGTATCTGTCTTTGGTGAATACATGGATACCGAGTAGCCTTGACTTGTCAAAGTTCAAAAAGATATATAATAAGACTATGTATAAAATTGCGTAAAAAGTCTTTGGGCAGAAATGTTGAGGGAAGAAAAATGTCGACTATGCTTTTCTTCCGAGGAGAATTACCAAAAAAGTTCTAAACCTATTGCAATTATGCCAATTCAGTTCTAAATCTTTTTTTTTTGCTAATTGAGTCATAAACCTTTTGTATTTGTGCAATTCAATTCGGCTAATTTTGACCGGAAATTGCTGACATGGACGCTGACATGGACTATTTTTAATAATATTTTTCATATTTTTTTGAATTATTTATTTCTTTTTTCTTTTTTTCTCTTTCTTTTTTCTCTTTCTTTTTTCTCTTTCCTTCTTCCTCTAGTCGGTCGCTGGACCTTGGCAGCCGGCCAAAGGCAAGGGCGATGAGGGCGAGCCTTGCCATGGTTGAACAAGGCTCGACCTCGCCTTCACTGGGCGAGACTTGCCCTCACCGGCCAAAGGAAGAAGGGAAGAAAAAAAAACGAAAGAGAAAGAAAAGGAAAAAAAAATTTCCATGTCAGCGCCGCCCATGCCACATAAGACGGTTTGCGTCCATGTCAGCGATTTCCAACCAAAATTGGTCGGATGGACTAAATTAGCATAAATATAAAAGAATGTTTATGACCCAATTGGCCAAAAAAAAAGAATGTTTAAGAATGAATTTGTACAATTGTAATAGGTTTATGACTTTTTTGGTAATTTTTCCCTTTTCTTCGTAAAGGCTTTGTCAAAAAAAATTTTGGCTAGTTGTCATTTGCCTCATTCCGATGTTGATTCCGTTCCATTCTTCTTTTTGTTTATCTTGCCAGCATAACATGGACTACATATTGTTTGGAGAGACTAGACAGAGAAATATATTCAACAAAAACTTAAGACCTCGCTATCTTATCCTTTGGTGGTGATTTGATATTTTTTTTAAAGGGGATTAGAACTCTCTTACGGAATCTTCCTTTCTTTCAGAAGTTCCAGCCTATGTCTGGACTTAAACTTAATCCTTCAAAGTTTGAATTGTTTGCTGCTGGTTATGATGACTCTTATGTGGATGAATAGATTCAGTTAAGTGGTAATAGAAGGTTGCCTTTGATTTGAGAGAGATTACCTGACAGACATGGCAAGCCCAATATTGAGACAATAACTAATAAAATCATTGCTAATAGAGTTCAATTGATCAAGTATGTTCCTTTTAGCTTGGTGAACTATTGGTATAAAATGTTTATTCTTCCGAAAAAGGTTATTCGAATGGTAGAACAAAAATGATGTTGATTTCATTAGAAAGAGAAAGATGGGATGGCTTATGGAGCTAAGGTGAGTTGGTCCACAATCTACTTACCACAAAATAAAGAAGGTTGTTGAGATGCATGGATGAGCTATGTTAAGATAAAAGTTTCACATTTGAGAATTGATGTGGTTTGAAGTAGCTAATATACTCAGTTAGCTCATAACTCATTGGTTTAAACTTTTGAGTAAAGATTGGGCTCCCTCTTGACAATCTCCCAAGATGAATTTATCAAATTTTTGCTGCATGCTCCCTACAAATGGTATTAAAGCCGATAGTTAATTGGTTGCCCACTCCAATGTGCATCAATGGTGACGTTTTTGGATTGTCTTCATGGTTTGGTCTTGTGAAAGAGACCTAAAGTGAAGGTGGGTGCAATGTAGGAATGCAATCCCGATGGCAGCCTTCATGGTTCAGACTGGATAAAGAAACTAAGAATAAAGGTGAGAGTTGAAGATTCATTTTGTAAACTTGAATTAAATGGGAGCAGAAATAACACTAAGCTCATACATGAGGGAGAGATTGTTGAGATGTACATGTGAATTATGTTAGGAAAAAAAAAGGAAAATGACACAAATAGTCCCTGAACTTGGGTCTAATATGCAATGTGATCCTTGAACTTAACTCAATGTTCAATGTGATCCCTGAATTTTTAATTTGTTCGATGTTATCCACAAACTTTTGGTACATGTTTTCCTGAACTTGAATTAATGGAATGACTACATTGAACATTTTTATATTGTTCAGGGAATATATTGAACATGTCTTAAAAGTCCAAGGACCACATTGAATAAAACAAAAGTTCATGGATCATATTAAACATTAAGCTAAAGTTCAGGGATTATATTGAACAAGCTAAAGTTCAGGGATTATATTGAACAGGCTAAAGTTCAGGGACCACATTGCATATTAAGCCAAAGTTCAGGGTCTGTTTGTGTCATTATCCAAAAAAAAAAAACCCACACATAGCAGAATTGATGTGGTGTAAAGTAATTAATATATATCACAATTGACCAATAACTCATCGGCTTAAACTTTTGAGTAAATGTGAGTCCAACTGATATGTTGACGAGCTCGAATTTGGGCTCCTTCTTAGTAATATATTATTGTATTATTGATGTGTTGAGCCTCTCGCTATGTGACTAGAGATAAACTATCGTGTATCTTGCTGATTTTTGGTGATTAGTGGAAGTTTTGAGCGGCCCCATGGTTTTTCTTGTATTGGGTTTTGCACATAAAATTTGTGGTTGTTGTTGCTGTCCTTGTTTCTAATTTCCAGCACTATTGTTACTGGTTTTGTGGTTAATATTGTTAGAATATTGTGACTGATTGCTATTGAAGTTGATCTGATATTAATTGGCTAAATTTTGGAGAAGATATTGATCTTGGGCAGGTTTAAATTCTTAGTGAATTGCTGTTGTTTCTACCCCAACAGAGGTTTGGGCATTAGAAGACTTGATGAATGGAATAATGTGTTAGAATATGACAACTTAAGCTTTTCAAATAGTTGACAGTAGTCCTACCAAAATCTCACATGAAATCAGAGGAGGAGGTCCTGCGTTCTAATATTTTCAAGCTCCATTTGCCTCCCCAATTAAATATTTCCACTTTTAGGCTCATGCCAAAGTCCACTTTTTAGAATATATAAATAACAAATCACAAATTCATCTTTTTAAGGATTGTAGAGCGTGGGTTACAAAAGAAATGGTGGAGTTTAGGGATGTGATTGGTAATGTTCACAGAGCTTTCTTATGCCGGGATCACTAGCGTCGTTTGGAATACTCCATGTAAGAATTTCCCAAGAAGGGTGATTTATGATTCCTCTCTTGGTTCTAAGGCTAAAGTTGCTATCATCACCAGGGATTCTCAGTGGATTTGGCCTTCGGCCAGGTTAGATCGTCTTGTTTCCATTCAAGCCTTTTATGTGGACTCATGTTTTCTAATACGGATTAAAAAAAATATTAATGATTGTATTAGACTACCACGTAGGAATTATGAGCATTCCTATTTATTTTTGTTACTAATAGTAATGGGCGCTGATAATTTGTTTCTCTCTTGTGAAGGTTGACTTTTTGGCTTGATGTGATGGTAGACCTTTACCACTCAAAACCGTCAATTTTTCTTTTTTTGGGAATATTGTGTGTAAAAGGATCTTAACGCTTCAGCATAAACGCGTAAGATGAGAAGGACTCGGGATTTCGACTATTTAGAAGTTTCCGGAGTGTTATAAAAATCTCAATGAATATGCGGAAGATGTCTGCATTCGTCGATCTTCCTAAATATACTCAGTTAGCCAATTTTCTTCTAAAGAAATATAGAACTTTTTAACATGATTAAAAAAGACCCTGTGATACGTGGGATCGATCAGATCAGGATGGTAGTACCGGTTTGGTCCAGCACTTGGAACCACAAGCGCCATGGAGTCATATCGTGCATACGAGAAAAAGAACTTCTAGCCTTCTGTTTTTGTCTTGATTAAGTTTCTTTTGAAGTAAGAAAAAGGCCAAGTTTCTCATATCAAGATCAGAACCCACCACCCAAACAGGAAACCCATGGAGTGAGTGGATGCAGGCCCATAGGTCCGACCAGCAACTCGCATGAGTTACCGAGCGCAAAGGCATTAGGCAATTCTCTATTGTTTGTAAAGTAGGCTTTCTTTCCCTTGAGAAGGTGAATATTGACCAACCTGTGCTACGCAGCGGATGTTTAAGGCAACTGACCATACATCCACTATGAAATATACAGATCTTTAACACGTAACAGTAACATCTCAGTGATAACTAAGAGGGATGTTTCAGTCAATTCAAAAGGCGAGATTTTTGTGGGGTGGATTGCGAGTTTGATAGGATGACTACAACCCCGAAAGGTAATTGATTTTACAACTCATTTGCAGCACAAGAAACCTATTCTTAAGCATGAACAGTACAACAAATGACAAAAAGAATCTTCTCCGGTGATCAAGAAGCTGATTCGCTATGTTAGTATTGTACAGTCTTAGGCCGAGGAGGAGCATCAGCAATCAACATAGAGTTAACTGCATTTTGCCGGAGGAGAAAGGAATATCATGGGGTAAAAATTGAGACATTCCTAGTTAAACAAATGTCCGATGGCTAAAGCTTTTGACAACTAAGATGTGGAATAGAGTTGAGGAAGATCCAATGTTACCGTCCTTGTTCCAGAGTAGTCGATAACACCGCGCTTGACTCTGGTTTGCTGGAAGAAGAAGCTTCCGTAGAAACGCCTATCCTAACCGCAAAAGCCGGTTTTTTCGGAATTGGAAGAGTCGCGGTTTCACTACTGAGCATGAAAAGTGCATTTGACATCATGGGGCGATCAGTCGGGTCTTCTTGCACGCATAAAAGCGCAACGTTTATGCACTTCAAAACTTGATCTCTGTTGTAAGTACCATGCAGCACTTGATCCATCAAGTCCAATGCTTTATCGTCATTCCATAATTTCCATGCCTGCACAATTGAAGTTTCGGTGCGTTCAGAGAAAGGGGCGACAGGAAGTGGATATACAGAAGAAAGGGACAGCAAATGGACTATATTCACCTGAGTCAGAAGGCTCATTGTTCCTTCAGACTGATAAAAGCCTGCATTACGTTTCCCGCTAACAATCTCCAGCATGACGACACCAAAGCTAAAAACATCAGACTTGAATGAGAAAAATCCGTCCAAAGCATATTCCGGAGACATGTATCCACTGCATTGGAGGATGATAAGTCAATTAAGGCACAGTCAGAATACTGAAGTTTCACTGCAGATATTAAAAGGTAATAATGTGTAAGTGCCTTGTATAGTGTCCAACACATTCTCTATCCAGACGAAAATAAAGGGTATGCGCATCTACAAAAACTTACTATGTTCCAATCACCCTTTGCGTGCTTGCTTCAGTTTGTTTTGCCTCAAATATCCGTGCTAGACCAAAGTCGGAAATTTTAGGAGTCATCTCTTCATCGAGCAAAACATTGCTTGTCTTGAGATCTCTGTGAATGATTCGCAGCCTAGAATCTTGGTGAAGATAGAGCATTCCTCGTGCAATTCCCAAGATAATCTCAAAGCGTATCTCCCAAGTCAGCATGGAACACCTTGTTCGATCTAGCAAGGTTTTTATTTTTATTTGAAGGTAGCAAAGTCTTTTAATCTAACTCCGTCAGACTAACTTGAAATTTTTATGAAGAAAAAGAGACTGTTGAGTGCTACTACCTATAACAGCTATGCCCTGAAGCATACAAGGGAATAGGGACACGAAATAAGGTGCTTACCAAATATGAATGAATCTAAGCTTTTGTTGGGCATGTATTCATATAGTAACATTCTTTCATCTCCTTTGACGCAATATCCTACTAATCTGACGAGATTTCGATGCTGAAGTTTGGCAATCAAGATGACTTCGTTCTTAAATTCCTCCGAGCCCTGTCCTGATCCACTCAATAGCCTCTTCACTGCAATTTCCTGTCCTCCTGGAAAAGTAGCCTGAAACAAAGGATTACTTCATCACTGTGATCTGGTCAAGATCCCCAGATGGTCGAAGAAGAAACCATTTTATTTACCTTGTAAACGGGCCCGAAGCCACCTCTTCCAAGTTTGTTCTCATCTGAGAAATTATTCGCCGCTTGTAGAATAACTTCTAAATCAAAAAATGGTACGTCTATGCCTTTCTTATCATCCTCCTCGAACTGGCGTGAATCCATCCACATTTTGATCCGTTTCTCGCTGTCGTATAGACGAAAGTCAGGATTTTCCTGAGTGCTTTCCCTGCTCCCTGAAGTGCCAGCTCTAGTTACTACTTGTTTGGTATCTTTTTATCGTATACCTAATAATGACAGATAAAAAGTAGCATGTATTTGATTTGTGATTACCTTGAGTACTACCATGCTGCCTTCTCATGTAAAAGAGGCCACCGAATACAAGGATGAAAATTGCGGCACCGGCAGGAGCAACTATATATACAAGTTTCACTTTCTGTCTTTTCTGGGACGATCCGACAGCATTTTTACCTGCTGCTAGACAAGAAAAGAAAATGTAACTACTATATTTTGGACAGAAGTGAACGAATAATTGTAGACACAGCGACTCGCTAATTTAATAAATGGACAGATGTGAGGGCTTCATACAGCATGGTCACAATCCCTCTTATAGTCGACGAAAACGAGCAAGCTTAGTTGGTGCAAGTCCAGGACTCTGTCATTACATTGCGTGCATGCACCATGCTTGGGATGGTAACGGTAAAGGCAGATGCTATTGACTTCTTGACAGGGTCAACATGTCTCGGGAATCTCGGGCAGGAGACAAATTATAGCTGTATCTGCTCTAGTTTTGAGCTCTTCTGGCTGTCCTATTATAAATTCCAGATTAACGCTGAAAATATAGACATTCACTGTATGAAATTTGTCGCTCAGCTTCCAGGAGGTGCAAATCATCCTAGCAGTACTCTAAATGATAGACCACGGAGATAGAAAATAGTGATTTGGGGGCACGATAGAATCTACTATTATGATGTCCTTTAAAAACTAATGGCTACATTTCCTTGTAATCCGTTATTCATGAATAATGTAGCTAAAGTTGTGGGTCAATTCATAAGATCAACGTTCTCACCTAGAGAACAATTGACGCTGAAAGAATTCCAACTGAATCCTGAATCGCAGAGGCACCTTGTTGTTCCATCTAATGCATTCTCGCAAGTTGCATGTGGCCAATCACAGTCTTTGGACGAATTGCAGAGTGGCTCTTTCGGGCTGCTCCACTCAATTTTCACTTCACTCAACCCAACACTTCCCAAAGAGTCTCCTGTGCTGAAGTCATTCTGTCCTCCAATACACCCGCTACTCACACTAAATGGTGAGGACTCGTTAAGCTGCTGACTGATTTCCGTCGGACCGCTACTTGTGCAGTTGAATGCATCCCCGACTTGGATGGTAAATGTTCTATTTTCTGGATTGATGTTCGTGACTCTGTAGCCACCTTTGTGCCGTCCAAAGTAAAGCTGGGCAGTTTTGTTGTCGCAGAGAAATGCAGAGTATAGCGGATCGCCACAACTCTGTCCCGTGCTTAAAGGGTAGGGGACTAAATTAGTGCCACAACATCCACAGCTCCTGTTAGTAGATTCTATAAAAGTCAACATTGAACAAAAATCAGCATCGATGCTATGCACATTCACCTGCAATTGAACTGTAAACATACATAATATTCATGGCTGAAATTGGGACAGCATCATTTGCTTGCCATATGCAGGTGGACTAGAACACTTGGTTGGAAGACGCTTGCAAGCAAGATAATATGTAAGTGCACAAAATATGAGCAAAGTTCGTAAGTTCATCAAAGGAGGCAACCAGAAGCCACCAAAGACAGCTAAAACAAAGAAGTCACAGCACAAGTCAGGAGGCCACAAACACAATTGATCTTGCGAAGGAAAAAAGATCAGGCCAAAAGGAAATTAACCTATGTCTGAAAGCGGCACTCGGACATAGAGGTCATGGCCGTCTTCGGCAAACTCCTGCATATTGTCAAGCTCGTCCGACCAAGTATAGCACGTCGTGGTGCCGCTCTCTATCCCTCGGCGCTGATCCTCCTTGAACGAGTAAGCCTGGCATTTGCAGTCACCGAGGCACTTTTGCTTGCATTGCTCCTCGCTATCTACCTGACTCTGATAATCCGGATTCTTGGCCTTCATCATCTTCAGACTCAAGAAAGTACTAATGTTCTTCTCGCATAGCTGCGACTTCCTAAAGCACCCACCAGGATGCAGCTCGAATCCCGGCAAGCACTTGCACATGGTCTCATTGCCATTCTTATCGTTGCAGCTCTGGAACTTGTTGCACGCATTGAACACGCCGCACCGGCCCCTCGGCTGGGACCAGACCGGCTTTGACCCATCTCCCCGTATGAAGTACTGAATATGGCCGTCATAGTTCATGACCAACCGGCCGTTGCTGTAGTTATTGCTAGTCCGGGCTGGCGGCGAAGTAGCGGTCATGGAGAGCAAGTAAGAGATGAAATCGAACATCACATCGGCTTGTATGAACTTGCCATAGACACCACTTTTCCAGTAAGGATGCTGGTTCTGCATCACTTTGTACTTGCTGGCGTCGCCTGCTTGATCCCTCTGGAACGTGAAGTTGCCCTCTTTCGGATCATCCTGGCTTGCCCAAGAAGTCAACTTGAAGTCGTCGGTCATCCGCATCCCAGGAAGGAAAGTGTTGGTTGGGTTATCGAAGCTCTGCCACACAATGCTCTCAGTTCCGTCGTCTTCCATCAGCACCAGATTCCCTGTATCAAGAAGCTTCGCAAACCGGGTCGAATAGCTTGAACCCGTGACATTGGTCGACCAGATCGGTTGTCCATCGTTCCACAACTGCAGATCGCCGTCAAGGAGGCCGAATGACGCCGTACGGCCGACGAGCGGGACATCACGGTTGGCGACCCAGACAATGATCCGAGGGTCCGATCTGTAATACCATATTCCGACGTACCTCCTCAAGTTGGAGCTCCCGTTCGGAGAGAAGAAGCCAAGCTCAAACTGCTTGCCGGCAGACACGAGAGACACGAGAGGGGCACCTCCGGGATACGTGATCCTGCTTACTGTGCTTAGTGTGTCCCTGCTCGAGCAAAACGGAAGGACTATCACACACAAAAGCAAGCACTTGTAGTCATCGGAGCGTCTCATGGTAAAAAACTGGAGTTCTTGAAATGGCGACGAGGTTTAATGTCTCTCTGATGCGGGGTCACCATTGTCAGACCATTCACTGCAACAACACCTCATCCTCATCGTCATTCATCGAAATGCCGTCTGCAGGCACTCGTCCTTTTTAATAATTAACGTTGACTGAGTCAGCAAAGATATACCCCATAGGCTTGTCCACAAAAGAAATTAACGCTAATAATTGTCACGCTAAAGAAAAACACGCTAATAATTATGTGTATGGCGTGGCTGGGGACCTTCTTACATGTGATTTAAAGCTAGCAAATCATGTCACGTACATACTCAATTTAAAATAGGCGTATAGTCGCTCAGGTCCGGCCTACCGACTTTGCGTAGGTCCTCGGTTTTCTGATTCAAAAAGCTACGCTCATCCTTCCATGAATTCCTAACCCACCCTCTCTCACTCTATCCTTTGAGCAGCCACCACAGTACCCCCATTGGACTCGCCACACGTCACCGTTGCCTAAACAGCCGACACCGCCACGCTGCCGTCCAGCCACCGTCAACTTCTCAACCTTCGGCTCTGCCTCTACTCTCTCTTTCGCTCCCCCCTCCTTCCTAGCATGCACCACTCGCCATCGATATAGATAGGATAGTGAGAGGCTTTAGGAGAAAATTACCAAAAAAGTCATAGGCTTAATAAATTTGTGTCAATTTGATCTTAAATTTTTTAATGATGATAATTTAATCATATATCTTTTGATCTATAGTCAATTCAGTTCTTCTAGCTAATTTTAACCAAATATTACTTATGTGGACGCTGAGTGGCCTATGTGGAACAATTAGCACTAATAGGAACATTCTTAATAATATTTTAATAATTTTCAATTTTTTTTTTTTTTTTCCTCCTCTTTCCTTTTGTGGCTAGCGAGAGTTGGCCTCACCTAAGTGAAAGCAATCCTCACCGCCACTGGCAATGGTCACCTCCTTGGGGCGAGGGAGAGGGCCAACGAGGCCACCCTCACCAAATCTAGCAAGCCCAAGCATCGCATGTGCTAGGGTGAGGCCAACCATAGCCCAAGCAATGCTCGGCAAGGCCAACTGTCACCTGTGGCAGCAAGGGCCACCCTCACTCAGGTGAGGCTAGCCCTTGCCGACCACCCGAGGAAAGAGGAGGAATAAGAGTAAGGAAAAAAGAAAAAAAAAGAAAAAATTTAAAAATTACTAAAATACTATTAAAAAATGTTCACGTCAGCGCCAACCGTGCCATGTAGGCCGGTTGACGTCCACGTCAGCAATATCTAACCAAAATTTGACGGAATGACTAAATTGGCAGTGCATCAAAAGGTTTAGGATTAAATTAGCATCATTAAAAAGTTCAAAACTAGATTGGCACCAATGCAATAGGTTAAGAACTTTTTTGACAATTTTCTTGAGGCTTCCGAATTTGGAGGCAACGCCTTGGCATCAAAGACCCTCGTTGACAATTACAACAACACCTCCACACAAGCGAAAGTGGAGATTGTTGTTAATGGTGGCAACCGTGAGGTGGCCTTTGGCCACGAGGACGGTGGGTGAGCTCTTTAATTTTGGTAGCAAATGAGAGAGGAAGAGAGAGAAAATGAGATAAATGTTTATTTTTTCAGGTTTATTTCACGATCACAAGTAGATTAACATATGGCATAATGTATGTCAATGGAGAGCCTATCTATGGCCGAGTAGGTCGAGATCTACCCAACTTTTTGCCTCTAGAGTATATAAGTCATGTTTGTCACTATGAAATTTGTTTCATTTTTCATATACCGGTATCTCGTTTTATCTCCCACAATAAACAGACAATGAACTCTCATCTTTGAGCATGTCTTATGAAATAGAAGGGAATTGAGACAACTATCAACCTAATATAATTAACATTCAAGCAGACATCATAACTACCGGATTTGATACAAACTTCATATCAGAGGCCTGAAAGTCCTTTTAATGTTCGTTTGCTCTTTTTATATTATTCTACGTAGGCTCCATGCATAATAAAAGAGGGTTGCTTTAAGAAATTGCTAAGGTTTAATATCACAAAAAATCTCAAATTGGTACGCTTGTGACAAATTTACATCAAATTAATTTTCTGACCACTAAAAATTTCAAACTTGTACATCTATGATAAATTTACCCTAAACTATTTTTTTGATCATCAAAAATCCCAAACTGGTATATTTGTGACAAATTTACTCTCTTTTAGTTTCCATTAAATTAAATTAATACTACCAAAAATCACAAAACGGTACATCTATGACAAGTGAACGGTAAAACTCAAACCCGGTACATCCATTAACTACCATGTATTATTTAACTCAATAATTTAACGGTAAAATTTAACTGAAATTAACAAAAAGTAAATTTATTACCGATATACTAGTTTGAGATTTTCATATATATATATATATATCAATTTATGATTTTTTGTGATATTAATCCAATTGCTAATTCACAACAATTGAATTTGCAGAGAAACGAGGCTCAATCATTGAAAGCTGGCGTGAGCTCATGGTTGTCGCCATTAGCTAGAGGGAAGAATACTTTCTTCATTTTTATCTCTCTCTTTCTCTCTCCCCAAAAGTTTTTCTCTCTCTAGACTGATTATTCTTTTTTGCATGATATTATATTGCAGGCTTCCTTTTTTTTCCTGTCTTCTTCTTTGGAAAAAAAATAAGAAATTATTGGCTCCTTTTTCCATATCCTGTCCTGTTCTTGCATAGGCCTTTGAAAAAGACTCTTCGAGTAAAAACAAAACGACCTAACAATCCCATTAGCGTCAACGGGGAAGCATCCTCGGGGTATTAAGATAAGAGCTAGCTGTGTTCACAGCCGAATTTCTTAATTGTGTTTATGAGAAAAGATATTTAGACTCGTTCGATTAGACCCAATTAACCAAAACACGCATTCGCCCACAATAAACTTGACATTCAGTTTCAATCTGACCAAAGGAACGATGTCGTATATATTGTCATCATCGTCACCGTCACTATCGCCAGCATCGCTTTTACTGATTGTGATGCCCGCATTATCATTTGAAATTTGCCCCAACTAATAACGCGGGATACTTCCTTCAAAGGCATGGTGGCGAAGGTAAAGTCCTCCAATGGCTAGTGAAAGAATACTAAAAGAAAAAAAACTCGATTTATTTATGTAGCCTCATTGCAATGAACCAAGTTCATTGAGCCGGTTAAAGTCCAGTTCCTCTTGATTTAGCAATGAGGAAAACTAACTCAGTGTATCCATTTCAAATGAATATATGACCATAGGTTTGATTAAGCATATGAGACGAGATTAAAAAAATTGTGATGGGAAAAGAAAAGTAGAGTCAATTAATTCAGAGGATCACAATGTTTTTTGTCCAATTTACCAGGAAACTATTGAAATTGAACCACTCTTTCTTTATCTACACAAGTTGGACTTTTCAAAGAAACAATTCAATCTACGTTAAGGAAAAATTTTTAATTGCTCAGCTCGAGAATGCCCTACTTGATGTGCTATCTTCATGTTGATTTGTAAAATATTCCACACTATTTTTGTGCTGGTTTTGGTATTGGGTATGTTACTTCAACACTGCCCTTCAAACTAGTCAATAGAGAGGGGGACTATCTCAAGTGAATGGTTTTGTGAAAATATTTGCGAATCGTGAGGCTCACGAGATATGGCGAGTCACAATAGTATCGAGAGCAACTTGTACTGAACAAACAAAAGATCCCAATGTGATTTGTTTGAGCATGAAAAATCACGTAACATGAACCCAAATGGTGATTTATATGATATGGTGACAAGACTTTCTCATGGTGGGGTCACTACTGGCTTGGAGAATTTCCCATGGACGGTGATCTAATATGATTCCTCTTTTGGTTCTTAGGCCGAAGTTGCTAATATCACAAGGCATGCTTACAGTGCATTTGGGTCTAGGACTTTGGGACGAAATGGCAGATATTGAGACCCCGGTGCAGTACGAGAAAAGGAAAGTTTTTAGCTTCTTGTTTTTTGTCTATGTTCTCTTCAGCATGTTTTGAAGTGAGAAGAGGCCAACTTTCTTCAAAAAGGATCAGCGATAAGGACTGCCCGTTGGGCGGCACTTTGCTTGTTATTCTTGTCCGCCACCATCGTCTTAGAGCGACCACCACCACCACCACCACCACTACAAGGGGTGTGTGGGCCTCAGATGTTTTGGACTCGGATGGAACGAACGAACGAACAACTGAAACATTTGCATGGGAAAAAATGGCTCCCGAAATCACCATTCGTCATGCTCTCCTGGAATTGAGCGTGTCAAAAGGTTCCATCTCAAAGACTTTGATAATAATGAATAAGTACATTGGAAGTCTTAAAACTTGTCACAAATGTGCAATAAAATCCTAAAATTTTCAAAAAATGCAATTAAATCCTAAAACTTATCAAGAAAATACAATTTAATCCTAAAACTTTCAAAAAGTTCAATTAAGTCCTAAAACTTGCCACATTGGTCTAATCAAATCATTCCGTTGATTATACTATTTGAAAGTTTTAGAACATGATTGTACTTTCATGATAAATTTTAGGAGTCGATTGCACTTTTGAAAGTTTTAAGACTCAATTACACTTTCACAACAAGTTTTAAGACAATATTGCACTTTTTGAAAATTTTAGGACTCAATTGTACTTTTGCGATAAGTTTTAGAACTTCCAGTGCAATTATCTTTAATAATAATAAATAAAAAAAGATTCCAATGCCTGTGTCATGTGCCCCTTGACTTGTCTTTCTTTCATAATCAATTGAACCCAATTTTAATCCAGCGGGAAAGGCCGCTAGGCTCACCACGTATTTCTTCTTCAGAAGGTGCTCGAAAACTCATACTCAAACACGGTATGTTCAATTAGCTATCTTTTGCTCGCTTTTGACATTTTCAAGAAGGAAAATTTGCAGGGTGCAAGTGAGTGATAGGTGTGAGCATGATTCCAAAATAAAAATTAGAACTTGAGAATTGGATCGGTGTGAACATGTCCAGTTTCAGGTTACAATGTATGCAGGGTAGGTTCCAGATTTCGAAAATTGGGGAACCTATTTCGACGAATAAGTTCTAAGTTCTAGATAGTTGTAACCTAGAATTTAGAACTTCGAACAAATTTTTGTGTTTTTCTTAGTCTGCCTCTTCGCACGATCCTGTAGTATTCAATGGCATCCAATAATGAGTGTATAATTTGGAACCACTAGTCTCAGCTTCCATTTTATGATTGAAACTTTCACTTTATTAATGTTTCATATTTTTCATGTGTCTAAATATAAGTTGTGGTAAGTAGATTGTAGTAGCAAGTAGTGATCATAAAAAGTGATGTTTAACTGTAATCGTTCAATTAATAATATAGGTGAAACTGGATAGACCATGAGATAGTCTTTTGTTGCATGGACGGTGGGCGAGCTTTTCTATTTGGGTAGCAAATGAGTGAGAGAGAGAGAGAAATTGAGATAAATGTTTATTTTTTCAGGTTTATTTCATGATCATAGGTAGATTAATGCATGGCATAATTAATTTCAATCGAGAGCCTACCTATAGTTTTGTTTTTTGGTCGAAGCCTACCTATAGTTGAGTAGGCCAAGATTTACCCAACTTTTTGCCTCCAAAGTAGGGGTAAGTACAGCGCCAAGTGCCATAACTTTTGTACGGAGGACACTTAAGTGCCATAACTTTTTTTTGGCTCACTTGAGTGCCATAACTTTCAAAAAAATGATCATCCAAGTGCCATTTTCGAGTTGATCGTGAGGGGCCGAAATCGCGGGTTTTCCGGTCAAACGGTGACCTTCCCGGCGAGGCGAGCACCACCACCTTGAAGAGGGGGTGTCGGTGAATCATTCCATGGCCTCCGTTCGTCTCGAAATTTCCATTTTAGCCTCGGTTGACGAAGGTAAAAATGCTTCGTAGTCACACAAATTTCGAGCCAATTTGTGTGACTACGAAGCATTTTTACCTTCGTTAACCGAGGCTAAAACGGAAATTTTGAGACGAACGGAGGCCATAAAATGATTCACCGACACCCCCTCTTCAAGTTGGTGGTGCTCGCCTCGTCGGGAAGGTCACCGTTCGATCGGAAAAGCCGCGGTTTCGAGCCCTCACGACCAGCTTGTCAAAGAGGTTGGTCGTGAGGGCCCGAAACCGCGGCTTTTCCGGTCGAACGGTGACCTTCCGGCGAGCGAGCACCACTAACTTGAAGAGGGGTGTCGGTGAATCATTCCATGGCCTCCGCTCGCTCGAAATTTTCGCTTTAGCCTCGGTTGACGGTTGTAAAAATGCTTCGTAGTCACACAAATTGGCTCGAAATTTGTGTGACTACGAAGCATTTTTACCTTCATCAACCGAGGCTAAAACGGAAATTTCGAGACGAACGGAGGCCATGGAATGATTCACCGACACCCCCTCTTCAAGGTGGTGGTGCTCGCCTCGCCGGGAAGGTCACCGTTTGACCGGAAAACCCGCGATTTCGGCCCCTCACGATCAACTCGAAAATGGCACTTGGATGATCATTTTTTTGAAAGTTATGGCACTCAAGTGAGCCAAAAAAAAGTTATGGCACTTAAGTGTCCTCCGTACAAAAAAGTTATGGCACTTGCGCTGTACTTATCCCTCCAAAGTATATAAGTCATGGTTGTCACAATGAAATTTGTTTCGTTTTTCATATATCAATATTTCATTTTATCTCCCACGATAAATAGAAAGTGAAGTCTCATCTATGAGCATGTCTTATGAAATAGAAGGGAATCGAGACAACCATCAACCTAATATAATTAACATTCAAGTAGACATCATAACTACCGGATTTGATACAGACTTCATATCAGAGGCTTGAAAGCCCTTTTAATGTTAGTTTGCTCTTTCTATATCATTCTACGCAAGCGCCATGCATAATAAAAGGGGGTTGCTCTAAGAAATTGCTAAGGGTTAATATCACGAAAAAAAACAAACTAGTATATATGTAACAAATTTGCTCCAAACTAATTTTTTGACCATCAAAAATCCTAAATTGGTACATCTGTAACAAATTTACCCAAAACTAATTTTTTGACCACAAAAATCCCAAAACTGATACATCTATCATAAATTTATGTTGAATGGTCACGACCGTGAGGTGGTATTTCGCCGTGTGGAGGGTGGTTAAGCTTTTCTATTTGGGTAGCAAATGAGTTAGAAAGAGAGAGAAAATGAGATAAATGTTTATATTTTTGGGTTTATTTCATCATCATAGTAACTAATTCAGTGTATCTGTTTCAGAAGAACATATAACCATAGGTTATATTAAGCATTTAAGATGAGATAAAAAAAAATTGTAATAGGAAAAGAAAAGTAGAGTTAATTAATTCAGAGGGTCACAATTTGTTTTTGTCCAATTTACCAGGAATCTATTGAACTTGAGCTGCGCTTTCTTTATCTACACAAGTTGGACTTTTCAAAGGAACAAATAAACCTGAAAAAAATAAACATTTATCTCATTTTCTCTCTCTTTCTCACTCATTTGCTACCCAAATAGAAAAGCTCGCTCACTGTCCATGCAGCCTCAGACCACCTCAGGGTCGCCACCATTCAACATAAATTTATCACAGATGTATCAGTTTAGGATTTTTTATGGTCAAAAAATTAATTTCAAGTAAATTTATCACAGATGTATCAATTTGAGATTTTTCATGATATTAACCTTTAGCAATTAACTAGACATTCATTTTCAATCTGACCAAAGGAAAGATGTCGAATATATCTCCATCACCATCACCAGCATCGCCTTTACTAATTTGGAAAACCCGCATTATCATTCAAAATTTGCCCAACTGATAATGTGGTAAACTTCCTTCAGGGGCGTGGTGGTGAATGTGAAGTACTTGGATGGCCGGTGAAAGAATACTAAAAGAAAAAACTCGATTTATTTATGTAGCATCACTGTAATTATGTTAACCAAGTTCATTTAGCCAATTAAATTCTAGATAGTCTTGATTTAGCGACGAGGAAAACTAATGCAGTGTATCCATTTCAGATGTACATATAATCATATGTTTAATTAAGCAAGTGAGATGAGACTAAAAAAAATTGTGAAGGGATAAGAGCAGTAGAGTTAATTAATTCGGAGGATCGCAATATTGTTTTTTTTTGTCTAATTCACAAGGAAACTATTGAATTTGAACTCCGCTTTCCTTATCTGCACAAGTTGGACTTTTCAAAGGAACAAAAAAGGACTGATGTTACTCCAACAAACATTAGGACGTTCAATCATAGGCTTACAGTGCGGGGGGGTCAACGGTCGTCGCCGGCCAAGTTTGTGTCCTTAATGCAACTGGTGGGCGACCTGTCAAAACTCTGAGAAATAAAAAGACTCTATGTATGGAGAAAGTTTGCTTAAAAAGTCTTTGGGAAGAAATTTTGTATGAAGAAATAGAGTAAAAATAGATAATTGAGTCAAATAAACACACACCCGCGCACTCTAGCACGAATAGGGCGATATCACCTTTTGCAGTGGTAGTTAAACGTAGACATAAAAATTTGATCTACGTTAAGGGAAGAATTTCTAAATGCTTAGCTCGAGGATGCTCTGCTTGATGTGTTCTCTGCATGCTGATCTGTAGAAGACTCCATAGTATGATTTTTGTACTGGTTTTTGGCCATTCAGTATGTTGCGTCAATGTTGCCTTCAAACAAGTCAGTGGGGAGGAGGGACCATCTCAAGTTAATTGTTGTTTTGGTGGCTAAAAATAGGTGTTGTCATTTGCGTTATTCCTGTGTTTGATTCCGTCCCATCATCCTCTACTATTTTGTTGGTGTAACACGGACCTAAATGGTGATCTATATTCTCATGGCGGGGTCACTAACCTGGCATGGAGAATTTCCCGAGGTGATCTAATACGATTCCTCTCTTGGTCCTAGGGGCTAAAGTTGCTAATATCACAAGGTATGCTTCTAGTGGATTTGCGTCTAGGACTTGGGGACGAAATGACAGTTATTGAGACCCCAGTGCGGCATGAGAAAAGGAAAGTTTTTATCTTCTTGTATTTTCGTCTATGTTTGTTGACACCTATTTTTTAAGTTACCCAAAATTAATTATGTAAAAATTTAGGGGTTAATATTCTTAATTCCTAAAAACAAAAATATTTTCTATTTAATTGTATGGCATGTAGACATTAGGTTCATTGTAGCATTATTAAAATATATTTTCTTTTTTTTACAAAAAAATTAATTAAAAAATTTTAAAAATTTAAATAAAAAAATCGGATTGAGCTGGGTTGGGATCAGATCGACTCGGCCCTCTCCTTTCTTCCCCCCACGGGCCCAACCTGCTCCCTTTTCCCCTCCTTTCCACACAAGCTAGGCCCAGCTCGGCCCACTCCTCTCCCCTAGCCTGACCACTCTTCCTCTCTCCTCCTTCCTCCCCTGATCGCCACGATTGGCCGCTACTTGAGACGATGCGGAGAAGTCGCTCCACCGTGCAAAATTGATCACCAAAATCAATGGAGTAGGGGCTAGAGACAAGCGACCGGCGGCCACTACATAAACTGGCAAAGAGGAGTGAGTGGGGGGTCGGCCAAAAACAGAGCAAAAGAGGGACCGAGAGATTTGAGAGAAATTGAGAGTAAAAATAAGAGTTTTGGCTGTTTGTAGGTTCAGAGATGCCAGCCTCAAGTGAGAAGAGGGCCGTACTTTCTTTCAAAAAAGGATCAGGGCGTAGGGGAGGCCAGTTGGGGTGCCAGTCTCGCTTCTTGTTCTCCTCCGCCAACTCCCACCACTTTGACTTTGTCCTGATTTCGAGGGAATGCAGGGTTTAGCTTTGCTTAGCGAAAAAAACCAAAAGATGGGAAGAAAATTATATTAGAAAAGGTATAAATACGTGGCGGCCGGAGGGATGCGGACCCACAGATCCAACCAGCAACTTCGCATGTGCTCACTCTTGCAATGCAATGATACCTACTTTGGTACTTCCACTCGCAAAAGCATTCTTAATGTCTTATTATTTTCCTGATATGCGTACATCCTCCACCGAGATTGGACCGCACGCAGCAGAACGGAGATGCAAGACGGCGTAGGCGACGACGAAAACAGGGCGTGGGCCTCCAGATGCTTCGGACATGTATGGAACGAACGAACGACAGAAACATTTTCACGGGAAAAAAAATGCCTCACAAAATCACCACCATTCGTCGTGCTCTCGTGGGACTGAGCGCGTCAAATGGTTCCAATGCCGGACGATATCTTGACAGCTGAGTTGTCAACATGAGTCGTAACCCAATTTAATTTTGCGTAAAACGCCACTGGCTCACCACGTGTCCCTTTGGAAGGTATTTGGAAACTCGTAATTAATCACGATTAGACCTATCAAAATAGGTCATATACCTATTTCTTAATTTATATATAATAGGTTGAGTTGTTATATGGGTTATTTATATTCAATCAATTGATCATAATGGGTTTAAATATAATATGAGTGTTCAATGAGTCATAAATGGATTCACAACTTATTTAGACTCAGCCCACATTCATAACTCTCTTTTCATTCTCTCTCGCCCTAACTTCATCTCGCGCTTGCCTACATTGTATTCTCACCTCAGTTTATATATGAGTTTTCATAAATTAAGTTAAATATGAAATTATTTTAGCAATATGAATAGGGTATGGATTACTAGATTTGTATTGCATGAAAAATGGGCCAATCTGGTTTAAATGGGTCTATTTGGGTCAGGCCATTTTCGACCGGGCCCGACCCAAACCCGACTCGACCCACTCTGTTTGACGGGTCTAATCAGTAATCACGATGTGCTAACATGCTATCTTTCACTCGCTTCCAAAGACGACGGTGAGGGGACGACTCGTTAATGAAATGGTCCTTTCTTGTCTGGGTTATTTTTCAATCGATAGTAAAGCGGGCAAAATTAGAGCATGGTTAAAAACGGATTTTCATAAATTAAGACACGCGCATTCGATCACCTAGAGAGGACTGCACCAGTCAGGCCCAACCTAACTCCAAAGCGGGCTTCACATCGAAGCACAAAAAGCCCAGAAGCTCCATCCTTTCAATCCAAATTTCCCCGCCAAAACCACTCTCTCTCTCTCTCTCGCTGCTTGGGCGTTGGTCGATGCGATGGAGAGAGGTCTGATCTCGGTGGATCGGTGGGCGGAAGGGAGCCAAGCCTACTTCCTGACCCACCTCCACGCCGACCACACCCGGGGCCTCACCCCGGCCTGGTCCAGGGCCCCCTCTTCTGCTCCCCTCTCCCGCCAAGCTCCTCCCCTCCAAATTCCCCGCCCGACCTCTCCCTCCTCCATGTCGTCGACGTTGGCGCCTGGCACTCCCTCTGGCCTCTCCCTCCTCTGAAGTGCCAGCTCTAGTTACTAAATTTTTTTGTTGTCTCATTACCGTATTTCCAATCATAACAGATAAGAAGTATGTATCTGATTAGTGATTACCTTGCGTAATACCAGGCTGCCTTCTCATGTAGAATAAGGCACCAAAAACAAGGACGAAAATTGCAGCACCGGTAGGAGCAATTATATATACAAGTTTCACTTTCTGTGTCTTCTGCGACGATCCTCCTCCTCCTGGTACAGCTAGACAAGAGAAGAAAATATATAATGGTATTACCTACTACTGCTAGAAAAGAGAAGAAAATGTAACTACTGTATTTAGGACAAAAGTTAAAACGAATAATTGTAAGCACAGGGACTCGGTAATTCGATAGAAGGACAGATGCAAGGACTTCGTAGTGCATGGTCGCAATCCCTCTTGTAGTCAACTGAAAAGAGTAATAAGCTTAGTTGGTGAAAGTCGAGGACTCATCTCATTTCATTGCATGCATACGCGCCTTACTTGGGATGGTAACTGTAATGGCAGATGCTATTGAAACTTTGACAGGGTGAACATATCTCAGGAATTACGGGGCCCGAGACAAACTATAGCCTATATCTGTATCTGTTCTGGTTTTAAGCTCTTCTGGCTGACCTATTGTAAATTTTAAATGAACGCTGAAAATATAGACGCGACTAAATTTTACAATCTACTTCCGAGAGGAGCAAATCATCCGAGTAGTACTCTAAATGAAAACCATGGAGATAGAAAATAATGATTTGAGGGCACAACAGAATCTTCTACTGTGTTGACCTGTATACTAATCGCACGTTTACTTCTAATTCGTTATTCATGAACATAGTAGCAAATATTCTCACCCGGAGGCAATTGACGCTGGAAGAATTCCAATTGAATCCTGAGTTGCAGAGGCACCTTGTTATTCCATCTGATGCTTTCTTGCAAGTTGCATGTGGCCAATCGTGGTCATTGGATGAATTACAGATTGGCTCCTTTGGATTGCTCCACCTAATTTTTATTTCATTCAACTGGACACTTCCCAAGAGTCTCCTGCTTGTTGAAGTCATTCTGTCCTCCACTACAGCCGCTACTCACATGAAATGGTGAGGACTGGTTAAGCTGCAGATTGATTTCCATTTGACCACTGCTTGTGCAGTCGGATCCATTCTCGACTTGGATAGTAAATGTTCGAGCTTCTGGATTGACGCTAGTGACTCTATAGCGACCTTGGGGCCGTTCAAAGTAAAGCTGTGCAGTTTCATTGTCGCAGCTAAACGCAAAGTATAGTGGATCGCCACAGCTCCATCCCGTGCTTAAAGGGTAGGGGACTAAATTAGTGCCGCAAGTTTTACAGCTCCTCCTAGTAGATTCTATGAAAGTCAACATTGTACATATATCAGTATCGATGCATATGCACATTCAGCTGCAATTGAAATCTGATCATACATTATATTAATAGCTGAAATTGGGATAGCATCATTTGTTTGCCATATGCAGGTGTACTAGAACGCTTGGTTGGAAGACGCTTGCAATCTAGAAAACAAGTAAGTGCACAAAATATAAACAAAGTTTCTAACTTCAGAAAGAAGGCGAACGAGAAGCACCAAAGACATGTTATAACCAAGAAGGCACAGAAGAAGTCAAAAGGTCACAAATACAAATGATCTAGGAAAGGAAAAGGTCAGGCCAAAAGGAAAATAACCTATGTTTGAAAGCTGCACTCGGACATAGAGGTCATGACCGTCTTGGGCAAGCTCCTGAATATTGTCGAGTTGGTCCGACCAAGTATAGCACATCGATGTGCTTCCCTCTTGTTTGGCGCTGATCCTCCTTGAACGAGTAAGCCTGGCATTTGCAGTCACCGAGGCACTTTTGCTTGCATTGCTCCTCGCTGTCTGCTGAAATCTGCCCGTCTGGCCTCCCGGCCCTCATCTTCTTCAAACTCAAGAAATCATGACCACGGTCGTCGCTGTTCTTCGCCAAGATATTGACGACTTCCTGAGGCACCCATCAGAGAAGCTGCCCGAGTTCCAATTATCTGGGTGTGCCGGCTTGAACCCTGGCAAGCACCTGCACATGGTCTCGTTGCCATTGTTATTGTTGCAGCTCCCAAACTTGCCGCACAAACTGAACACACTGCACCAGCCCTCTGGCTTGAACCAGACTGGCTTTGATCCATTCCCCCGCCTGAAGTACTGAATCTGGCCATCGTAGTTCATAACTAGACCCGTTAAACGGGTGGGTCGGGTCGGATTTGGGTCGGGTCATAAATGGTTCGGCCAAATTGACCCATTAACCTGTTTATGACCCATTTATTCATAGTGTAAATATCTCGACCCATACCCAACCCATACCCGACCCTACCCATATTGCTAAAAAACACTTTTATATTTAACCCGATCTAGGAATACTTGTTTCTTATGATTTTTTTTTTAAAATTATACTTTGCTAAAACATTTTATGCAATACAAAGCTAGTGAAAAATTTTATAATTTTTTTTAAAATTGAGGTTCTGTTTTGTTTTATGAAAAACGTGACATTTCTAGAAAATATTTTCTATAAAGTCATTATCCAAGAAAATAAAAAATTAATATATTTTTTTATTTTTAAAATCGAATTTTTAATTATTATTATTTTTTATTATTTTTCCTTTACTATATCACCATCTTCACCTTTACTTCATCCCCTTTTTTTTTTTTTTTTTTTTAAATTTCTTCTACCTTTTTCTCCATTCTCGCGTGTAAACGTAGATCTAAAACTGGGAAAAAATGGTCATTCTCCTCAAGAATTAACCAAAATAAATGAAAAATAAAAGGAATTCCTTTTCTTTCCCTCCATGGCAAACGCTCTCTCCACCCTTTTCTCAACATTCTCCACTTCCTCGCTTCTAATTAATATCATCTATCTTTAAAGCATCAAAATAAAATTATGTCGTGAATTTCTATTTGAATTTCACGATACACAAAAAAATAATTATCCGTCGTTGATTATGACCGATATATACGAGAAAAAATCGAGGTAATTCATTGATTGTAAACACATGTCTCGCTCGATACTATCGATCCGTCGAATAATAATTCAAAATATATTACCAAAGAGCACACTAAAAATTAAAATTCAAAAGACGCAAAGAGAACAATCTTATTGCCTTGACGTAAACCCCCCCCCCACACAATTAGTTTATATATATATAATATATTTTTGTCTCTTTTTTTGGGTTTTTCTCTCTGGTTTTTTTTGCATGAATTATAGAACTAAGCCACTTTGGCAATGGCTCGATTAGTGTCAAGATTAGTGGTTTCGTACACCAGCAATTCCTCTCTATATACCTCATCCGATCACACCTCGATCGACGCCAGATTGTCCAATTCGAACAAATCCGAGCTCGCGCGCGCTTCGCGTGTCGTCGCCGCGTCGTCGTCGCCGCCGCCGCCGCCGTCTTCGTCCTCGTCGTTGTCGTCGACTCTCGGCGTCGTAGCTCTCCTTCTTCTTTGATGGCTCTCGGCATCTCCCTCATGCCTCCAGCGATCCTCTGTTTGTCGTCCTGGATGCGGACTTCTTGTTGAATTCCGCCGTGCGGCGAGATCTCCGCGCCGCCATCTTCAGGTCCCTTGCTTGTCTACCCGGTTTTCGTTGACAATGACGTGATCACCGAGTAGAACCTCCTTGCGACCCGGCGCCGGGCCTTTACCCGTGATGCTCGTCGGCTTGCTGCCCGTGACAAGGGCATGTTGCTCAAGCACGCGATTGCGAGCGAGGGAAGCAGGAGAACACGCCAGGCTGGTCTCCGTCGTAGGAGCTCTGGCGATCTTCGCCTTCTTGGGGCTCCCCACGGTGAAGATCGAGTTGAGGAAGCCGGTGAGGCGGGCGCCCGGGAGATCGGTGAGGTCGAGCTCGCCGAGGCCGACGAGCTCGGCCGCTCGCCAGATCGACGAGCTCGAGCCTCGCCCCGAGGCTCCGGGCGAGCTCGAGCCTCGCCCGAGGCCGGGCGAGCTCGAGCCACCCGCCTCCGGAGGGTCGTTCGACCCGTGTGGCCCATCGCCGTGGCCAACCACCGGCCGGAAAAAAAAAAAAAAAAAAAAGAAGAAAAAAAAAAAAAAAATAAAAGAAAAAAGATAAAAATAAAAATAATTAAATTTCGATTTTTTAAAACATTTTTGTAAAGAGGGAGAGAGTGTGTAGATGGAGTCTAAGATGCGTGGGTTGGACATGGGTTCCAAACTCAACCCATTTAGACCCATTTATCTTTAAGTTTTAAAATTTAAAACCCATTTAAACTTGACTCTTTAAAATTAAAGTGATCCATATATGACCCATTTATTTTTAAATGGATAATATATGGGTTTATGACCCATTTTGACACCTTTATTCATAACCAACCAGGTGTTGTTGTAGTAGTCCGAAGGCAGGGTTATGTTATAGGTCAAGGTTGAATTAGTCCCTGCTGGCCGCGAAGCAGTAGTGGCGCTGGCGGTAATATCGGAGAGCAAGAAAAGGATGACATCCCACGTCTGATCGGCTTGTATGAAATTGCCATAGACTTCACTTTTCCAGTAAGGAGACAGGTCCAGGATGACGTCGTACCCACCTTCTGGATCTCTCTGGAAGGTGAATTTGCCTTGTTTCAGGTCGGCCTGGCTTGCCCAAGAAGTCAACTTGAAGTCGTCTCCCACCAGCATGCCAGGAAGGTACGTGTCGGTTGGGTAATCGAACCTCTGCCATAGAATTCTCTCGCCTTCCATCAGCACCAGATTCCCTGAATCAAGAAGTTTCGCTAACCGGGTCGAAGAGCTTGAACCCCTGACATCGGTTAACTGGATTTTTGTCCTTCGTTCCACAACTTGAGGTTGCCATCCATGAAGCCAAAACCATGCCGTGGGGCCGACCAGCGGCTCTTCCCTCTTTGCGACCCAGACAACTATCGGAGGGTTCGACTGGTAATACCATATTGCAACTTACCTTCTGGAGTTGGAGCTCCCTTTCGGAGAGAAGAAGCCAAGCTCGAACTGCTCGCCGGCGGACACGAGAGTGTTTTCTCCTGGGTATGTGATCGTGCCCACCGTCATGGTGTCTCTGCTCGAGCAAAACGGAAGGAACATCACGGACAAGAGCAAGCACGTCAAGTTATTGGAGAGTCGCATGGTAATAATTGGAGCTCTTGATGGGGCGACGAGGTTAATGTCTCTTTGATTATGGGCAACAAGCGGGCGAAAGATTAGGCCCTTCTTCATGGCTTAAGCTGGATTCCACTAGGGATAGCGCCCAGCGCCCAATGTTTTCTGGAAAATAAATGGAATCTTCGTGTTTCCGGGCAGAGGTCCTCATATCCTACCGACGCCCTTTCCACGTGCAAGGATCCAGAATTGTTAGACTATTCACTGCAATAACACTTGTCTGGATTGTCTTTCTTTGTTCTTTCTCTTTCAGGAATAACACGTTTTGTTGTATTTGACGAATTGTTGAAATCATTTTCGTCTTTTTTTTGCCAAGCAGAGAAAAAGAATTTCCACACACACACAAAGTTGACTAAGTCAGAAAAGAAATACCAAAGGTTCGTCTAAAAGAAAATGTTTTCGTGAAATTAAGTCCTTATCACACCGAGAGAGAGATGGCTAATTGAGGTATGAGGTCCTTAGTCTAATTTTCTCTCCGGCCGCCGTGCTCCTCCTTTCTTTAGGGAGAAAATATTGGGTACACCAGTGATTTCAGGTCAGCAAAAAATAAGTCCATTCTTCGTGCACCACTTGTCCCTCATGAGCCCACCCGCCAGAAAAAACTCTCTTCTGCACTTGCTTTTCTTCTCTCTCTTTTTTTGCGGCCACCATGGCCATGGACCTTGAGCTTGAGCCCAACATCTCGGCCTCCATTGCCACAAAGCTCGAGCTCGTGGTTGTGAGCATGTTCGAGCTTCAAGCTTGCGGCCATGGCTGGTCATGGTAGCTCGAGTTTTGAATCCCGTCAATAGCCGCTAGATCTAGAGACTTGTGGCCAAGGATACTCAATCCGGAGTCTCGCCATCGCCATAACCACAGACCTCGGGTTCAAACAACAGAGCTCGGGTTCAAGCCTAGAGCGCGAGCTCGAGCACAACCGTTCGAACATGGCCGCCATATGTTGAGCTAGTGGCTATGGCGGCCCGAGTTGCGACGACTTGCGGCCATGGCTGCTCAAGCTCAAGCTCACATAAGCCGTGTAGATGGAGCTTCGAGCTTGCGGCTATGGCAGTTAGACCCAGAGTCTCGTGGCCACGGACACTTGATTTGAAAACTTGCAACGGCCATGGACGCGGCCATAGACCATAAGAAACCACAGTGAAAAGAGAGAAGAGAGGAGAGAGAGGAGAAAAAGCAAGTGCAGAAAAGAGAGAATTTTTCTGGCAGGTGGGCCCGCGAGGAACACGTGGCGCACGAAGAATGGACTTATTTTTGGCTGACCTAAAATCATTCGATACACAATATTTTCTTCTTTCAAGTGTAATCGGCTCCCAATCCAATCCAATCCAACTTAGGAATCGAAAATCGAATCAGTAGGACTGGCTCTCATTTTCTAAAACTGGTTGGTCCGATCCAATTCCCAAGCGGACCAATGTGTATATGTGTGTATGCCCGTTGTGAAATCTCTTGCGAGTGATCGTCCGACGGGGAGGGAAGCTCATCCTCGTCTGGCTAGCCATCTGTCTTCTTCCGACGATGACAAACATGTGTCATCGTCAATATTGTCGACGTCGGCGACAAGAGGTTGCTGAACCACGAGAGGAGTGCTTTTCAGGAATTTGAGGGCCGATAGCTTGACTACTCAGTGGATTAGCGTGCGAGGAAGATGGATCTCAATTTGCAGAGGTCAAAGGCTTGTGAAATGAATACTTCCTGAGACCATGATTGAGATAAAATTGGAGAAAAGAAAAGGTGGGTTTTGCAAAAGATTCATCAGCTGAAAAAGCAAGGCTTCGAGGAGGAGAAAAAAATTAAATTTTTTTTCCTGATTTAAGTTAATAGTGTTGTTCTTTAAGAAATTTAAAAATATATATAATCGGTCCTGGTCTAGTCGGTCTGGTTCTCATCCCAAACCAAAACGGACCAAAAATCACCGGTTCTAATTTTATGGAACCGGGAACCGGGTCGACGCCCTTTTGAATATACTCGAGAACCGGCCGGTTGAGTCCATTATTGGCGATTCCCAATTAGCGTGGTTCCCTATGCTCACCCCTACCTCTCTTGGCGAAATATGGACCTCCTCAAGTCATAGATAATAATATTTATACCGTGGCTAGAAAATATTTTTTCAGAAATGTAATATTTTTAAGTAAAATAAACGGAGACTTTAAAATCAACAAATCAATAATGGACATACTCGCTTAAAAATAGGCAAATAATATGATAGGTCTCGACCTACCCAATTTTTCATAGGTGCTACAATAAAAAATTGTCACATAAATCCTGCTGAAATTTTTTCCAAATTAAAAATTGCACTCATCCTTTCATCAACTCCTGATCCACGCTCTACATCTCAATATTTTTCCAACGTAGGAGCAAATCACGCATCACCACCATTGCCAAACCAATCGGCATTACCATGTCACCGTGCAGCCGCTGTCCATCTTCCCCACCTTTGGCTCTGCCTCTCTTGCGGTTGGCCAGGGGCGACTCTCTCTTCCTCAACACAAACGCGTGCACAGTGGTACTTAAACCTTTTTGGATAAGCGTCTACGTGGACGAGATTAGCCGTTTTCTATTGGTCGCTTGGGGAAAATGATTTCCTCTCTCGAGAAAAAGAGATAGTTTTTCTCAATATTGAGTGAGTTTTCATATATCTTAAATAATTTTTCATTGATTCATCCGTTTTCAATAACCAAACACACGCAAAAGATGAAATATAAATCTTAAGAAATCATTTTCAGCTAAACAAATACACTTTAGCATTTATCTCTCACAGTAAACAGAGTACACTCTCATCTTTGAGCATGTCCCATGAAATAGGAGGGAGTTAAGACAACTATCAACCCCATATAATTAGCTGTAAAGCAGACACTAATCACCGGATTTAGTAGAGACTTTAGATTAGAGGCCTGCAAGTCCTTTCAATCTTCGTTTGCTTCACGGAAGTGGGGGCGCAGTGAGAAATTGGAAACTCACAACGACTAAATCTATGGTTGTGGCTATTAATCAGTTGTCTTTTCTTTCCTCCTCGTCAAACCTTTCGTTCTTTTTTTTTTTCTGACCACCAATAACAAAGTATCCTTGATTTGTATTTCGTTCTATTACAGGGAAGAGCACTACTATCTTCATTTCTCCCTCTACCCCTCTCTCTCTCTCTCTCTCTCTCTCTCTCTCTCTCTCTCTCTCTCGAAAGATATCTACAAAGTGTGGCGTTAATTCAAAAAAAAGTACCAATTTTAGATCGAGAGATAATTTTGGCCCAAACTTTTTTTTTCCATAAAAAAACATCAACTTTAGGTCGATAGATAATTATGGTCCGAACTTTTTTTTGTCCCGTAAAAAGCATTAACTTTATGTCAAGGGATAATTTTGACCCGAACTTTTTTTTATCTTATAAAAAGCACCAACTTTCACTTAAATATCAAATCGGCCCTTATTGACTTAAAACCATTGATTTTCCAACTTAACTATTCCACATTAGCCCACGTGATTTGTTGACTTGATTTAAAGCATTATTCATTGTCTTATTCTCTGAACCACAGCTTGAAGAATAACGGTGAAACTGTTCATCTCCTTCACTTCACCGGTAAGTCAAAAATATCTCCAGATTGAATCTTTCTGGCCAAACTTCGTCGTTTTGTCGTAATTTGAAGCTGTAGACCACCACCCGTCGACAGACGCCATGGAAGAGATTCGCCAGGCTCACCACCACCATAACTTTTTTTCTCAAACAAGGATAACTTCAGACAGAAAGTCAATGGGAGGGCAAATTTGGGATTTAAATTAAAGTTAGTGCTTTTTACGGGACAAAAAAAAAAGTTCGGACCAGAATTATTCCTCGACCTAAAGTTGGTGCTTTTATGGAACAAAAAAAAAAGTTCGAATCAGGATTGTCCTTCGATCTAAAGTTGATGCTTTTTTTAATTAACCCACAAAGTATCTATAAGCGAACGTAGTTTCGTTGGCTACTTATTCTCTGTCAAATGAAGGACGTCTGGGGTCCTTGTCATGCACAGGCCTTTGCAAAAGACTTGTTGGGTACGAAACCAATGACCTAGTAACATTGTCAACACGGTAGCATCCACGTGCTGATGACCTTAAAGCTAAGAATTGTCCTTCGATTTAAAGTTGATGCTTTTTTTTAATTAACCCACAAAGTATCTATAAGCGAACGTAGTTTCATTGGCTCTTGTTCTCTGTCAAACGAAGGACGTCTGGGGTCCTTGTCATGCACAGCCTTTGCAAAAGACTCGTCGACTCTACGAACCCAATGGCCTTTGCAAAAGACTTGTCATGCATAGACCTTCGATCTAAAGTTGATGCTTTTTTAAATAACCCACAAAGTATCTATAAGCGAACGTAGTTTCGTTGGCTACTTTATTCTCTGTCAAATGAAGGACGTCTGGGGTCCTTGTCATGCACAGGCCTTTGCAAAAGACTTGTTGGGTACGAAACCAATGACCTAGTAACATTGTCAACACGGTAGCATCCACGTGCCGATGACCTTAAAGCTAAGAATTGTCCTTCGATTTAAAGTTGATGCTTTTTTTTAATTAACCCACAAAGTATCTATAAGCAAACGTCGTTTCATTGGCTACTGTTCTTTGTCAAATGAAGAACGTAGTTTCATTTGCTTCAACGGGTCCAATAATGAAGTTGAGACAAGGAAACTATCAAGTTACCGAGATTATCAAGTTACCGATTAAAGTTATCGGTTTACTAGAATACTTACCAATTTCAAAGCTAATCAACAACTTATCGATTGGAGAATGTTCTGAGCAATTTCTTATGATAAATGATGATTTCCTAAGGTGATTATCCTATGGTCAAAGGTGGAGTACGAATTTTGGGAGAAGAACCGCAAGGCTGAAGAATCAAGATTTCAAGTCTCCATGTCTTTATTGCACTTCATAGTTCCTAGGTCTTTATGATTCTTAATTGTTATGTAAGTTTAAAGAGTCGGGGTCCTTAGTTCCTAGGTATTTAAATGCTTTCTAGTTCCTAAGTCCTTAAATATTTGGGTAGTTCCCATGTCTCTTTAATGTTTATCTATTTCCTAAGTCTTAGTCCCCTTCATATTGAGCAAAGTCCTCCATTGTAATGCAGATGACTTGTTACTTTGTGAGCGAATATCTTTAGAGAGTGGATAACTCTTATATTAGTTTTTATCCTTAGAGGGTGGATTACTTCTCGATGGTGAGCTAAAAAGTGCTTTATCCTTGGCTAGTGGTTTTCCCTTTAGGCCTTGGTGGTGAGCTTATCCTATTCCAAAGTCCTTTAACCTTGGAGGGTGGCTTGTCCTTTTAGCCTCAGTGGTGAACTTCGTCGATCCCGATCATCATCCTTGATTGGTGGCGTGTCCTTTATACCTTGGTGGTGATCGTAATCTACCATTCGTTTCCATTTTACCCATCAACAACTATCCCCACACACATACCCATCCATACACATAACCCAGAAAACCCCATTTCCAAAATCACTTGTCCACGCATGTACCACTCTAGTCGTATAATGAGATTACTTCAGAGAGGTCCACCTACCTTACCAAATTCCCACAAGATTTTTCATAATCTAAAAATAAGGTGACATACTTTATATTATAATATATTCCCGACATCGCCTTTAGTGATTGTGATGCCTACATTATGATTTGAAATTCACCCAACTGATAACACGTGATGCTTTCTTCAGAGCCAAGTTGGTGAAGGTGAAGTCCTCCAACGGCCGGTGAAAAAATATTAAAAGGAAAAACTCGATTTCTTACCATAATTAACTAAGTTCATTGAGCCAGTTAAAGTTCAGATCGTCTTGATTTAGAGATAGAGGAAAACTAACTCGATATACCCATTCCGAATCAACAAACAACCATAGGTTTTATCGAGCATGTGAGATGAGTTAATTAATCGCAATAGGAAAAGAGAAGTAAACTCAATTAGTTCAGAGGATCGCAATGCTTTTGTCCAATTTACCAGGAAATTATTGCATTTGAACCACAATTTTTACATTTGTACATGTTAGGCTTTTCAAGGGAAAAAAAAGGGAGTGACCTTTCTCTCAGTAAACGTATCGTATACCTCTGGAAATATTAGTACGTTCAATCATTGCATGCTAGTGAGGGGGTCAACGGTCGTCATTGGTGAAGATTGTCTCCTTAAATCAACAATCAATCAGCGGATGTGTTGGGATGTATGTATGTATGAGTTGTATTAAAAAAAAGCCCCACATTCAATAATTTATGTGGTGTCAAATGATTAATATATCTAACTGACCTATAACTCATTGGCTTAAACTTTTTGAGTGAATGTGAATTCAACTACATATATTGACGGCTTGGACTTGAGCTTCCTCTTCGCGATTTTTCCATTTGAAGGTATCGGGCTTTTATTACGTGGTCCCAACAAATGATATTAAAGCCGATGGTTGATTGATTACCCACTCTTAATGTGTATCTATCTTTGGTGAATACATGGATACCGTGTAGCCTTGACCTGTCAAAACTCAAAAAGATAATAAGACTCTATGTATAAAATTGCTTAAAAAGTCTTTAGGCAGAAATATTGAGGGAAGAAAAATGTCAAATTTGCTTTTCTTGGGGAGAATTACCAAAAAAAGTCATAAACCTATTGCAATTATGCCAATTCAGTCATAAACTTTTTTTTTTTTGCAATTGAATCATAAACTTTTTGTGTTTGTGCAATTCAATCCGCCAATTTTGACCAAAAAATTGCTAACATGGACGCAGAGCCGTCTTATGTGGCACAATTAGCATCGATATGAACAATTTTTAATAATATTTTTCATATTTTTTGAATTATTTATTTCTTTATTTATTTATTTCTTTTTTTTTCTTTCCTTCTTCCTCTAGTTGGTCATTGGACCTCGACGGCTAGCCAAAGGCAAGGGCCGACAAGGGTGAGCCTTGCCATGATTGAGCATGGCTTGACCTTGCCTTCACCAACCAAAGGAAGAAGGGAAGAAAAAAAAAAGGAAAGAAAGAAAAGGAAAAATTTGAAAAATTATTAAAAATTTTCCACATCGATGTCAATCATGCCACATAAGACAATTTCCATCCATGTCAACGATTTTCACCAAAATTGGCCGGATGGACTAAATTGTCACAAATATAAAAAGCTTTAGAACTCAACCCAAAAAAAAAAAAAAGAATGTTTAAGATTTAGTTGGTACAATTGTAATAGGTTTTGGACTTTTTGATAATTTTTCCTTTTTCTTCGTAGAGGCATTGTCAAATTTTTTTTTTTGGCTAGTTGTCATTTGCTTTATTCCAATGTTGATCCTGTTCCATTCTTCTTTTTTGCTTATCTTGCTAGCATAACATGGACTACATATTGTTTGGAGAGACTAGACAGAGAAATATATCCAACAAAAACTTAAGACCTCGCTATCTTACCCTTTGCTGGTGATTTGATATTTTTTTTAAAGGGGATTAGAACTCTCTTACGGAATCTTCCTTTCTTTCGAAGTTCCAGCCTATGTCTGGACCTAAACTTAATCCTTCAAAGTTTGAATTGTCTGCTACTGGTTATGATGACTCTTATGTGGATGAATAGATTCAGTTAAGTGGTATTAGAAGGTTGCCTTTGATTTGAGAGAGATTACCCCGACAGACATCGCAAAACCCAATATTGAGACAATAACTAATAAAATCATTGCTAATAGAGTTCAATTGATAAAGTCTGTTCCTTTTAGCTTGGTGAACTATTGGTATAACATGTTTATTCTTCCGAAAAAGGTTATTCGAATGGTGAAACAAAAATGATGTTGATTTCATTAGAAAGAGAAAGATGCGATGGCTTATGGAACTAAGGTGAGTTGGTCCACAGTCTACTTACCAAAAAAAAAAGAAGGTTGTTGAGATGCATGGATGAGCTATGTTAAGACAAAAGTTCCACATTTGAGAATTGATGTGGTTAATATACTCGGTTGGCTCATAACTCATTGGTTTAAACTTTTGAGTAAAGATTGGGCTCCCTCTTGGTAATCTCCCTAGTTAAATTTATCAAATTTTTGCTGCATGCTCCCTACAAATGGTATTAAAGCCGATAGTTAATTGGTCGCCCACTCAATGTGCATCAATGGTGACGTTTTTGGATTGTCTTCATGGTTTGGTCTAGTGAAAGAGACCTAAAGTGAAGGTGGGTGCAATGTAGGAATGCAGTCCCGATAGTTGCCTTCATGGTTCGATCTAGATAAAGAAACTAAGAACAAAGGTGAGCGTTGAAGATTCATTTTGGATACCTGAATTAAATGGGAGCAGAAATAACGCTAAAGCTCACACGTGAGGGAGAGATTGTTGAGATGTACATGTGAATTATATTAGGAAAAAAAAAAAAGGAAAATGACAATAAATAGTCCCCGAACTTGGGTCCAATATACAATGTGGTTTTTAAACTTTAACTCAATGTGCAATGTGATCCCTAAACTTTTAATTTGTTCAATATCATCCGCGAACTTTTGGTATATATTCAATTTGGTCCCCGAACTATATGAAAATATTCAATGTAGTCCCCGAACTTGAACATGTCTTAAAAGTCCAAGGATCACATTGAATAAAGCAAAAGTTCAAGGACCATATTGAACATTAAGCTAAAGTTCAGGGATTATATTGAACAAACTAAAGTTCATGGACCACATTGCATATTAAGCCAAAGTTCGGGATTATTTGTGTCACTATCCCAAAAAAAAAAGCACATCGGAGAATTGATGTGGTATAGAATAGTTAATATATATTACAATTGACCAAAAATATAGAATAGTTAATATATATCACAATTGACCAATAACTCATTGGCTTAAACTTTTAAGTGAATGTGAGTCCAACTGATTTGTTGACGAGCTCGAATTTAGGCTCCTTCTTAGTAATATATTACTATATTGTTGATGTGTTGAGCCTCTCGCTATGTGACTAGAGATAAACTATCGTGTATCTTGCTAATTTTTGGTGATTAGCGGAAGTTTTGAGCGGCCCTCATGGTTTTTCTTGTATTGGGTTTTGCACATAAAATTTGTGGTTGATGTTGCTGTCCTTGTTTCTAATTTCCAGCACTATTGTTACTGGTTTTGTGGTTAATATTGTTAGAATATTGTGACTGATTGCTGTTGAAGTTGATCTGATATTAATTGGCTAAGTTTTGGAGAAGATATTGATCTTGGGCAGGTTTAAATTCTTAGTGAATTGCTGTTGTTTCTACCCCAACAGAGGTTTGGGCATTAGAAGACTTGATGAATGGAATAATGTGTTAGAATATGACAACTTAAGCTTTTCAAATAGTTGACAGTAGTCCTACCAAAATCTCACATGAAATCAGAGGAGGAGGTCCTGCGTTCTAATATTTTCAAGCTCCATTTGCCTCCCCAATTAAATATTTCCACTTTTTAGGCTCATGCCAAAGTCCACTTTTTAGAATATATAAATAACAAATCACAAATTCATCTTTTTAAGGATTGTAGAGCCTGGGTTACAAAAAGAAATGGTGGAGTTTAGGGATGTGATTGGTAATGGTCACGGAGCTTTCTTATGCCGGGATCACTAGCGTCCTTTGGAAATTCTCCATGTAAGAATTTCCCAAGAAGGGTGATTTATGATTCCTCTCTTGGTTCTAAGGCTAAAGTCGCTATCATCACCAGGGATTCTCAGTGGATTTGGCCTTCGGCCAGGTTAGATCGTCTTGTTTCCATTCAAGCCTTTTATGTGGACTCATGTTTTCTAATACGGATTAAAAAATATATTAATGATTGTATTAGACTACCACGTAGGAATTATGAGCATTCCTATTTATTTTTGTTACTAATAGTAATGGGCGCTGATAATTTGTTTCGCTCTTGTGAAGGTTGACCTTTTGGCTTCATGTGATGGTAGACCTTTACCTCTCAAAACCGTCAATTTTTCTTTTTTTTGGGAATATTGTGTATAAAAGGATCTTAACATTTCAGCATAAACGCGTAAGGTGAGAAGGACTCAGGATTACGACTTTTCAGAAGTTTCCGGAGTGTTACAAAAATCTCAATGAATATGCGGAAGATGTCTGCATTCGTCGATCTTCCTAAATATACTCAGTTAGCCAATTTTTTAGCCAATTTTCTTCTAAAGAAAAGTAGAACTTTTAACATGAATAGAAAAAGAGACCCTGTGATACGTGGGATCGATCAGATCAGGATGGTAGTACCGGTTTGGTCCAGCACTTGGAACCACAAGCGCCATGGAGTCATATCGTGCATACGAGAAAAAGAACTTCTAGCCTTTTGTTTTTGTCTTGATTAAGTTTCTTTTGAAGTAAGAAAAAGGCCAAGTTTCTCATATCAAGATCAGAACCCACCACCCAAACAGGAAACCCATGGAGTGAGTGGATGTAGACCCATAGGTCCGACCAGCAACTCGCATGAGTTACCGAGCGCAAAGGTATTAGGCAATTCTCTATTGTTTGTAAAGTAGGCTTTCTTTCCCTTGAGAAGGTGAATATTAACCGACCTGTGCTACGCAGCGGATGTTTAAGGCAACTGACCATACATCCACTATGAAATATACAGATCTTTAACACGTAACAGTAACATCTCAGTGATAACTAAGAGGGATGTTTTGGTCAATTCAAAAGGCGAGATTTTTGTGGGGTGGATTGCGAGTTTGATAGGATGACTACAACCCCGAAAGGTAATTGATTTTACAGCTCATTTGCAGCACAGAAACTTATTCTTAAGCATGAACAGTACAACAAATGACAAAAAGAATCTTCTCCGGTGATCAAGAAGCCGATTAGCTATGTTAGTATTGTACAGTCTTAGGCCGAGGAGGAGCATCAGCAATCAACATAGAGTAAACTGCATTTTGCCGGAGGAGAAAGGAATATCATGGGGTAAAAATTGAGACATTCCTAGTTGAACAAATGTCCGATGGCTAAAGCTTTTGACAACTAAGATGTGGAATAGAGTTGAGGAAGATCCAATGTTACCGTCCTTGTTCCAGAGTAGTCGATAACACTGCGCTTGACTCTGGTTTGCTGGAAGAAGAAGCTTCCGTAGAAACGCCTATCCTAACTGCAAAAGCCGGTTTTTTTTTGAATTGGAAGAGTCGCAGTTTCACTACCGAGCATCAAAACTGCATCTGACATTGTGGGACGATCACTCGGGTCGTCTTGCACACATAAAAGCCCCACTTTTATACACTTCAAAACTTCATCTCTATTGTAAGTTGCATGCAGCGCTTGATCCATCAAGTCCAACGCTTTATCGTCATTCCATAATTCCCGTGCCTGCACAATTGAAGTTTCGGTGCGTTCAGAGAAAAGGCGCCAGGAAGTAGATATACAGAAGAAAGGGACAGCAAATGGACTATATTCACCTGAGTCAGAAGGCTCATTGTTCCTTCAGACTGATAAAAGCCTGCATTACGTTTCCCGCTAACAATCTCCAGTACGACAACACCAAAGCTATAAACATCGGACTTGACCGAGAAAACTCCACTCAAACCCTACTCCGGAGACATGTATCCACTGCATTAGAGCATAATAAGTCAATTAAGGCACAGTCAGAATACTGAAGTTTCACTGCAGATATTAAAATGTAATAAGTGCCTTGTGTAGTGTCCAACGCATTCTCTATCCAGACGAAAATAAAGGGTATGCACATCTACAAAAACTTACTATGTTCCAATCACCCTTTGCGTGCTTGCTTCAGTTTGTTTTGCCTCAAATATCCGTGCTAGACCAAAGTCGGAAATTTTAGGAGTCATCTCTTCATCGAGCAAAATATTGCTTGTCTTGAGATCTCTGTGAATGATTCGCAGCCTAGAATCTTGGTGAAGATAGAGCATTCCTCGTGCAATTCCCAAGATAATCTCAAAGCGTATCTCCCAAGTCAGCATGGAACACCTTGTTCGATCTAGCAAGGTTTTTATTTTTATTTGAAGGTAGCAAAGTCTTTTAATCTAACTCCGTCAGACTAACTTGAAATTTTTATGAAGAAAAAGAGACTGTTGAGTGCTACTACCTATAACAGCTATGCCCTGAAGCATACAACGGAATAGGGACACGAAATAAGGTGCTTACCAAATATGAATGAATCTAAGCTTTTGTTGGGCATGTATTCATATAGTAACATTCTTTCATCTCGTTTGACGCAATATCCTACTAATCTGACGAGATTTCGATGCTGAAGTTTGGCAATCAAGACGACTTCGTTCTTAAATTCCTCCAAGCCCTGTCCTGATCCACTCAATAGCCTCTTCACTGCAATTTCCTGTCCTCCTGGAAAAGTAGCCTGAAACAAAGGATTACTTCATCACTGTGATCTGGTCAAGATCCCCAGATGGTCGAAGAAGAAACCATTTTATTTACCTTGTAAACGGGCCCGAAGCCACCTCTTCCAAGTTTGTTCTCATCTGAGAAATTATTCGCCGCTTGTAGAATAACTTCTAAATCAAAAAATGGTACGTCTATGCCTTTCTTATCATCCTCCTCGAACTGGCGTGAATCCATCCACATTTTGATCCGTTTCTCGCTGTCGTATAGACGAAAGTCAGGATTTTCCTGAGTGCTTTCCCTGCTCCCTGAAGTGCCAGCTCTAGTTACTACTTGTTTGGTATCTTTTTATCGTATACCTAATAATGACAGATAAAAAGTAGCATGTATTTGATTTGTGATTACCTTGAGTACTACCATGCTGCCTTCTCATGTAAAATAAGCCACTGAATACAAGGATGAAAATTGCGGCACCGGCAGGAGCACCTATATATACAAGTTTCACTTTCTGTCTTTTTTTGCGACGATCTGATAGCATTTTTACCTGCTGCTAGACAAGAAAAGAAAATGTAACTACTATATTTCAGACAGAAGCGAACGAATAATTGTAGAAACAGCGACTCGCTAATTTAATAAAAGGACAGATGTGAGGGCTTCATACTGCATGGTCGCATTCCCTCTTATAGTCGATTTAAAACGAGCAAGCTTAGTTGGTGCAAGTCCAGGACTCTGTCATTACATTGTTTGCATGCACCATACTTGGGAAGGTAACTGTCAAGGCAGATGCTATAGACACTTTGACGGGGTGAACATATCTCTGGAATCACGGGCAGGAGACAAACTATAGCTATATGTGTTCTGGTTTTGAGCTCTTCTTGCTGACCTATTATAAATTCCAGATTAACGCTGAAAATATAGACGTTCACTGTATGGAATTTGTCACTCAGCTTCCAGGAGGTGCAAATCATCCTAGCAGTACTCTAAATGATAGACCATGGAGATAGAAAATATTGATTTGGGGGCGCGACAGAATCTACTATTATGACGTCCTTTAAAAACTAATGGCTACATTTCCTTGTAATCCGTTATTCATGAATACAGTAGCTAAAGCTGCGGGTCAATTCACAAGACCAACATTCTCACCTGGAGAAAAATTGACGCTAAAAAGAATTCCAACTGAATCCTGAATCGCAGAGGCACCTTGTTGTTCCATCTGATGCATTCTCGCAAGTTGCGTGCGCCCAATCACAGTCTTTGGACGAATTGCATAGTGGCTCTTTCGGACTGCTCCACTCAATTTTCACTTCACTCAACCCAACACTTCCCGAAGAGTCCCCTGTGCTGAAGTCATTCTGTCCTCCAATACAGCCGCTACTCACACTAAATGGTGAGGACAGGTTAAGCTGCTGATTGATTTCCGTCGGACCGCTACTTGTGCAGTTGAATTGGATGGTAAATGTTCTATTTTCTGGATTGATGTTAGTGACTCTGTAGCCACCTTTGTGCCGTTCAAAGTAAAGCTGGGCAGTTTTGTTGTTGCAGAGAAATGCAGAGTATAGCAGATCGCCACAACTCTCTCCCATGCTTAAAGGGTAGGGGACTAAATTAGTGCCACAATATCCACAGCTCCTGTTAGTAGATTCTATAAAAGTCAACATTGAACAAAAATCAGCATCAATGCTATGCAAATTCACCTGCAATTGAACTGTAAACATACATAATATTCATGGCTGAAATTGGGACAGCATCATTTGCTTGTCATATGCAGGTGGACTAGAACACTTGGTTGGAAGACGCTTGAAATCAAGATAATATGTAAGTGCACAAAATATGAGCAAAGTTCGTAAGTTCATCAAAGGAGGCAAACCAGAAGCCACCAAAGACAGCTAAAACAAAGAAGTCACAGCACAAGTCAGGAGGCCACAGACACAATTGATCTTGGGAAGGAGAAAAGGTCAGGCCAAAAGGAAATTAACCTATGTCTGATAGCGGCACTCGGACATAGAGGTCAAGGCCATCTTCAGCAAACTCCTGCATATTGTCAAGCTCGTCCGACCAAGTATAGCACGTCGTGGTGCCTCCCTCCTCCTTAAACGAGTAAGCCTGGCATTTGCAGTCACCGAGGCACTTTTGCTTGCAATGCTCCTCGCTGTCTACCCGATTCTGATCATCCGGATTCTCGGCCTTCATCATCTTCAGACTCAAGAAAGTACTAATGTTCTTCTCGCATAGCTGCGACTTCCTGAAGCACCCGCCAGGACGCAGCTCGAATCCCGGCAAGCACTTGCACATGGTCTCATTGCCATTCCTTTCGTTGCAGCTCTGGAACTTGTTGCACGCATTGAACACGCCGCACCGGCCCCTCGGCTGGGACCAGACCGGCTTCGACTGATTTCCCGGCGTGAAGTACTGAATATGGCCGTCATAGTTCATGACCAACCGTCTGTTGCTGGAGTCACGGTCTCGCGGCAAAGCGGTCATGGAGAGCAAGGAATAGATGGAATCGAACATCTCATCGGCTTGTATGAAATTGTCATAGACACCACTTTTCCAGTAAGGATGCTGGTTCTGCATCACTTTGTACTCGCTGGCGACGCTTGCTTGATCCCTCTGGAACGTGAAGTTGCCCTCTGTCGGGTCATCCTGGCTTACCCAAGAAGTCAACTTGAAGTCGTCGGTCATCCGCATCCCAGGAAGGAAAGTGTTGGTTGGGTTATTGAAGCTCTGCCACACGATGCTCTCGGTTCCGTCGTCTTCCATCAGCACCAGATTCCCTGTATCCAAAAGCTTCGCAAACCGGCTCGAAGAGCTTGAACCCGTGACATTGGTCGACCAGATCGGTTGTCCATCACCGTTCCATAACTGCAGGTCGCCGTGCAGGAGGCCGAATGATGCCGTGCTGCCGACGAGCGAGACATTACGGTTGGCGACCCAGACAATGATCCGAGGGTCCAACCCGTAATACCATATTCCGATGTACCTCCTGGAGTTGGAGCTCCCATTTGGACAGAAGAAGACGAGCTCGAACCGCTTGCCGGCAGACACGAGAGGCTCACCTCCCGGGTACGCGATCCTGCTTACGTTCCTTAGTGTGTCCCTGCTCGAGCAAAACGGAAGGACTACCAGACACAAAAGCAAGCACTTGAAGTCATTGGAGCGTCTCATGGTAAAAACTGGAGTTCTTGAAATGGCGACGAGGTCTAATGTCTCTTTGATGCGGGGTCACCATTGTCAGTCATTCATCGAAATGTCGTCTGCCAGCACACGTCTTTTTGGCCAATCGGAGAAAAAGGATCCCCACTCAGAACGTTGACTAAGTCAGCAAAGATATACCCCATAGGTTCGTCCACAAAAAGAAATGAACGCTAATAATTGTCACGCTAAAGAAAAACACGCTAATAATTTTGTGTATGGTGTGGCTGGGACCCTTCTTACATTTGATTTAAAGCTAGCAAATCATGTCACATGCGGTCGTACATACTCAACTTAAAATAGGCCCAATACCCAAAAAAAAAAAACTTCAAACTTTGATTTTTATCCCAATTTTACCTTTTATCTTATAAAAATTTTTTAATTTTAAGTCATATCTCAATTCTACCATGAACTTTTTTTTTTCCATAAAAAAAATCTCAACTTTGGATCTAGTCTCAATTTTACCATAAACTTTTTTTTCCCATTAAAACCCTTAACTTTAAGATTAGTATCAATTTTACCCTAAAATTTTTTTATCTCATAAGAAAATCCCAACTTTAGGTCCAGTTTCAATACCACTTTGATTTTTTTTCTCGTAAAATATCACCAAGTTTTACTTGAGTATTAAATTTGCTCTCCATTAACCCTCCGTCAAAATCATCCTTATTCTTGGGAATAAGCACTCTCATTTTGCGCTTTGTTGATCTCTTGTGCTTGGGAATGTTTCATCCCTTGCAATTAGAGAGTGCTTGAGACGCTCAAACAACTTATGTTTGAGAGTTTTCTATCTCTCGGTTTGTCAATGAGAAGTTTTGGACAGAGGTTAACGGGGTAGATTTGTGACTCAAATAAAAATTTGTGATTTTTATAAAATTGTAAAAATTTTAAGATAAAATTGGGACCGAATCTAAAGTTTTGGACTTTTCATAGGATAAAAAAAAAATTATAATAGAATTGGGACATGAACTAAAGTTAAGGATTTTTTAGTGGACAAAAAAAAAAGTTTATAGTAGAATTGGGACCTGGATCTAAAGTTGAAGATATTTTACAAGAC
>JAMXDD010000004.1:8639325-8659601 GCA_024733475.1 Syzygium grande | reverse complement strand
TTACTGTTCTACACTGTTCACCATTCACATTGCCAATGGAAGCTCAAATTAATTAACCAATCTTTGTCTAATATCCAGCTAATAAAAAAAGCAACCTATTCTGTCCTTGCAGTGATATTATTTTTGGGGGCATGCACGAGGCCTCCACATCTTTCTACGGCAACCGAATACATGGAGATGGGCTCCTTGTACTATTTGATCCATTTGAGTGGTCAGAAAAAGAAGCTTAGCTGGAGTCGGAGACTTAAAATGATACGTGACGTATGCTGGTTTGTGTGATTCCTCTACATCAAAGATTTTCATTATTATACTTCAACGAATTTTTCAACGAATTTCAAATTCTTAACAAAATATTGCACTATAAACTATGTCGTTGGAAAATTGGTGGGAAATTTCCACTAACTTAAAACTCATTGAAATTTCTCACGAATTTAAAATTCGTGGGAATTTTAAACTTAATTTTCCAACTAATTTTAAATTATTGACAAAATATTGCACTATAGACTATGTCGTTTAGAAAATTAGGTAGGAAATTTTCAATGAACTTAAAACTCGTTGGAAATTTCCACGAATTTTAAGTTAAATGGAAAATTTCCCACTAATTTTTCAAGCAATTTCAAATTCTTGACAAAATATTGCACTATAGACTATGTCATTGGAAAATTCATGGAAAATTTCAACAAAATTTAAATTCGTTGGAAATTTCCCACGAATTTTAAGTTAGATTGAAATTTCCCACAAATTTTAAGTTTGGTGGGAAATTTCCCACTTAATTTTTCAACCAATTTCAAATTCTTGACAAAATATTGCACTATAAACTATGTCATTGGAAAATTAGGGGAAATTTCCAACGAAATTTAAATTTGTTGGAAATTTCTCCAATTTTAAGTTAGATGGAAAATTCCAACGAATTAAATTTCGATTGGAAGTTGCTGCGAATTTTAAGTTCGTTGGAATTTTCCTACTAATTTTTCAACAAATTTGAAATTCTTGACAAAATATTGCACTATAGACTATGTCGTTGGAAAATTCATGGGAAATTTCTAACGAATTTAAATTTCATGGGAAATTTCACTTAATTTTCCAACGACATAGTCTATAGTGCAATATTTTGTCAAGAAAATCATGCAATATTTTTTCACCAATTCAAATTCGTGGAAAAATCGTCTATTGGCAATATTTTGCAATGAAGTTGAAATTTGGGAAATTTCCAACGAACTTAAAATTAGGTGGGAAATTTCCAACGAATTTTCCGACGACAATTTCAAATTCTTTGCAAAATATTGCACTATAGACCATTTTCATTGGAAAATTGGTGGGAAATTTCCCACGAATTTCAAATTTTCGGAAATGGCTGACTAATTTGAAATTATTGGAAAAATTAGTTGGAAATTTCCACTTAATTTCAAATTAGATTGGAACTTTCCAAACTAATTTTCCCACCGAAAATAGTCTATAGTTCAATATTTTGCAATGAATTTTCAATTTGTAGGAACACTGTGGGAAATTTCCCATGAATTTAAAATTCACTCGAAATTATGAATTTAAAATTTTCGACAATGACCAAAAATTTGAAATTCGTGGGAAATTTCCCACAAATTTTTCCATGAATTTCAAATTTTCAAAAAAAATGGCAGACTAATTTGAAATTCGTTGGAAAACTCATTGGAAATTTCCCACGAATTTAAGAATCGTTGGAAATTTCAACAATTTTTTTCCCATTTAAAAATAGTCAATAATGCAATATTTCCAACTAATTTAAAATTCGTGAGAAAAATCATTGAAATTTCAAAGAATTTCAAATTTTCGCAATGATTTAACTAATTGAAATTCGTGGGAAAATTTCATTATTTTCAAATTGTTGGAAAAGTGGGTTGGAAATTTCCAACAAATTTAAATTTCGTTGGAAATTTCCAGCCGCTTTTCCAAACTAATTTGAAAATTGTTGGAAATATTACACTATTGTATATTTTCGCCGAGGCTTCACTTTTGTTACAAAACCACCCACGCCACGACCCTCGGGCCGCCCCGCCGCCGCCCCTCCTTGCCGCTGCTGCCGCCACCGCCGACGCCACCAGTTCCCCGGGCCGCCGCCACCTTCGCCGTTGACTGACGCCCCGCCATCCACTGCCCACCGACTTCGCCAAATGCAGAGGGTAACCCTAAACTATTCTTGAATATAATGGTGTCGCCATCGACCGTGAGGGAGTCGTGGAGGGCCGCCAAGGAGTTGGCCGAGCGGGATGGGTGGCCGAAGTTTGCCGAGTCGGGTCGCAGGGGGCCTAAGGGGGGTGGGTCACGGGCGGCCGCCGTGGGGAGGGGCCGCGACGCATCGCCATAGGGGTTCGCGTGACCGCCCGTGTTGTCGCTAGCGAAGCCGACCGTGGGCCGCCAGCGAGCTCGCCGGCGCGAGGGGTCGCCGCAGTTCTACGCCGGGGGCCGCATGCAGGGGGCTCGCGACCCGTGATTCAAACATCGGTTGTCGATTTTTTAATGATTTTTGTGCTAACATATAAACTTAGGTTCTCATAAAGCTTAAAAAGGGAACAAATTAATGTGTTGCATTCGTGGCAAATTTACTTGTTGAACGTAATTTGTGATCTTTTTTCTATGTATACAGACTAGACTCTTGCGAAATAGCATATTTCGGGCATAAATTTGCACAAATGTGGCATCAGAGTTGATACTTATTGTAATTCGTTCTGCACATTTAATATGCTTCATTTTATTTTTCGTGGAATCTGATGTGGCAAATAATTTCAATAGGTTGCTTCGACAAAGGCCAAAGATTGCTATTTATTAGAGGCAATAGTCGATTTATTTCAATTTGTCGAGTTTGTTTATTGCTCTAAGAAACAAAATGGTAAGCAAAATGACTAATGTCATTTTTAGTCCCTAATACATGTCATATTTTTAAATATATTTGTCTAACCTTCCTACTTGTCAATTTAAACATGGGGGTCTCATGCGTGGTTCGGGTTCACAAAAAGATCAGCCCCTTCCATTTTGCCTCATCCTCTTCCCCAACCCTATTCTCTTCTCCGCCCTTTCATGTAACCCTCAACCACAACATGTTCATGGATAACACGAACACATTGGTCCATCCTTGACCCTCAACAACATATTAGGGTAGAATCTAGGGACATACGAACTGAATTTACTTGAGTTCCATCTCCGATTCCATCTCCTTGGTTCCACTTTCTTCTTGATTGCAACACTTTTCGAATGATGAAGAAGATACCCTATTTTTTATATGCTCATGTGGAGATTCGTAAGTATTTCATTTTTTATGTATATATAAATTATCGATGTAAATAAAATTGTTCATGTTGCAAATTATCCGTATGCTTCATTGTCTCATTGTCCATATTATTATAACATGTTTTCAAATTCACGGATTTATGCATGTTGTGAGGGAACTTAATAAAATAGTCAATAACTGTTGGATGGGCGGTTTATTACTTTCAGCAGCGCTCCATAAAAAGTAAAGACTTTGTGGTGGAATGAGTTCAGGATTAGTGTTGTTTTTCTTTACAAACTAAGTTCGGTGTAACATCGATGGTCAATAATGAATTTTGTCACGGATTGTTTGGTACATTGTAATGGATATGTGACATGTGACCCTAGGGGATAACTTTCCGTTGCTTTTCTATTAGTTGTAGCGTAAGTTCATGTGGGATGAAATGGAAGAGGATGAGGTTAGAAGAATTTTCAAGAAGAAAATCGGTGATCACATGCGATATGTGATAAATAGAGCGAAGAGAAGAAAAAGAAAAGTCGACTTTTTTTACAAATGACAATTGGAACTAAAAATTACGAGAACTTGAGAAACCGATAAGCATAAGCAAATGTGTGACAGGTCTGCATTCGCCACATATGCTGGAGGCTCTATCAATATCGAGGAGCATAAAAGAAGAATGGTAAGTCTGTTTATACATGTCGATTTGCATTTAATTCAATGATTACTCATTTATGTTTATATTTTGTAAGCAGATGAATTGGGGACGGAACCCACTTTTACAGCTACATTTGAACGCACATTCCAAAAAAAGGATAAGACATGGATTGGCGCTCGAGCAAAAGCTATTAAGGTATGTAAGGTTATAGTTCGGACTTTATGGAAACTAGAATGAAAATCATGAATGTTTTTAATATTTATGGTAATATATATGAATTTATTTTATTTCCATTTATAATGTTAATATAGGAAAAATATGATGAACTTTTAATGAGTCCTGCTAGTGGTGATGGTGGTGATGGTGGTGGTGGTGATGGTGTTGCCGTGTCTGAGCCATCGGTTGATAGTATGGCATTATGGGTGGAGGCAGCGGGTGGGATGAAAGGAGGAAAAATATTTGGGATGGGATCCTTGTCAAGGATGTACAAAACGAAGGTTGCTACAACTTCATCCTCTAATGCGGCTGTTTCAAGGAGGACACGACATGAGGAGCATATAACCCAAGAATTGAGCCAACTGAAAGAGTTGCTTGTATAGAAGGACGAAGAAATGAAGCATTTACTTGGACAGAAGGACGAACAAATAAGGGTGATGCAACAACAAATGCAAATTGTCATGCGACATCTCGACATCGATCGCAATGAGGTTCCTCCTCTACCTCATATTAATCCAATTAATGATGGGCATAATGCTGAGCCACAAAATGATGCGGCGATTGGTGATGATGATGATGATATTGATGATTTTATTGTCAGTTCTTTCCAGTTCATTCTCGAGTACCAAAGCTGCCTAAGTTTTATGGTTGTCCTGCGTTCTTTCAATGTTTTGAATGTATCACCTGATGTTTATTAGTGCTTAGCTGCCTCTTTGTATTATGAGATTGAATATCGAATATTATCATGTGAGACTTTGCAACTTATGCATTGTAGAAATTAATATTGCTTTCTTACCAAAAAAATAAATTAATATTGCTAATAATTAGATTTAAAATCGAAATTGTCGCTAAACAAAATTCGTCGCAAACTTAGCGGCGAATTTTTATCATTTAATAGATTTCGTTTGCAAATTACCAACGAAAATTGAAATTTTTGTCAAAAAATTCGCGATTTCTCACAATTTTGCAACAAATAATTAGCGACAAATTTTGCAACAAACTTTCCCATTTAAATTTGTTTTCGTAGGAAATTACCAACGAAAATTGAATTTTTTGTCGGAAAAAATCGAATTTCCAACGATTTTTTCAACGAATAATTAGTGCCAAATTTTGCAATGAATTTTCCAACGAATTTTGTTTTCATCGGAAATTACCAACAAAAATTGAATTTTTGTTGGAAAGAATATCAATTTCCAATGATTTTTGCAACGAATAATTAGTGCCAAATTTTGCAACGAATTTATTTTTAGTCGGAAATTACTAACGAAAATTGTAATTTTTGTTGGAAAAATTCGCCATTTCCCATTTAATTTTTTTCGTTGGAAATTACCAACGAAAATTGTAATTTTTGTTGGAAAAATTCGCGATTTCAACAATTTTTGCTACGAATAATCAAGGATGAATTTATATACGATTTTTCCAACGAATTTACCCACGAGTTTAGTTTTCGCCGGAAATTACCAACGAAAATTGTAATTTTTTTTTCGGAAAAATTCGCCATTTTCCACTTAATTTTTTTTTCATCAGAAATTACCAACGAAAATTGTAATTTTTGTTGGAAAAATTCGCGATTTCCAACGATTTTTGCAATGAATAATCAAGGATGAATTTATATACGATTTTTCCAACGAATTTACCCGAGTTTAGTTTTTTTGTCAGAAATTACCAATGAAAATTGTAATTTTTGTCGGAAAAATTCGCGATTTTCCCACAAATTTTGTTTTCATCGGAAATTACCAACGAAAATTGCAATTTTTGTCGGAAAATTCATGGATTTCCCATGATTTTTGCAACAAATAATTACCAACGAATTGTTAGCAACGAATTTTGCCGCGAAATTTTTGAAAAACGAACTTTGCCACGAATAAATTTTCATCGCAAATTACCAACGAAAATTCAAAATTTTTTTCATCGCTAATTTCGTTGGAAATTTTTGTTCGTCACTAATTTATTTGGAAATTACCAACAGATATTGCCACGACGTTTCCAACGAAGAATTAGCAATGAATTTTCCAAAAAATTTAGCTGCGAATTTATCTACAAATTTTGCAACAAATTTTTTTGCGTCGGAATTTACCAACGAAAAATTAAAATTTCATAAAATTTCCAACGCCGAATTACCGACAAATTGTTTTTCATCGGAAATTCGTTTTGCCACGAATAATTACCAACGAATTTTACCACGTATTTTCCCGCGAATAATTACCAACGAATTTTTCAACGAACTTCCAACGAACTTTCCAACTAATTTTCCAACTAATTTTGCCACTACTTTTCTAACGAATTTTCCAACTAATTTTGCCACAAATTTTCCAACGAATTTTCTAAATCTAATTTTCCGACGAAAAAATTTCATTGCTAATTACCAATGAAAACTAAAATTTTTGTTGGAAAATTTATGACGACAATTTCCAATGAATTTTTTTTTCGTTAGAATTTTGTTGGAATTTTGCCAAATTTTTCGTTGGAAAATTCGTTGGAAAACTCTTTTTTTGTAGTGATGAGGGACTTTTCGTCTGCTGGAACACCAGAATGGATGGCTCCTGAAGTTATACGCAATGAAGCCTTCAACTGAGAAATGTGATATCTTCAGCCATGGGGTGATAATGTGGGAGCCCTGCACTTTCAATGGACCATGGGAGGGTGTGCCACCAGAGAGGGTGAGTAGGCTATTCTGACTTTACTACCGCATGATACATTTGAGTTTCAGATTGTTTTGGTTTGAGAACGAGCAAGTCTTAGCTGTTGCTTAATCCCATTGAAAGATTAACTTTTTGCACATATGACTCAGTTTGCTATAGCCGTATAATATAATGTTGAGAGTTTTATCAAGTGGAACTGGCATGGAGGGGCAGACAAATACTTGTGCATTTGAAAAGGAGATAATGAGGGGAAAGGGGGACTAGTTGTGATTGAAAAAGAAAGGGAAAAAGGACTCACTGCATGAGCGAAGAAGTGTTACCTAAGATAATCGTTTATTTGAATTACGTTAACTGCCTCCATTTCAAGTGCTATTGCTTGATGGATTCGGATTTGCTGCAAAGAATAGCGCACGCCACATAGTTGATAAATTGAAACAGACTCAAATGCCTACTTATGTCGGTCTTTGAAATGCACACATTAACCGTACTGTATTTAGGTTTCGCACGGGGATGTGCGATATAATGTGGGTTCTTTGTGCTGTCAGGTGGTATATGCAGTAGCTATTGAAGGATCCAGGTTGGATATTCCTGAAGGTCCCCTCGGAAGGCTAATCACAGGTCCTTCTCGGTCGATACTCCAATTTTGACCTAACTGAAGAGAGTTTCATGTTGGTCCGCACTCTGAGTTGCTTTTTGCAAAAGTCTGATCTCCTGTTGATGTGCCCTTGCGGATTGCTGGGTGGACCTGGAAGAAAGGCCGAGCTGGTACGAGATTCTCTCCCGGTTGCTCAACTGCAAGTGATCTCACTGCTACTGGAATTCGTCAGTTGTGTATAGAAAGAGTTTTGATGCTTTCTGTTTCGGCTTTACCTTGTAATCTGTAAAATGATCTTGCAAAATGAGCATTGAACGGGTTGATCGTCCAGATCTTTTTTGGTCCTTTATTTTTATCTTATGTGAGTGGAAAATTTCGGCTCTTGATTGATTTTGGGCCAGGTTTGGCCGAGGTCGTCAAATTTGTAAGGAAAAATGACGAGAATTAGGCTGAAGATTAGCGGAACAGGCGTGTTTACGCTTAACTGAATAGTTGTCAGGTTCGATAAATAAAAATTAAAAAATAGTTGACAGGGTATCACAGCCGTCGCTAATAATCTAGTTTATTACTGCCAGACGGAGTTATCTTAATCATATGGATTCATTCACAAAAAGATGAAATAACGGTAGAAGGATGGCATCCGATTATTTTTGTATGTATTTTTTTTCGAACTACCTTTTAAGAAGTCACTTTTGAAAACCAGTCACTTTGGAAATCTAATGTGTTAGCTTGTAAAAAGTTTCGGTTCATAAAATTTCGAACCTTTATATTAAATAGACATACAATTCAATGGACACCCATTTTGAGATCTTAAATTTCAAGATCAAATTGATGCCACGTGTGTTATCTACTTGATATAAAGTATTTCAAACATACAAATAATCACCTAGCCAGTATCTAGATTTTTTTTTTCATGATATTTCAAAATTTGAAAACAAGTAAAAATTGCTCTAGCTGTTGCAACTTTTACCGACTCTTCATCTTGCGTTTTTATAAGTTCACGACGTTAGGCAGAGCCCCATAATTGAAAAGACCAAATTATTTTTCTTTGGAAAAAACGCTCAAGATGCCCTAATTCCCGAAACCCTCCACTGAAATCTTAATCCCAATACCTCACAATTAAACCCCAAGCTCCACCTCCCTACCTTTGTCGTTGACGTCGGCTGCCCTGCCACCCCATCGCCTTCAAGCATAATCGCCATCCTTAGTGTTGTGGGCCGCCCGGAGAAAATTATCCAAAAATTGTAAATCTGTTTGTACTTTTGCCAATTCAATCATAATCCTTTTAAGTTTATCAATTTAATCCTAAATATTTTTACTTCTTACCAATTGAGTTCATTCGGCCAATTTTGGCTAATTGATATCGACTTGCTCGCCAACACCGATATAGCATTTTTAAAATTTTTCGATTTTTTTTCCTTTTTTTTTTTTTTTCTTTTTTTTTCTGCTTTCTTCCCTCTAATCGGTCCCAAGAACAAGCAATCGGCTTAGAGGCACGGGCGATGAGGTCGACCCTTGGGCCTCGGGCGGCTAAGCTCTCCGCCGGGCCACTAGCGAGGGCAAGCCTCACCCGCCGCTACTAAGCCAACCTTCTCCAACCAAGGCAAGGCCGACCATGATTTGTTAGCGTTGGGCCGCGAGGTCAGCCTAGCAACGGCGAAGTCGACCGCGATCTTCGCCCAAGCAAAGGGCAAGCAAGGCTTGCCCTCACCAATGTCCGGGCAGGGGCGAGCTTTGCTGTGAGGCCGAGGTCAACCTCCAAAATCGCACCGCCAATCGCCAGACCGCCAAAGGGAAGAAGAAGAGAAAAAAACGCGAAAAAAATATATTTAAAATTTGTCACATTAGCATTGGCTAGGGCGGTTAACGGTCACATTAGCGCCAAAGCGGCAAAAATTAATTGGATGGACTCAATTGGCAAGAAATGAAAAGATTTTAGTCTTGAATTGGCAAGAAGTGAAAATGTTTAGGACTTAAGTGACAAACTTAAAAGGTTTAAGAATTAAATTGGCAAAAATGCAATAAGTTTATGACTTTTTAGATAACTTTTCCTCACTGCCTTGACCCACTCCCTCCCAATTACGGGAATTGCAATAAATTTGAACTTGGATAGTTGTGTCACGAGGGCGATTGGTTCCTCAAGTATGCAAAGAAAGCATCACAAGCAATTAAATCACTGCCTAAAAAAAAAAAATTTACACTAGTAAATCGATTATTTAAATGTGATTTATATTATATGTCAAATTTAACTTTTTCTTTCATAAACATTGTTGATCTTATAACACGTGTTGACTAATTAGTTATAAGAAGATCTTAGCAATAAGTGTTTGTGCAAAACAGTTACAATAACAACTGAAATTGTAGTACTTATAATAACAATAACAATTATTAAATTTTCAAATGACGTTGCTTTAGCAATTCACTCGATGATTAAAAAAATAAAGTGATTGAGGCATTTGACCAACAAAAAGTTCAAGCCCACCACATATTTCTGTAAAAATGATTGCGTCGTTCTTACTTCGTATCCATTCTATTTCTGGGTATTTTTTTTTTTTTCATTATATGCAAAAATTCTTATTCTTCTTATTTTGAGCTTTAATTGATATTTAGATTGAACAATGACTCCTTAGAATATTCATTCTATTGTATAGAATTCATGGAATTATTAATCGAATGGTAATTGGAACAAATAATTCACAAATATAGATGACGAATTCAAACATTTCATGGAATTTTAAAGGACAAAAATATCTTTCGAGTCTATCTAAACCGTTCCATTATACTGAAAATTTCAACAACAAGAAAAACTGTTCATGGTATGATGGCGGTCGGGCAAGTATGCCCCCATCTTCCAGTGATTCAAAACATATCTCTAGCTATGTATTATGGGCTCATGTACATAAACAATATATTAAGACATCACTTAGTGGGCCTACCGACGCCCTCGCTCGGTCGGCGAAGGCCACTTTTTTGGTAATTTTTCCCCAACTCATGTTACTCTTATCTTTACCTTTACTCAAGAGATTCTATCTTGAGCATTAAACATTTGCACTTAGTAACTTGTACCACATGTGGGTTGTTTTGTCGTGAAAATTTTTTTTAAAAAAAAAAGAGGAATTTTAGGACAGGGAAAATGTAATACCTGAATGCACTTACTAATAAAACGATTAAAATTGCACTAAAAAGAGTATAAAACTACAAGGAAACAAGGCCCTCGATTAGTTGCTTTCTAAGCCAGAACAGATGACTTCATAAGCCAAAACGAAGCTCTCTACTTCCTCCTCTCGTTTCCCTATTTCCAATATTTACATCTTCACCCCTCATAACTTTCAACTCTACAACATTCGTCCCCACTGCTGATGATCCCGTCCCTTATCTCTGGAAAGCCATGATTCCGCTTTTGCTTGCGCTCACATGACAGAACATGCATTAGGATCCTCCTCGCTGAACATCTGTGGCACTTGTGCTTGCCTAGGATATCCTCCTCCGTGGTAATATGACTGGCTCTGATTGGCGTAGTTAGGTCCGATCGGTGCCGAATATCTGCCATACTCGTTCACCTCCACCTTGCTTTCCTCTTTTCCATCTTCCTCCTCCTTCCCGCCGTGGCCACCGTTCTCTCCACCTCCTCCACCTCCACTACCAGTAGCAGCAGCATTGGATGGGGTCAATTCCATGATCCGCTTGAGCTTGTCTTTAAAATATGGCGCAAGCCCATTCACCTCCATCGTGCCCTTCAGTGTCACTAGATCTTTGGCTTCATCTAAGGATACCGATTCTACTTCTGCAAAAAAAGACGTTGTATGCGTCACTACGGGCATGAGCTGCAGATAATCTTGACTAGGGTACGCTCCTCCACGGTAAAATGATTCCATCCGATGGCTCTGATCGGGCTGCGTGGCGTAGCTCGGCCCAGTGCCATACATTGGTGTGATCGGCGGCACTAGATATCCGCCAGGCATTTTGGTCAACTCCACAATGAGCACATTACTTTTCTCCTTCTTTCTGTCTTTCTCCTTCTCACCATTGTCGCCTTCCTTTTGCTCTCCACCTTTCTCCTTCTCGCAGTCACTGCCTTCCTTTTCCTCTCCACCTGCACAGCCATCAGCAGCAGCGGACTCGTCCCTATTGTCCGGGGTGGCTTCTTCTTCCTTGGATGGGGCCAATTGCACGCTCCGCTTGAGCTTCTGTGTAAGGTACGAGATGAGCCCATCCACCTCCATCGTCCCTTTCAGTGTGACTTCATCTTTGGCTTCATTTACTATCATCGATTGTACTCCTGCATGAAACCAAGTAATCGCCTAATTCAGACAAATTTTGTAAGAATTTGCTGTGCAATTCTAGATTATAAAACCAACAGAATTTCTACCTATAAAGCCCAAGATTTGAGTTTCATTCCAGCCAAAAAAAGGAAAAAGAATTTAAGATGCATAATTTATTAGGGATTGAGCTTTCTAAATTCTAACCTTCAACCTTGGCCACGATCTTCTTTATCTTCTTGATGCACCCGGCACAGTGCAAGCTGATCTTCAACACCACCGTGCTCTCACTGTGAAAACACCCAGAAAAGTCGCACAAAACAAAACCATCAGTTTCGGTAATCCTGATAACATGTACGCTAACTTGCTTTAATTTTGGAACCGTCCGATGAAATTACAGTAATGACCTCTGTGGGCTGCGACGGCGGCGAGGCAGAAGCGGGGTGAGAGACGAGCTCGACCTTCTTATGGGTCTCCTCTTCCAAGCGCTTCCGCAGCTTGTTGGGGTCCACTTTCCCGACAACCGTTACCTCGTCGGCCCCAATCTCGACCTTCACGTCTTCAACGCCTGTGCCAAATATAGGATTAACCCACTCAAATCACTCGATCTAGTTCTGGTGAACCATCGACGAAAGAGGCGACGTCGTTTTAGATTGATGAGTGCTCGTGTTATTAACCGATAAAATGTCGATTATTTAATCGCACTCCGACTTCCTAGTGCGTCTGCTGAAGTTTGAAAAATGAAAATTTCTGGGCAGAATCATTAATCTTATTTAGATGGTCTTAAGAGAGTTATAACAACTTATTTTATCATACAAAATAAAAAGGAAGTCATTTTCAAGATATTAAAAGGAGAAGATAAAGAAATACAAGTTGTAAACTCTTTATAATGGAAAATGTTAAATTCCTAAATAAAATTACAAAATCAACTCGTTTTTTTTTTTTTTTTTTTTTTGGGGGGCCGCACGAAATCAACTCGTTTGGTCACTCAAGAAATATCTCGAGATAGTTCTTAACAAGACCAATTTTATAAATAAACAAAAAAGACAAATGGAGGATCCGCAGAAAATTTCCTACGCAGGACAACTTCGTTTGCAAATTCTCAATCAAACCAAATCGAACGATACACATACGACGATGAATGATTTTTCCGTCAGGGAAGATGATAGATTGTGAGGATTACCGTCGAAATGCTTGACGGCTCGCTTGACTTTCTTGGCGCAGCTGTCGCAATGCAAGTCCATCTTCAGCACGACGGTTGCGGAGCCACCGGCCTCCGCGGCCTTCTTCTTCATGTCGCCGTCGTTCTGATAAAAACCATGATCATGAAATCACGAGGGTCAGAAAGCAAACTTATCACGATTTCGAAATCCAAAATCCAAACCGTCTCTCTCTCCCTTTTCCAAGAGAGAATGAGTTCATTTTCCAACAGAAAGGGAAGGAAAGAAACCCACCTCGCCGCCCATCGGAACACAGCCTGTGAGGAGAGTGAGAGATGAGTTAAGAGGTGAAGAGTGTGGGGAAAGGTTCGCGGGTATTTTTCTGGGCATGAGATGGTATGGAACGGACAAAAGAGACGCATGGGTTACTTTTCTTTCCGTAGCCCCTGCAGACACTAGGCCTGCACACCCAGATAAAAATGCGAAGTGCGTTCTCCTCTAATGAGATATTATAGATGGATTTTAATTTTCATTCGTAAATCCGAATCTAATCGCACATAGATAAAGTCTGTTTCTTAATAATAATTATCCAATATAGTCAAGTGATAATTACACTATTGTGCGTCACGCAAAGATAAGTTGAGTATGTTGGTAAGCATTTATGCAGCCGGTGAATCAAACTCAATTAGAAAGTTAGCCAAAGTAATTTTTTACAGCACAATTTGTGGGTTAATTTATTTTTGTTATGCTTCAATATGTCATTGGTGAGAAAACTTCTCTTGAACTTTTAACTTGAATTAAAGACTTTTTTGTAATGTTTAGTTTGCATTTTAAGTGATAGAATGATCAACCCCAGCTCCTTGGTGCTTATTAATATTATGTTTCGAATTTGAAATGAACTTATATATATTTATTGAGTCTTGCAGAATTCAACGGTTGTTAATTTGCTTTATTTATTTTAACGGTGGCAATTTTGTAAATATCCGAATTTGATCAGATGAAGATTTGGACTTTACCGGATTGCTGAAAAAGAAATCCTTCTGGCCGTCCAAGAATAGAGGACAGGCAGGGGGCGGCGTCCATTTAAAGAGAGAGACACAAGAAGAAAAGGTGAATTTTAAATAATGAGTGGGTTCCAATCCAAAAGCAAGTCGCTGTCAGAGGAAAAAAAGGAAAATTAAAGAAAGAAGGGTTTTGCTCTTTTTTTTACTGTCGCGGCCGCACAGCAAGAAGTTTAGAGGGTTTCCTTCGCCTTGAGGAGCCCAGCCGCACAAAGAGTACAGAGCCGCCGTACGAAGCGCCAAAAAGGAATAAAAAGAAGAGCATCGGATTCTTTTTTTTTTTTTTCCAGTTTTCTAAGTTAGTCAGTGAGAGATCGTAAGATAATACTTATAAATTTACTTTGTGCTTGAATTTAAGTGTGAAAAATACTTAAGCATGTGGTTGTAAATTTGCTTTGTGCTAAGTGTGAAAAATACTTAAGAATGTGGATAAAAGTACCAAACACTCAAACCGAATCACATAAAATTTAACATTTTTATTGTTCATCATTTATTTCTTTTTATTTCTCAGTGATTTAGTATTTGATTTAATTCGCAAGATTCCCCACGGTAATATTTCAACAGAGCTCGCTAGGACGTCTATTTTGGGATAAGCATCGGTAGCTTCTGCAAATAAAATGCGTAGTTCTTCCCTAGTTAAGATCGTTGGACGTTCATATTATTCCCTGCGTTGTAAAATGGATTGATTGATCCGGAGGCATCTTGTGTATTCTTTTTATCCCTACAGCTGCTATTGAATTGACTAATTCTACAAGTGGTGCTGTGGGAATTCCCTGAAAAAAAATTGCGTACTTCGCCAGGCACAAATCTTAAAGTGAAAGCATGGATTTAACTATGGACTACATGGTTGCAATGAAGAGCACCGGAAATTTCCATTACTCACTTTCAATTCAACGAAATAATTCAAAGCAAGAGTGGGGCTGCAGAACAACTAGAAGTTTCATATCCAGTGTCCATTAAAGGGCAAATCAAACACCATAACAGCATGGGATTCTGTTACAAACTTGACAGGTAAATGTAGAAGCAACCAAATACATTGTGATTAACACGGGACCAAGAAAATGAAGGATGTAAACGGAACTATCCGCCTTGACTGTAGTACAAATTTTAAAAGTAGGAAAAGCACCATAAGGATCAAACCAATTTTCATCCATCATGACCAAGAGGAGAAACTTCCGAAAAGCAACCCAACCGGCCACAACCAATCAAGAGTACTCATTACAGGACTTAAATTTAGAGAGTAGAGTAGAATGAGCTTATATCTCCAGCTGGGCATATTGCGAGCTCCATTCGATTTTCACCTAAAGGCATATGATTCAAGGTTACACCTGTTTTACTGCAAAAAAAAAAAAATGCCAAATGGTGAGTACAAAGGAACTCATCTATGCCACAAAGCTGGATTAAGTGGACAGCCTACCTCTCCTTCTTCCATTCCAACTTTAGCCGAGCCATTTACCCTTTGTGCATCTTCTGTTACAAGATGGAAAACTGAAAATAAAGATCCAAAAGATGAATGAAAGGGGAGTGGAGAGTAATTTACAGTTCAGAAGTTAATTGTTCAAGTGGGTTATTGAACAATAAAACCAACATTGGTTTTGTGGAAACAGATACCACAGAAAAATCATAATCAATTAATTAATTTGGGAAACAAAGCAGAATTGTCCCTTTGCCTGACAGTACGATTCTCAAACAGTTAAATGTTAGATAAATATCATACCCATCAAACTCCCTGCCCTCACATAAAAATGAAAAAGAGATAGTTGATCCAATGAAACAAAGTTGCAATTAGAGTACGATTGTCATTTTCCAACTTTTGAAGACAATGACATAAAAGTGAAACAAATCCAAAAAAATCATTCAACAAATCAAATTAGAATTGCTTCGTCTTACATTTATAACAAGTTAAATTCTCTCACCTCCTTCCTCTGTGATGTCAGAGGTCCACAATGTGAGATTGTCCCTGAGAAGCTGCATGATCAAAGTGCTATCTTTGTAAGACTCCTCATTGAGGTTGTCAAGTTCTGCTATTGCATCATCAAATGCCTGCTTTGCAATGTGGCATGCCCTGGCAGAAAAGAAAAAAAAAAGAAGAAGCAAAATCAGAAAATAAAAGTCAAACGGGAGAGATAAACATCAAGCTGAACTTCATAACCATCTCACAAACCTTTCAGCTGAGTTGAGGATCTCATAATAAAACACCGAAAAATTAAAAGCCAAACCAAGGCGGATGGGATGTGTATAAAGGCAAATCGGACTCTGCAATACTTGTAGCCATCTGATTGGGTACATGCAAAAACAGAGCAATTAGAGCGAAAGGAAAAGTGAGAAAGAATTGAATCAGGCATTATAACAACAATTGGACACACATATCATTAAGACAAGGCAGCTATATTTGTATTGACAATCCCTGAGAACATCTTAGCCTTAAACCGAGGATTAGGTCGATCATTGCAAAGACTCAGATTATCAAGCAGACAGACAAAGCCTTCTATTCTCGTTTTAGATGGAAAGCAGAGATTCTAAATTTCACTCAAATTGTCTCATGGAAAAAGAAAAATAAATATTTTAATTTAAATCATCTCATGACAAATTTAAGAAGAACAGAACTAGTGGTTTGTCTGATAACAGCAGAGTTATTGCAAACAATAGATAGTAAAGCTCCAATAAGGAATGCCACTCGAACAACCTGGTGCATATATTTTTAGCAGAGACTGAAAATTCAAAATGATATATTCTAAAGCAAGGGCAGACTTGGTGATCTTGGTTAACCAGCATTCTCCTTACGTTTTTCCGCACTTCCTTAGTTGAACAATTACACATCTAAAGGGTTAATTCACCGAAATAGTATGAGTGTAAGCATAAGGAGAATGATTAACCATCCTGTTGCCAAAGAAGACTTCCTTTTTGGGATACACAGCGGCAAATTCCACTCCAAATGCCAATCTGGGACTTAAAAAGAGATGAGGAAAAATATACTCATAGCCAAGTATGCCAACATCCAATGTGGCCCCAGAAGAGCAAAACGTTGAAAGTTGGGGGTTCAAAAACTTGCTAGCCAAGCTCAAAGATATAAAAAGAAAACTAACTACAAACCTCATACACTTTCATTGACTGTTCAGCAACCTCTTTCTTCTGGTCGCCAGTCTTAAATTCTGCGAGATAGCGGTAGTAGTCTCCTTTCCTGTGAAGGCCAAGTTCCACCAAACACATGGATGCATCAATTCTTAGTCATCTCTTTGCATAGAAAGCCGTACCCCAGAAACAGGGGAACAGTTGTCTACTAGCAACATATGATATCTCACATCTTATAGTAAAAAACTTTGGATTCGCTGTCTGATGCTGAAGGAATGACATGCTCATCAAGTACAACCATGATGTCACTGCAGATGCTGGAGAGCTCCGATTCAACCTTCTTCCTGTAATCTTTGATTCACTTCACACTGATCTCGTTCCCCCTCACGTCTTCCTTTTTGCTCTATGGAAGTCAGAATCCTCCATGATGCCCTCCGAGCCCCAATAACATTTTTGTACCCGACAGATAGCAGGTTCCTCTCTTCAACAGTCAGTGGAACATTGAGCTTCAGCGACCTTCTTCATTTCATCCACCATCTCTACCAACACAAATACTATCAGAAAGGTAGAATGCAAACCGAGACAAGAAGAAATAACTTTTTAGGGAGAGAGGCATTTAGTGCACCCCTGATATCACCTGTCAAGCCAAAACCCGGTCACAAATTTAACACATTTCAACGCAGGATCATTACAAGCTTATAGCTCATGTCTCGAAAATGTGAGACTCGACAGGATCTGGATTACACGCCATTGAACAGACAGGGAAACGGTTTACCGCCATCACATAAGCAACTTTTCATTGAAAAAACGACACTGAATAGTAAGATCAAGGATCTTATCGCAACTAGCATCACCACACACAATGTTCAGCAGCGAGACATAAGCAGCAGAATACGCTATAATCCCAGGATACATGACGACGAACCCAAAAAGCATATCATGCCCAACTCACAAAAGATATCAAATTGACTCAAATACCAACCGATCGACTGCAATTGAAGCTCTTCTAATTCGTAACGACCTAAGCTTGAGCTAGTAAAATTGATATCGCGCGCGAAGCACGCAACGGTTGAGGCAAAAAGCTCAAAGCGGTGCTTCAAACCAAAATTCAAGCTGATGGGCAACGAAATCACGAACTGGAAAAGGCAAGGATTGAAAAAAAAGAGTACGAAGAGAAACAACAGAAAACCCTAACTGACCCTCGTAACGCTCAGCTTGCTCCGGGAGCTTCCCAACGTAGACCAGGCTCTCGCGGGAGCAGTCCATGGTGGCGATCTCACAGAAATGGCGAAAGAGAGAGAGATTCAAGTTGAAATTGTAATCACTTCACGCACTTATTTAAAAAATGACAATGCTTCACATCATTATTTGAAATTTTTCCTTGGATGCATGACGAATGTACAAGTTAACTATCCTACGGCAGTGAAAGTGTAACTTACCGTGGCAATGGACCTAACAACAATGCTTAAATTTAAAATTCACTAGGAATTCAGGTTGATTATTATGTTGGCCTTTTTTTTCTCACTATACTTTCTTATGCCCATGGACGGCTAAAGTTTAATCCTTTGTATTATTGAAAGTATCTAATTTTCTCTTGGTGTATTGCGAAGAAAAACAGGAAAAAGACTAATCACGGGTTTTTCTGGCTTTCGATTTTTTTTTTTCGAAATGCAATCTAACTCCATGAGTTTTCTGTTCCCCAAGAATATGTTAGCGATGCGCATAATGTATATCAGTTCATTATCCTTTCAGTCTTTGCACTTTGCAAAAGATGATAGCCATACCCATTGCTCGCTTAAGAATTTATTGGCTAAAATAATATGGCTCGATGACCCAAAGGCCCTAAACAAGAAGTGACACTAAATGACGTGGAGGTGATAAGTCTCGAGATTACAATTTATTTTGCCTGTTTTATGATCTTAGAACTTTTAGGTAATTATCTTAGAGGTCGGGATAATTTTCTCACCTTTTATCTTTTAGATCTAATTAGGGTTATACATACATTGTTTATTTCGATTTAGAAGTTATTAATTTAGGTGATCTAGTGGTCTTTCTTAGTTTGAATATATTCATCTCTTGCTTCTTTTGGTTGTAAATATTGCTTTACTTTTCATGTAAAGCCAACCTACCTCCTTTATCTTTTTGGTCTGAGATCTACCTCCTTTGATCATTTAATATTTAGTGTGGATTTTCTTTACGATTGCACAAATTTGTACGTTTGCAAGTCGTGACTTGTGTTTCAGAATTTAGTATTTCTAGATTTGTGATATATCATTCGTTTCTACTGCATCAATTGACTAACTTGGTAATAAGTAACTTATTGTCTTTAACTATAAACTATGGAAAACACAAGGATATTTCAAAGGTTGATAATCAGATAATCCTGATGAAGAATCTCATGGCTTTACACGCTATTAAATGATGTTTTTTTTTTTTTTTAAGTTATATGACTCTGCTCCTAGGCCTTGACATAACACTTTGTTTTATTAGCTTTTTATTTTGATGTATTATTTCAACCATATATGGGTGGTCTGTTGAATTAAATGATATCCTAGACCCAATAGATTGAAAGGTATCATAAAGTTTTTTTTTTTTATTAGCTTCGAAATATCAAACCTGCAAATGCACTTTTGTATTCGATATCAAGTTTAATTGTAGAACACCGCCTTCTCTTTTTGGCCTATAAAATATATGCTCATTAATTTCAGTTTGTTTACATAATTTCCAGTGTCCTAAATTAGGTCGACGTATAATGAGACCTTGAGCTCATTAATTTCAGTTTGTTTACATAATTTTCAGTATCCCAAATTAGGTCTATGCATAATGAGAGCTACACACTCATACTCATAATATGTTCTCAAGCTAATGTCATTGTCCATAAAAGAGATTGACTATCTATATATCACGAAAACTTAACAAATTTATAACCTCCTATCAAAATTTAATAATTGGTTTGGAAAGAGTTTCTCACTTCACTAGCTGACTTCAATAGCTACCGTATAATAGGTTTAGAATTTTTTGGACAATTTTTCCCCAAACCTTCATCCAATATCCTGTATTGTGTAAAGCTAAGACACCCGTTTCTGAAATTAATTGTTGTGACAAGACACTACCAAGTAAAGAACCAAAAACAATTTCATCATGAAAATTGCAAATCCTAACTATAACAATGAAAAAGTAATTAGATCAAAACAGGCAAACTTGGACACTTTTTTCTTCACTCCTAAGTACCCAACGCCCTTAGGGAAAGAATTATATAAAAAGAACCCTCCATGTATTAAGCCCAATAATAGGAGGCTTCTAATTGTTTTTACCCAACAAAATAGCAACAAACATTGACTTCCAAATCATCGACACTTAATTCACTGGCCAGCA